>JAESUZ010002205.1:1277500-1510000 GCA_017311185.1 Proteles cristata cristata | reverse complement strand
GTGGGAACAGTTAGCAAATGCAAATGAGGAAACCACTCACCTGTGGCCATAATGTAGCCAGGGCATCCTTTTACAAATACAGTGGTTGTTTTTTTTTTCAAGACAATACTTGCAACTGCTACTTAAAAGTGAACTCTGATAGCACATCTGCAATGACCAACCTTACATGTGCTGCTATAGTTTATACAGCTAATGGCAAAAGAAATAAGTCTCATCATAGCAAATAAGTCTCATCAAAGCAAAAACAGAAGTACTTATTGAGCATCTACTACATATCATAAATGTTTTACATGCGTTCTCTCTAATTCTTGCACCCAACCTAACAAGTAGATACCATTTTTCTTTTTACAAATTGCTGAACCTGAGACTCCTATCGGTTAAGTTGCTCAGAGTCAAATACTATTTAATCCAGTCTTCAAATCCAAGAGTTTCCTTCCTTCCTTCCTCCCTCCCTCCCTTCCTTCCTTCCTTCCTTTTAAACTCAAATGCCTGTGTTCTTTCTGTTAGGCCACAACATTTCTCTAGTTAACTATTTAATAGGCCATCTTGTACCTACAGAGCCCTATATGAAGTGTTGTAAAGATAATAAAGGAATTTATAGTAAAGCACAATTTAGTTTCTTCCCTGGAAACTTCCGATCACGTATTATAGATAAGATACACATCTTATCTAGATTACCTAGAATACAAGTTAAAATATGATAAGTACATCAAGAGAGTACAAATTCCATATGCTAGGAGTTTTGAACTTGGAGAATCATCCTGGGAGATCAAGGAAGCCTATATGGAGGAGATCCCAGGATTGGAACTGATCATCCAATGAATAACCAGGATTTCCATAAAAGGAAGTATATTAGAAAATGCCCCAGACAAAAACATGTATAACTAAAACGAAATGATGAGCTATATCCTGAGATAGGCACATGGTTCAGATTGACTGGGGCATACTCAATGAGTTAGTGAGTAATGGATAATCCAAGGGTAAGTTAGATTTGAAATGGGAGGAATTTGAGTGTCAGAAGGAAGAACCTGAACTACATTCTGTAGGCAATATAATGTATTAAAATTATTATCAAAGTTGGAGAGTGACAAGATTAGAGGTGTATTAGGAAAGTTTACTCTGACCAGTATATAAAATAAAATTATAAACAGAAAGTGGGGAAGGAAAAAATCGATTGGAAAACAATCCTAAGAACTCTATGATGTAAGTACTATTATTATCTTTCTTGTTTTACAGATGGGGAAAATGAGGCAGAGGATGATTAAGTCACTTGCAAGGGTAACACAGCCATAAATTTGTATGGAGAACTAAAGAACAGTTAAGTATTCAGTTAAAATATTTATATGAAGAAAAAAGAAATAATCAATAAAATGCTCATTAAAATGTATTGAGCTTATTCTTCATGGAAGTAACTCATTTTTAATTTCTTTTAAAGATGAGATAAGCCCCCCTTATGTGTTCTCTTAGCATAGTATATATTCCATCTCTAGTTCCAAGTTAAGTAAGAAATAACATCATGGAGTGTGTGACAATGAGATATCCAATATGTATTATGATTATCTCAGGAGAAAAAAACAGAATAGACTATAGATGTCTAATCAAAATTTCAAATTTATTAACCAAGTTTTAATCATTTAACTGTTATTACACCCATTTAAGGCAGCATTGTTTTCTCCATAATTCTAAAAAGTATTGCCTCAAAGCTAAATAAATGGTCAAAATTTTCCAGGATAAGATACCAAAAGTGCTAAATCAATAATAATGAAGCAAATAACAGATAATTTTCCTCTAACTAAGCAAAAAAGCTCGATTTTACACTTGAAGGATTATTTCATTAATAAGAAATATAGAACATCAAAGAATTATAGCAAAAGAAAGCCTAAAAGTTACCAATAAGTCAATGAAGAAAAAATACTAAAGTAGACTATGCAAAAATGAAGTTTTGCTTTCTTCTTACCACTTTGAATTATAATTAACAAGTGTTTTTCCTAAAACATGAGATCATCGATGATGTGAAAAGATCAGATCTACACTCATTACTTAGTACAGGGTCACAGACATGAACATTTTACCTCTTATGTGCAAGATATAAATTATAATATTGGTATACTTTACACTTTAAGATTTTTAGAAATTAGGGCAACAAAATAATCAAGGACAAAAAATAAGGGTTAAATTTTTTTATTTTAAATTGTGGTAGCACAATCTGCTAATCAAGCTGTACTAGGATGAATTTATGTTTTGATGCAAGTTTTAATGACAAAAAAGGAAAAAAATAATTTGATGCCAAATGTACCAAGGTTCATAAATTTACAAAGTGTGCAAACAAAGCATTTCAATCACCATCATGATTGTTCAGTTTTACAAGTAAAACATTAGTGAAAAATTCATCTTCACATTTTTATTTGAAGTAAAATAGAAAGAAAATAGTGTCATAATATTTGAGAATTAAAACATTTTTATATATCCCTTTAAGTATATTTTTAAAAAGATGTTAAGAGCTAAAATAGTTTATGGGAAAGCTATGTCTATGAAAATGGAAAAATATAAGAAAATAGAAAACATGGCTTTACTGAATGATATTACAGTGTTGTCATAAGGGTCCCTCCATCATTACCAAATATTAATAAGCATTTCCTAGATAAATTATTATCCCTAAACGTGCACTATAGTTTTTGCAAAATACCATAAATAAATACACAGGTCAAAAGATAAACTATTTAAATACTTACACAGAAATAAAATAGGTAAGAACTTAGAAAATCCTGTTCATAAAAGTAATTATTTTTCCTTATTGACTGCTAAGGGAAAAGTACTAACATATGGTTACTCATGTTGTTAAAAAGAACAATATAATAGTTGCAATCAAGCACTTCTCACTACGTAAAGCATTTCTCTTTTCCCACACTTTTCTGAAAACTATTTCCAGCAGTTTTAGGTGAAAAACTTAAGATGATTAAGACCACAGTGCAGACTACTGTTAGCACCGGGTTTTGACACTGTTGCTTATGCTATGAAGCTAGCAGAAACTTTCACACAGGAAAAAATGTTTGCTACATTTCAATATAGACACTGCCCTGCTGTTTTTATGCTATTGAAACTCCTTCTTGGTGGTCTGATACCTGATTGTTCTATTAGCCAAACAAGTTAAATGGTAATTCTAACTATTTATCTTTTAGACATCACTAAACCTTTCAGGAATGTTGTATTTACTATTTATCTATTTATTTTGCAGATTGGGAAAACTATTTCAAGAATGCAAATTTCAATTTCTCACACAGTTAGACAGGTTCGCACGTTACCTTCCATATGCAAAATCTGCATACAATGTAATCTGAGTTATTTCCATTTCTCTTGCTATCAGCTGTTACTTTTCTTCTGTTCTTCCTTATTCTTTCTCTCATTTTACTGCTGCTCCTCCTTCCAAAATCTCTCCCTTCTTCTCTCACTACAGGTCGATAAATTGAGCAGAAATCAAATTCTCAAAAAATAATATTTAAATGCTTCCAATTTCACTTGACCAGAATTTAATGGCAATGTCCATTTAAATTAACACAAGAAAAGATACTGTATAGATAGAGTGAAAGAGACATACAGGTTGGAGAGAGAGGGGACCAGAAAAGCAAATGAGGGAATACGAGAGGAAGGAGAATTGATACATACGGGGTGTATTTATGCATGAAAAAGACAATATTGCCTCTACTTCTCCTTCCAGAAGGTAAAAGCAAGTTTTGGATATTGAAAATGCTTTCTTTTTTCCTCGTTTTCCATCAATTTAGTTTTGGCTCAATTCTTTTTTCAGGATGGAAATTGCATTATGTAAGCAAGAAAGTTAAACATAATGAAAGGGCAGTTTCCTTATTTTGTAACAACTATTTTTACAGTGCATAGTGTTTTAATAAGTCTTATATAATGGATGTCTGAAAATGAAGCTAAAATGGGTACAATAAGGTTTCAAATCAGAGTAATGAAATCATCACTTTTAATTAAGTCTATCATGTCATACCCACACAAACACTGCACAATAAATATTAAACTAACCAAGGTTATAAAATTAAAGCTTCACTTTCAGTTGGGTTAATGTTAAGAATAACTTTAATTACTTTTCAAGACTATAAACAAAATTAGTTTATTGGAAATAAACTAATATATATGCTGAAGCAATTCTAGCAAAACTGTTTATTTCTAGCACATAAAACTTTGAACTTTTTAAGTGGAATATAGAAAAAAACCTCTAAATATAGGTATATTTGATTTTAATTTGCTAAAACTTTGGTCTGGTGCTTTTGAAGCAGTCTAATTGTCATTTTTAAAAAATGAGACTTATCACATGTTGACTGCTGCATAAATAAATCATTTTCTTTCATTGTTCTCAGTGAACTATCTTACTATCCAGCTCTCTATTACTAAAATTGCTGTCTTTCATAGGCATGGTTATATTTTTCAACTAAATACATTTTGGAAATGTTGACTGATAAAACTGAGAAAATCAAAGTTATCAAAGCGGGCTACATGTAAGAGAAACTATATAGACATCATGTGACAAATAGGTTTTAAAAATCTATTTTCAAAGCAAGACCCCAAATATTTAGATACATTCTCAAAAAACAAAAACAGAAGTCCTATATGAGAATTTTTTGTCTCATTAAACCTTCATTAATACTAATGAAAAGAATGTTTTGGGTCACAGGTATCAATAATAGCAACCCTACGTAACCAAATATAACTTACAGTTTGGTTAACTACACCTATTTTCACTTACTCTTTAAACACTACTACTTTTTACCAGTAGGCAGCACTATTACATCTTTTACCTGTTACCAATGTTAATGTCACACAATGCCATCTGTAACTTATTACACATTGTCTGACCTTTGCTTGTGTTTTAGCCTCATTATTTTGGCTCCACACTATTTATCTCATAGATATTCTTTTCTCCTTAAAAGCAAAATTAGAACTAACAATGAAATATCAGCAATGTTCGGTACAGTACACATGAACATACTGTTTCTTTACTAGTTAATAGTTTATTTCTTATTGTAATTTAAAAGAAACTGCAACCAAGTGTAGTGTGAAATTGTTTGATTAAGTATTTAGTATTAAAGATTTTTCACTCCTTATATATGTATATATTCACTAAACTATTGCTTTTATAATAAAGATTATGTTAATCTTGATATTAAAGTGTCTACATTTACTTATCTTTATAGCAATCTTTTTGGAAAAACGAATCAGATTAAAGTATAATAGCTTATTTACAAATTCATACACATACATTTATAAGGGAAAATACATAGCAACACTGATAAACAATTTATATTCTACAACTGTACAGTAGACCACATTTTCACTTGACAGAACCCATCCTACTTAAACCAAAATTATTATTTTCTACTTCATCAAAAAGCACTTAAATGTAAAATGGGCCAACATCAAAATATATTAAGAGAAATTCTTTGGTTTCTTCACTAACTAATCAGAGATACACAGAAAAGGGCCTTTTAAGTTTAATGATACCTGCTCATTAAATGATGCTAAACAGTAAAATACCACGAACAGCAGGGAATTTCAGTTTACATTAGAGAAAAAAAATAAAAGGGTAAAAATGACTGAAGTTGGTCAGTTCAAGCTGATAGGGCACTTCAAATGAATAACAGAAGAATAAAAGAGACACTCTAGGTTAAATTAGGTTCTCCTATTCCTTTTCTTGAAAGTGCTTAACTTCACAAATTTTATTTGAATTAGCTAAACTGCCAAAATCAAAGCAGATATAAAGTTAAACAGGCAACTACACTTCACAGTAGTTTACCTATTATACAACAGATAAAACCTTAATTTTAAAAAGGTGATTTTGATTTTTAAGTGTGTATCTTACTTTTCTTCATTGAAGAACTGATGTGCTTCGTTTCTAACAAAACACTGCTCCACGGATTAAACATATACAAAGCTTCAGAAGAATAGATTTGCTTATGCAATTTTATTCCCCCATATGTAAGCGAAAATTTTCTCCTCCCAAAGACCAATATCTGATAATACTTAATAGAGTATTATTTAGTCAATTAGAATTTACAGCATAATATTTATTTCACATATTTTTTTCAAAGTAGGACATTTTCCTTTAGTTTAATAACTTTTCAGTTAATAAAAGCATCTCATTTTTACTTGCTTGAATCATATTCCCAAATTCTTACTAGCACTTGCCAAATAGTGGCATTTCTTTAAGTAAATTGGGCTAAATCTTGACATATTTGTAAAGCGGCACCTCTCTTGCCATGCCTTACCCCCTATCCTTGTTCGCATCTCAATGTCACCCTTATTGAGGGTTTATACTGTTTATAGTTTTTATGAATGGTCACACCATTTCTAAAGCTAAATACAGTTCTAGCAAATTTACACTGACTTCCCAGGCAAATCAATATCCATCTTATGGGAGGGCAGAGAAAAGAGGGTCTTTATTTATACAAAGAATAAGTTGCTGATTAATAAATCATATTGGCCAGTAAGAAGTATTTTGGTTCCAGGGGGAATTCCCCTGCAAACTTCAAATCATACCTTTATGCTTTTTGCTATCTTTGAAGCATGCATAGTTGTCATTCCAGGCTGAATGTTTGTGGCCCCTGCCCACCACCAAAGTCATCTGTTGCAATGCTAACTCCCAGAGTTAATGGTGTTCAGAGGTGATGAGGTTAGAACCCTTACAGATACCCCAGAGACTTGCCTCAACTCCTGGCCATGTGAATATTAAGAGACGACAGGTGTCACTGAAGAAGCAAGTTTTCATCAGACACCTAAATTGTCAGTGACTTGATCCTGGACTTTGTAGCTTCCAGAACCATGAGGAACACATTTCCATTCTTTATAAGCTGCTCAGTTTATGGGTACTTTTGTTGTAGCAGCTGAATAGACTAAGACAGCTGAAAAATGTGGGGCTCTAGAGAGGGCTCCCTTCTAACAAGTTCTTCCACAAAAGCCAGATAATTTCCCTGTCACTTTGGGATATTTATCAGTATTTTCTAGGGGCTGCTATCTGTGCTTCATTTAGACCATATAATTTAATGAACTGTGAATTTAAAAATGCAAAAGAAAGAAAAAGAAAGAAAGAAAGAAAGAAAGAAAGAAAGAAAGAAAAAGAAAGAAAGAAAGAAAGAAAGAAAGAAAGAAAGAAAGAAAGAAAGAAGAAAGATAGAAAAAGAAAGAAAGAAAGAAAGAAAGAAAGAAAGAAAGAAAGAAAGAAAGAAAGAAAGAAAAGACAAGACAATAAATAAGGGTGAGTGTAACCTATGGTCTCCTCATCCACATGATGCTAGTTTCTCAAGACAGTCTGCAATAAATAGGTTCTGCTATAAAAAATATTTGAGTCTCTTGTAGATTCACAAAGATTGTTAACTAACAAAAGGCTTGAGAAAGGTAAGGAAGAAGTTCCCTTTTCTTATTAGTTAAAACTATAAAATACCATGTACATTAGTATTTGGGAGAACATATTTTGCAAGCCCAAATACATCTTAAAAATTCCTTGTAAATATACCAAAACTACATCTCACATCAACAATTCTGACATACAAAAAGCTCTGAGAATCAACAGGCATTTTTGTTTGTTTGTTATAATTTAGTTGATAAAATTAGGTCTAACTGGAATGCAGATGGCATGAAACACAACCTAAACTGACATAAGGCTGTTAGTACTCATATGCACATATTTCACTGAAAATGTTATTGTGTTTGATTATGAGATACTGCCCTGACTCTGTAGAAACTATTATAACATACAGACTACACATCTCATTACCTGTTTATATCCCAAAGCATTCTAAACTTTGGAATGTATTTCTCACGGACTTTGGATAGGGCTTGCAAACCTGTAGAAACTAAGCAGGTTAAGAATATAGACATAGTTGGTAAGAACAAATAAAATCACTTGCATAAGACATGTTGTAAGACTTTTGTAATGCCATTAGACTAGAATACACTTTAACAACTTATATGGTTTACTCAGCTTTTTTATACCAGTGCATAATGGGCTAGGTACACAGTAGGTCCTCCATAACCATGTGCTTAATGAATTAGTTAATTGATAAAGTCTAATACCTCAATATGTAACTGCAAAAACTACTTAAAATAGGTAGATACAAATATCTCTAGAGGTGGGGGCCTGCTAATGGAGATATAGTTCCTTGAATTCAAATAGTTTTGCTTTAACTTTAATTTGTGTCTCCTTAATTTATGATGACAGAAAACATATATGAGAATCATCATTTTTAAAAACTATTTTCAATGTTTCAGTGTCTTCCATAAGTCAAACTTATCTAGTCTTTTCTCTAGAAGTGATATATGACCTTCACCTATATTTCTTTCTTTTCTCTCTCTCTCTCTCTCTCTCTCTCTCTCTCTCTTTTTTTTTTTTTTTTTTTTTGCATTCTCTATATCCCTTTCAATACTCTTTTCTTTTAGGGTAACAACCTCAGCTGTAGAGAGTAGTTTTTAAATATGTTATAAATATTTAGCATTTGATTCACTTTGATTTCATTCCAACTATTAAACTGAACTTTGTACAACTTTGCAATGTTGTACCTTTAGCCATAGGTGAGAGATCAGCTCAGCATATAAGAAGGCAAGGGCTGTGGAGTCTGACAGACTTGGCCTTGACCTTGGCTCCACATTAAAAATGAATCACTGAACTGCAAGAAAATTATTGTCCTAAGACTCCATTATCTGTTATCTCCACTGTTAACATGTGAATGATAACACTTGACTTAGCACCATTGTTTGGGGGCTTAAAATCGGTTAATATATGAACGGTAGGAAATTAGGTATTATTAATGGAGTGGTGGGGAGAGGAGGAAAAAATGGAAGAAGCACTGACAAATGTAAAGTTTAATGGCTCTAATTCCTACAACTTAGTGGAAGAAACTATTGCTTTTAATAAGCAGAAGTTTCAGTGTATGTTTTCTGGAAGGATAATGATTTTCTCTAGTTAATAATATTATTAACAATTTGTACTGTTTTCATAATATTCCTCCACATTACTGGAGTCTACAGTGATAGGTTTGTATGACTTTTGGAATTAGGAAGAATTGAATCCATTTTTATTTTTAGAAAAAAAGTGTGTTTCAACATTTAAAGAGCTTCAATTATGTGGAAAATTAATTCATGAGGAGCTTCTTAGTCCTCAAAAATGTTAGAGAAACGAGTGTTCATTATAAATTATTAGAAGTTTCATTATAAATTATTAGAAAGTAGAGTTTTACAAATCCACTCAAATATTATTCTGTTGTATAACACCCCACACTCTCCCAACCAAAAAATTCCATAACTAGGAGTATTCATATAATATTACCTATATAAATATTTTAAAAATAACTGCTAAACAGGCAATACTATCCCACTGTTGTGTGTAATTTACTTTAAAAAATTACCCTTGAATAAACTTTTTCTTCATTTTCATTGGTCATTTGTATATTTTCTTTAAAAAATTTCCAGAGTTTCTCCCTCATATTTCTGTTTTGATATATTAATTGTATTAAAAGTATGTTTTATGAACTATTAAGGACATTTAAGCTTTGATATATTTTTTACTAGTATCTTCCAGTTTATTTCATTTTACATAATCTCTTTGTGGTTCCTAAAATTCTTGCCTTTTTAAAAAGCATTTTCCTAACCCACGATCAAATTAATATTAGCATAATCTTTGGTTAGATAGCTGATGACTACAATTTTACATTTAATTAAATAATAAGAATCTGACATGATATATTTGAAAAATGCAACTTTTTAATGCAAATAGCCAATTTACTCAAGACTTTTATTGAAAATTTATCTCTTTGCTCTTAGTTTAGAACACTTTCCTTATTATATGTTTTTTTTTTTAAATAAAAGGTCTATATTTAGGGATATCTATTATAACTCCTCCTCCTGTAAGTCTTCTCTCTCAGCTAATGCAATCACTCTCTACCTAATTCCTAAAGAAAAAAAAAGAAAAAGAAAAAGAAAACTAAACTTCATCTTAGAACTTTCTCTTTTTCCTATCTTATATATAAACCACTAGAAAATCACTTCAATGTAGCTTTCAAAATTTCTAATCCGATCACTTAGAGTTCTACTCCTACCACCCCTTTTTAAGACACCATTCTCTCTAGTCTGGTCTCCTGAATTGCTTCCTAATTTTTACCCCTGCTCTGCTCTTGCTCTCTAAAAATGTAAATAAAATTAAGTGACTTTCCAGAAGAAAACCCTCCTTTCTCTGTGCCATGAGCCCTGTGATCTGATCCAGACATAACTCTCCAACATCTTATTCTCACTCTTGCTTTTGTTTATCTTGCTTCTTACTTTGGCCAAATGTGCCTTCTTGCACTGCTAACTTGGTGAATTTTAATGGCTCTTCTCTATGCTGGTAGTGCTCCTTCATAGTAAGCTAGTTTTTTCTAAATCTAAATCACTTAAATTTCACTTTCTCAATGAAACCTTTCTTGAAACCCTAATGCAAACTAGCTCCTTTTTCACTCCCTTCATATTTTCCTGGCTTTTTTCTATCACATAGAAATATGAAATATTATTGCCTGACTTCTCTATGTTTCTTATCCAGTGATTCTTCTCATGTTCTATGAGAGCAGGAAATGTATCTGTCTTGTTCAACACTCTAGTCTCCATTCCTGGAACACTGAGTCTTATGAGAAGGTTGACTGACAAAATGAATGAATGAATAAATGGCATTATCTCATTTACTGTTCTTCTTTTTTTCCAAATAGAAACATCTCACATAAGCTTTAAAATATTTGTCTAAAAATTTTTTTCATAATAAACCTCCATTCAAATTTTCTTAGTTATTCCTAATCATTCTATGCTTTTCATCACTCGTTTGCCCATTTTATCCTCTTGATAGTATACAGAAAAACTGTAATGTTAGTATTTCATATTTCACTATGTTGTTTTATTTAGTCATTACAAAAGAGTTCATGCTTATCTTTAGGTTATCAAATTATATAATTATAAATCTCACTCTCCAAATCTACAGTTTCTTTGCCATATCTATTACGATGGAAATCATCTCTTCTACTGACACACTGATACCTGAAATTCATAGAAAAATATTCTGATATGAGACTGTCTTACCCATAAAAAAATCATTATTTCTCCTTTAACTAAAAAGTGAAATTCAGACCTCAGAACTTGTCATTCAAGGCTCCATATGTTTCCTTTCAAAATTCTCCTCTTCTCCTTAGATGAATAACCATGCCTGAATCAATCGTTACTCTTTACTACTACCCCAAACCTCTGAACTTTTATTCTGTCTTTTCCCTCTCCACAATGCCCTAATTCTTTTTTCCACTTATTACAATCTGTTTCAGCATATGCTTACTTGACCTTTTTAAAAATTACACCCTTCAGAAATGACTTCTCCTTCCTTCTGCACTACTATAACTCTTGTGTTGACACACTCAAACAATGGCTAACATATTTTATCTATGGGTGTCCATTTATAAACATTCAAAGATGCATTGAATGAATGGCTGTTTTGCCTACCAAAAATTTCAGTTCTCACAGGCAGCCTGAAAAAATACTACCAAACCACAGAAAAGTTGCAAGTATAGTGTGGAGAATTTTTTTTTCTAAACTATTTCCTTGAACTATTCCTGAAGTGAGTTACCAACTTTTGGCCCCATCACTTCTAAATACATCAGTGTGTATTCCTTACAAGAAATATCTCTTACCAAACCACAGGACCATCAGAATCAGAAAACTGACAGTAATATATTTTTAGTACCATCTAATGCTCAGCTTCCTTTCAAGATTAGTCACTCGTCCTAATAATGTCCTCTATAGCAAAAGGATCCAGTTCAGATTCACACAATACATTTAGTTTCCATGTCTCTTTAGTCTACTCTAGTCTTTGAATAGTTCTTACCTTTCTTTGGTTTTCATGGCCTTGATACACTTGAAAATTACAGGCCAGTTATTTTGTAGATACTTCTTCATTTTGGTTTGTCTGTGTTTCCTCATGATTAGTTTTAAGTTATGTATCTTCGGGAGAAATAATACAGAAATGATGCCTTATTTTTCTCACTATATTCTATCAGGTGGTACAAGATTTTGGTGTATTTCCTTACTCGCAGAGTTCACTTTGATCACTTGATTAAAGCGGTATCTACCAAGCTCCTCCATTGTAAGGTTACTCTTTTATTTTTTGTAATTAATAATCGATTTAGACAGAATTGTTTTAAATTTTTATCAATATACCATTACCCCATTTCTCATCAAAATTTCAACTTACATGTAAAGTAATCCTCCTTTATCCACAGTTTTCCTTTTTGACATCTGTTATTAGTGCTCAACCATAATCCAGAAGCGGATGATGGATGTAGTAGTTGGATGCTAGGTCACAATGCTTAAGTTATTCACCTCCTTTCACCTCATCATATAGGCATTTTATAATCTCACATCATCACAAGAAGTACAATACAGTATTTTGAGAGAGAGAGACAAAGACACCACATTCACCCAACTTTTATTACAGTATATTGTTATAATTGTTCTACTTTATTATTATTGTTTTTAGTCTCTGTGTCTAATTTATAAATTCAACTTTATCATAGGTATATATGTATAGGAAAAGCATAGTATATAGAGTTTGGTGTTATCTATGGTTTGAGGGATCCACTGAGGGTCTTGGAACATATGCCTCATGATAGAGGGGAACTACTGCATGTGTGTGTGTGTGTGTGTGTGTGTGTGTGTGTGTGTGTGTGTGTGTGTGTAGTATGTATGTGTACTCATATTTCCCTTTTTATTCAATAGTTTATAATTATTTACATTATAATTAATTTCACTTCTAATTTATTTACTTTGATGTTCCAATTGTATCCACGTTGACTAGTGGGAGCTTTTTCAGATTGGTTTCTCTGTCCTTCTAGCATGTCCCCATCATTTTTTAAGAGTTTCTTTATTTTTTAGAACAAGGTACATCAGGCTTACTTTCTAATTTACCTGTTCCAGTTAACAAGGGTCTTAGTTTTCTTTTAGAGGAAACTGGTATTTTAGGAATGAAGATCTAGGCCCTAGGTGTGTTCTAACTGCTTTGGGGTTATTGCTGTTTCGAGGACATCCCAGTGGACAGAGCTACCATAACTATGTTTCTATCCATAGAATAATATGAGTTTACACAGCTACCTGTAACCCCAATCCAACACCATGGAGTTCATTCAAGTTTTCTCCCTTTCCATATTTCTACCTTGGGCAATTAGAAACCTGGATCCCATATCCCTAATATATTTACTTATTTTATCAATTCTCCGTAAACACATCTTCACCCTTTTATTGATCTCCTGCTTAGATGCACTCTACTTCGAGCTTGGATTCCAGCAATCCTGCCAGGCTGTTCTTCAACATGGATGTCCCCTTCATGCCACTGAGATTCGACCCCCTGGATCCTTCTGCAGATATGCCCTTACCGTTCTTTTATGGCTTTGACTTCCCACACCAAGCCATTCAACCCAGGTAGACATCATCCTTACCCAATCAGTCTCTGATACTTCATGTCAGGCTGCCCTTCTGTGTGGATATCCTCCTCCCTGTGCTCAGGCTCTCAGGCCCTGAGTAAGAAATCCCTCCTTTGCAGACACCTTCCACACTCTGGTAAGGCTTTTAGACCACACTCTGGGTCACAATGTCTCCATATCATTCTCATACAGACACCTTATTTTTGGCTCCCCCACCTCCAATGGCTTTAGGACTAAATTGTTCAAGAAAGAAAGGAAAAACAAAGAAGGAAGGTGATGAAAGGTAGAGAGCTACTATTATTGTTTTTGGTAGAAAAGTTTTGAAATACAACATGGTAAAAAATCTTTTAGCTTCTTTTGGCCTAAAGAGGATGAGAAATTATATCAGCAACAACTTTCCCTGAACTGCTGAATTTAACATCACCTTGATATTCGTGTATATTTTGCTATGTTCCAACTACCACAACAAAAATGATTATGCTAAACTCTTTATATGCTGGACATATATTTCTTTCCTCATCAGAATTCATTCTATATTTTCTTTTTCCGGAGTATCCTAACTTCTCAGCCACATGGTTTGGATTGGACTGTCTCCACACCAAGCTCCAAAGGTGGACACTGATTCTCTTAAGCCAATCAGCTTATCTCAATCTTTCAGGTTACTGTAATTAGTTTAGAAATGGGTGTGGAATGAGACCTTAGCCAATCAGTACATGCCACTTACCTGTCCACAGTGACTGGTACAAGGGTAGACACTTGACTAAGCTGGTCTAGAATGATTCCTGGGAATGATGAGATACAAATTCTACCTTCTTTTGGAGCTGGTAACTTGTGGATATAGAACCCAAGACCACTGTAAGACGAGAGCCTCAAACTGTGTGGGGATCACTGTGTGGAGCCAGAGGATGAAAGAAGTCCATAAAAATCAGAGCTAAAGGAAGAAACTTTAATGTTGTATATCCTATCAGAAAATCTTCACTGTCAAGAAGCAATTCAGATTGTTTGAGTTATCTTCCCAGTTGATCCCTCAAGTGCTCATGAATTTTGGTTCAGAGTCACTCAGGGTTTATTCCAAAGGCCTTTCTACTCCTGGCCACTTAAAACTAGTTGTTTCATTCATGTTTCATGATCTACTCACTCCCTAAAACAAGTTGAGATTGCAAAATTGTTCTTGACAACATTTCAAACTCTTCCTCATTTACTCTCAGTTGTATTTGCATCACCCTGGTTCCTAAGTATCTGGTCCCACAAGTCCATATTCACTGTGACTACTGGATCCTTCTGTCTGGGACCTCTCCAACCTCCCATGTTGGCTTACTAGCCTTTGGCTCCCAAGTGGATCTCAACACTACTTTTTATCTTCTGTGTTGGTTCAAATGCTCCTTTCTCTTATATCTATTAAAAAACTGCTTCAGTTTCCACCTGGCAGAATCTTACTTATCTGAGCATACCTGTTTCCTGAACAGTGAGATTCATTCACACAACAAATGAAGGAATTCACACTGTGTCAGATACTGTATTGAGGGTCTTGACAACATACTTTCTCTCGACCTAAATGTTATGAATCATATATTCACAATTTAAGAAATTAAAATACAGTTACCCTTGAACAAGGTGGAGGCTGGGGGTACCAAACCCCTATGAAGATAAAAATTCATGTATGATCGTGAATTCTCCCAAAACTTAACTACTATAGCCAATTACTGACTGGAAGCCATACAGACAATACAAACAGTTGGTTAACACATATTTTGTATGCTATATGTATTATATATTGTATTATTACAATAAGGTAAGCTAGAGAAAAATGTTATTAAGAAAATCATAAGGAAGAGAAAATACATTTATAGTACTATACTGTATTTACTGAAAAAAATACCTGCATGAAACTGTACCCACACAGCAGTACAAATTCATGTTGTTCAAGGGTCACCTGTATTTATTTTATTTTAAAATCACATATATGAATTCTGTTGGCATGCTTTTATTCTAACTAATGTTCTTTTTATAGTACACAGCTGAATTCAAACTAGAATTAATAAGGATGGTTTTATTGTGATTCCTTAGATTCCCAAACTATTAGGTTTATGCAGATATTTGAGGACCAAATATTTTCTTGACTTATACAAGGGTCAATTGATGATTCTTAATACCTGGCTAGCTATGGACAAAAAGAACTTTTTCATGGTTAGTGTTTTAACTTCATTTAAAATGAAGTACATTTTAAAGAGGAATGTGTTAAGTTAGTATCTGTGGACAGCTGGATTACTATGTTCAGTTATAGAAACTTTTATCAATCTCTTGGAATAAGCCAGGAACTGTGCCAGGTTCTACAGACACCATGGCAAGCAAATAAGATGTGCTCTGTGCCCTTGTGTAGCTTACCTAAATTGTGAAAAACAAATATTAACCAAAGTTTCACTAAGAAAACATGCAATCACAACATTCTTAAGTTTTCATTTGAATCTTGCCCTTTCATTCATCGAGACATGATGTCTTGAGTAAGATACTGAGAAAAATACCTGAAGCAGCAGTCATAATGCTCACACAGGCTAAGCAGATATTTAACCCAGTGAAGATGAAAGGCAGGCAATGTGGCACACCGAAAGATTCATGCCCTATCTAAAGGGACATGCTGCTATGTGGAAATGTGGGTTTAGTATTACCAGAGCTCAAAGTTTTCTAGAGGCAGATTTTTGAATGTTAAAAACCAATTTTAAAATTATGGGGTCAAACAAAACATGTATGAGAATTTGGCTCGCAAGCTATCAGTCTGCAATATATAATGTAACAAATGATGAAGCTTAGGTTTTTGACGACCCAATTTAATACTATATATATAGATATATCTAGATATAGATGTATATACTATACTTTATATATACACTATATACATATAGGTATGTCTCTCTCTATATATATCTAGATATACACTATACATATATATATATAGATATAGATAGATAGATGTAGATATAGACATATCTATATAGATATTAGAGATAGGTATAGACATAGATATAGATATATATAGAGAGAGAGATAGAGAGAGAGAGATAGACATATAGATACATCTTAGTATCTCCTACATCTTATCTGTTTTCCTATATATCTTATGTAACTTTTTATAAGTAAGTTCAAGTACTGCTCCTGAGCACCACCTCTCTGTGGAATGTGTAACGTACCCAGTTATTGGTATTTGATAGTGACATTCACAAAATGCTAATCTTTATAAATTCTGTTACATTTCATTTTCATATGAAAACATCCATTCTTCTCTGTCTCTTTAATTGTGATAAACTACTGTTTAAGCTAACTATACTACATGATTTCTTTTACTATTAAATTCTTAAAGTTTTTGTATATATCTTAAAAGTGTGTCATTTGGTAATATTTATGCTACAAAAACCCTGTAATTATCACAATATCTTCTTTGAAGCTCTTATGCACATTTCTTACCATAAATGAATAAGTTATTCATGGTTTAAATGTCATTTGATATTCTATGGTCTGTTCTGAAATTTCTTTAAGCTACAATCATCTTTGTCTGGCCATATGGTGTTTGGACACAATTGGGGATTGATCAGTAATTTGTTAACATGCCCTTTCTTAAGAAAGTAACTTCCTGTGAAATATACTATCTTTGCATATAAGGTACTCTTTTTGGAGAAGAAAATGAGAGATTTTAGTTAGCACTTTAATTTTTACAGAAGGCTGTCAACCTTCAAGTCTGCCTAATATGATCTCTAAGGAAGACAGAGGATCCATATTTAGTCAATAACTCAGAATACAAGTTACTTAAGGCTCCAGAATCCTTCACATCTTTGGGGCCCAACTCTCATCTGGAATCTTCTTGAAGGAAGTAACTCATTGATTCCACCAGAAATTCTAAGACTGTTTCTTAGGAGTCTTCAGAAAACTGCATAAATGGGCCACATTGTTTTGGTTGTTATAAAAAAAATTAGTTTTACTGATTTGCATTTTGGAATGCTACCTATATTCCATCAGAATGTATGAAAATAAACCAGTTTGGGTAAGCATGATCATGTCCACTCTAGCCATAATGTGGTGGCACCTCGTCATTAGTAAAAGCTGGCAATAGCCAGGGGGTAGAATAAATGCAGCTTAAGCCAGATTTGCAGCCCAGATCTAATGATAACTGCAACACTCTAGACTTTTGTTTTATTGATCTTTACCTTCTACTTTCATTTCTAAATGTTTAAGGTTCTACCTTTTTTATTTTATATCTCTATTTTACTCATATATTCTTATAAGCTGGGTGGCAAAATCTGGCCTTAAAGATTACAAGCAAATAGTGTTAATATGAAATCACTGACATTTTCCATCTTTTTTTTTTTTTTTTTTTGATGAATCTAGTACTTTATAACATTTCTTACTACTTTTACTCCAGGCTGTAAGTTCACTATATCTAAACCTTAGTGTGTTAAGAATCTCAGAAAGAAGAAAAGTAATAAGCTACTGCCTTTGGATGGAGACCTCCTGATGATCTCCTCTCTTTCCTTCTAATACTGTATTGTTTCTTTGTGTGGGTTTTTGTTTGTTTTTTACCAAATTTGCGAAGCTCACAGTATTATAAATTCTGAAATTTGACTATCAGAACTCTAGCTAGTAATAGTAAGTCCATTTTTTTTAACAGCAAGAGAGATATAATGGAGAAACTCCATGGTTGTAGGAAGGAAATAACAGGGTCATTCAATTTTAAGCTCCCAGAAGTTTCAATAACTCTATTTCATAAGAAGGTCTATCGTTTTAAACTGTAAAATTTTTTAAAAACTATAGTTTATTTTTTAGACAGAGAGAGAGAGCATGAGCAGGGGAGGGATAGACAGAGAGGGAGACAGAATCTGAAACAAGTTTTCAGAATAAGAAACTGAGCTGCCAGCACAGAACCCAATGTGGGGTTCAAACCCACGAACCACGAGATCATGACCTGAGCTGAAGTCAGATACTTAATGGACTGAGCCAACCAGGTGACCCTGAAATGTAAAATTTTTAAGGAGCAAAAAATAAGAAGAAAAGATGGCTTCATCCTCGTTAAAGAGAAAATTTTCTAATGGCACACACTGTCAATTTTTATTAAAATTTTTTTTTAATGTTTTATTTATTACTGAGAGAAAGAGAGAGAGAGAGAGCATGAGCAGGGGAGGGTCAAAGAGAGACAGAGATACAGAATCTGAAGCAGGCTCCAGGCTCTGATCTAGCTGTCAGCACAGAACCCAACACAGGGCTCAAATCCACAAACCGTGAGATCATGACCTGAGCAGAAGTTGTACGCTTAATCAACTGAGCCATCCAGGTGCCCCAACAAACTGTCAATTTTTAAAGAAACATAGCAGGACCACAATGTGTAGTCACAGTGGCAAGGCTCATTTTACAATTCACCACTGGGTTATGGAGGCCCAGCTGCCAAATCTGGTGGGAGTATGAGAAGGACACCTGCCTTAAAATGGAAGGAAAACTCTTTAAGGAAGTTGAGGTGAAATAAACATGACCTAGGAGATTTGAATAACCAGTTGGACAAACTTAAACCTTTTGTCAAGCCTTGTTTTAATTCACTTTGTATATCAATGACATTAATCTTGCACCTTTCCTTGTCACGTTATATATTAAAATGCAAGTATCTATATTGGGAATGCCATGATTGAAAACTCAAGGCAAAAATTAAAAATACAGTTGAAATAGCATGTTGGATGGAAGCAATTCTATTACAACGGTCTTTCTGATTTTGAAAATCTTTTATTATTCTGATGGTGCTTTAGTTCATTCTTTTCCCCCAAACCTCCCATATCTAAACAGCTCTATGCCATCATATTTTCTTTTTTTTAAATGTTTATTTATTTTTGAGACAGACAGAGGGAGAGAGAGTGAACAGGGGACGAGCAGAGAGAGAGGGAGACACAATCTGAATCAGGTTTCAAGCTCTGAGCTGTCAGTGCAGAGCCTAATACTGGGGCACGAACTGACAAGCTGAGCGGTGAGATCATGATCTGACCAGAAGTCACTCAATTGACTGAGCCACCCAGGTGCCCCTTAATTTTCAATTAATTATATTACTTTGCCAACTATGAAATTGAACAAGGATATTATTAAGAAATATTGCATTTTGTAACAAATTACAAGAACTTTTTTTACTGTGAATATCTTCATGAAGTCTACAAAAGTTTGTAACATATTTCCATTTACCCACTGAAAAAGTTTTGTGTGTCTATTGAGTTTGTTAACTTTTCTTGCATGCTTACATCTTAGCTAAAATTTTGTTGTTCAACATGCAGTAAAAAAAAAAAAAATACACTTTTACTGGCCCAAATCTCCTCCATTCTATTAAAAAAATAAACAAAAGTTTAAATCTGATTCCAGACCATTTCCCAACAGCAATTATGTGTATTCCATTGGGAAAAGAAGGAAATTCTTAACAACTTGGAATTCACTCACGTCTTCAACAGTCCCTGCTTACAATGAAATGACATCAGCATTGTAGTGTGTGGTATGTCAGGGTGGAAATGGAATATAATTTCCTCAAGAGAAGAGAATACTTTTAACAAATGTCCAATGCTCTAAAGAAACTTGTGAAGATTCACATACTTTTTACATGAAATAACTATTCCCCTCCCCAAATGCAGGTGTTTTCAAAGCCCATGTGAACAATATTTTTCATAAGATTAATAAACAAGAGACTGATTGAAAAAAAAAAACAAATGAAAGAATAAACAGAACTAGGGAGGAACTTCTTATTTTAAAGGATATCTGGGGCTTAACATATTTATGTGTTCTTATCTATATTTATTTAGCATTTAACTTTGGAAGTTAAATTCATATAAAATTAACTACCTGTGACAATAAATACTGCTGTAACGTGTTACAGAGGACTGGAAAAATTGTTCCTCTGAATAATTTTTCTGATAAGATTAATTTTCCACAATCGATTTTAATCATGTTAAATGTAAAAGCAAGAAGCACATTTGAAAGAAATGACAGGGCATATGATTACCTATAATTGATATTTTTATTATTATACTCTTTCTGTAGTTTTCAAACATTTCCGCCATAAGCATATATTATTTTTATATGAAACATATTAAACAACTATTTTTAAACGTTTATTTATTTATGCACTTATTTATGAGAGGCAGAGAGAGAGAATCCCAAGCAGGTTCTGCATGGCGCTTGAACCCATGGGCCATGAGACCACCACCAAAGCTGAAATCAAGAGTCAGATGCTCAAGTTGAGCCATCCAGGTGCCCCAAATCAAATTGCTTTAAATGTTACTGAATAATTACAATAGGAAGTATCCCAGATATACAAATACCCTGATATACAAATACTTAGGAATAGCCTGAGGACCCTGATCTCCAAATAGTTCTGGAAATGATTCTTCTTCTTTTTTTTTTTCCCTCTCATCTCTGTCATTTGATTGCTGTCCAGGATTAGCATTCTTTCCTTGGATTTTCTCTCTTTATAAATCCTAAATCTAGTTCAGGCGTCCTCAGAGGTAAACCAGCAAAAGTGGAGAAAAAGAAGGAAGACTGGACAGTTGCTTCTGCCCTTCTTGTGTCCTGGCCATGCTCCCTGGCTCCTTGAACAAAACTGTGGTGGTCTAGGAGAAGCTCTCACTTCTGAAGTAGCTATTAGAACCTACGTGATCTAGGGTAGCCTGCATGTAGTCTTCCTCGCAGATCTAGAACGTCCTGCTTTGGTAAACAAGACCCATGATTAGTAGGTTTTTATGCTTTTGCTCTTCATATAAAGTAAGAAAAAAGTAAAGCTTAAAAAGCTTTAACAAGCAGAAAGCAGGGGAATACAGGAGAAAGTTGTTTTACCTCCTATAATTTTCCCCTCTGCTGTTTGTAGTAAAACCTTTAAGAAACCTTAAAGGACTGCTTATTATGCTGCATGTTATGTTCAGGGAAAGAAGCATAAAGAAGAAACCATAAGGGGCGCCTGGGTGGCTTAGTCGGTTAAGCGTCCGACTTTCGCTTGGGTCATGATCTCGCGGTTTGTGGGTTTGAGCCCCGCATCGGGCTCTGTGCTGACTGCCGGCTCAGAGCCTGGAGCCTGTTTCAGTCTGTGACTTCCTCTCTCTGGCCCTCCCCTGCTCGCGCTGTCTCTCTCTCTCTCTCTCTCCTAGAAATAAATAAAACATTAAAAAAAAAAAAAAAGAAGAAGAAACCATAAGTAATTACTATGCACTTGATTAGGGATGTTAGAAACCCTTATCTGAAGTAAGAAGACATCAGTTAAAAAAGAAAAAAAAAAACTGAAAGGTAACAAGCAATGTCTTGTAAGCAGGCAACTATTCTAAACAAGGGATTCTTGTATCAGGGATGGAGCAGAGGGGCCTGTGGTTATCCTTTTTTTCTTCTGATGTTTGGGTAAATAATTTCAAGTCTGAGAGAATGAGTAGGAAGCCTAATTTGGACCACAGATCAGGCTGGATCCTCTAAAGAAGATTTAGCATTAGTAAAGCTGTTATCTTGACAGTCTGACTCCCATGTCTACTTCTCAATCTGTTCCGTGTTGGAGGTGGAGGCAGGAGCGAGTCAAGCCTCATTAGTAGATAAGACAGATTTTTTCTCTGCCGTGGAGGAGATAAAATTTTAGTGGTGTGAAGAAAAGAGTTATCCAACCATTATTTGCACCAGTAGAACTTCAGTCATAATTAGGCTGAATACTACAAAGATTCTATGGGCACATCTACCAAGAGGGCCTGACTGGTTCTGGGAAGTCAGGAAAAGCTTTCTTGAGGAAGAGAACTTATAGCTGAACTCAGAAAGAAGAGTTGTGGAGGGCTACCTAGATAAAAGGGGGGAGGCAAGAGAACACCCCAGGCAAATGCAGGGTTGAATAAAATGAAGATGGCACAATCTGTGATTAGAGAAGTCCATCTGGTTGATGTGTGAATGACAGCAAACGGCTGTGAGGTATGCAGGGGCTTTCTTCATCATCCCCAGATCAATGGGAATCCTTCACATGATATTAGGTCAGAATCAGATTTTTTGTTGTTGTTGTTTTTTAAACTAATCAGTAAGGCTGCACTGAGGAGAATGTTTCAAAAGGATGCAAAAATGAATGTGAAGAAAGCTTCTAGATCAGTACAATAGCCAAGGGATCCCACAACTCTCATCCTTCACTAGAACCTTAGAGTACCAGGGGTCCCCTGTCCACTGTCTAGTCAGAGGAACAGGATATGTCCTTATTCCAAGTGTATCATGGAGATCTGTCCTTGGTATACCTGGTAGGGAATATGACTGCATATCTTCAATAGAATTAATGCCAACTAGCTTTCCTCATTCTATTAGCACTGAAGTATACCCCTAACTCACAATAGCTAAAATGGCATTTTGAAGGCTACCTAGAGATAGCAATCACCCTTTTCTCATTTTTCTTGGGCCTATTTATTCCCAGAATGACCAAACTCATTCCTCTTCTAAGTGGGAGATGCCAACCTGACAATTCTTTATTTCTAACTCTGATCTTTCCTCTATATGCCAGATAAATATTTTTAGCTGACTCCTTATATCTATTGCTCACTGGCTTTTTTGAAAGTATTTCAAACTCAGTATTTATAATACTATATTTATTTTCCAATCCAGTTTGAATTTCATATCTCATTTAATGACTAGAAATTCCAAAGTAAGGTCACCATCTATCACTCTTTAAAACATTAACCGAGTTTATCTTAGAAATATTTAATTTTGGTTCTGTATCCCCCATCATCATCATCATCATCATCATCATCATCATTATCATCATCATTATCATCATCATCATTTATTATTATATTAATAATAGCTAATGCTTACTGGGGGCTTAATATTTGTTGGGCACTGGTGCTATGCACCTTATATTATCACTTAATCATCACCATGATCCTATGCTATTATTATCCCTGGGTTCAGAGCTAAAAGAGATTGAAGAGAGGCTGTATTACACCCCAGCTCATGAGTATCAAACATAAGGTCCTTCACAATTTGACCCCATCCCATCTCTTCAGGCTCATCTTTCATAATCCACCCAGCTTGTACGAGTTGGTGATAATCAGCCTCTTGACCACTTCGTAAATATGCCACACTGTTTAGTGTCTCTGAAATAAGTCATTTCTGACCCAGTTTTCATGGTCAACCTTAAGACTCCTTTGTTAGCTCCTCTTGGAATCTTTAACTATCCTCACCCTTCCTATCCATTTCCACAGTTCTTTATCCATGTTTCCATCCTACCACTCACCTCATGCTACAATTATTTGTTTTCAAATATGTCTTCCTCAGGAGAGTTTTAGTTCTCCAGGTGTGGAAAAGTATCTTATGCACTTCTGTACATTAAGAGTCTAGAACAGTGCCTGGAAGGTGGCAGGAATTCTGCCACTTTTAACTGAAAGAATGTTGATGGCTAACATTTACCTCCAGGTAAATGGCACTCTGCTACATTCTCACACATACTTCTCATTAACCTTCACAACAGCCCAATGAAGTAGGTACAGCTATCACCCCCAATTCACACAGAAAGAAGTTGAGAATCAGAGAGCTTAAGTAATTTGCCACAGAGATAATAAATTTCCCCTCAATATCCATTCTCCACTTTTCTCTCATGAAAAATGAATCCTCAATTTTCAGGTGTCTTATGGCCATCCAGAACAAAGACTTTATTTACTTTCAGACTTCTAACTAGTTAGCCCTTGTGACAAAGACCTGAATCCTGGCTGTGCTATTAAAAGGAAGAAGGTATTTACCTTTCCATATTGTTCCTTTCCTTCTGGCTAGAAAGAGAATACAGTGATGAGTCCTCTTGGACCACACAAGGAGAACAATACTCTAGAGATAGCAGGGCAAGATAAAAAATCAGTCTGGGCCTCTTAAGACCTCAGAGAGCCAATTCATTTGGATAGATTATTTCCAAAGATAGCTCCAATAATTTCTTCCATTCTATACGTCATTTTGTACTGTCACTTTGCCATCCCTATCGTCAAGAGATATTTTCCCTCCCTTTAAATCTGGGCTGTGACCTACATTAGCCAATAGAATGCAAGAGGAATGACATTGTGACTTTCGGGCTAGACTTTAAGAGGCCTTGCAGCCTCTGTTTGCACCCTCTTGGAAGCCAGTACCCACATCAAGAAGCTCGTGCTAGACTACCAAATGATGAGCGACCACAGGAAGAGAGAGAGGTCACATGGAGGAGAATCAGGAGGCTGCAGCTGAAGCCAGCACAGGGACACAAGACATATGATTTAGGAGGTCTTGAATGCTCAAGAACCACTTGAATATGATATGAAGCAGAGATGAGCCTTCTTCACTGATACGTGCCCAAATTTCATATCCTTGAATCAACAGCTTGTTTTTAAGCTCCCAAAGTTTTGAGGCAGTTTGTCATACAAAAATATAACTAAAATAGCCAGTATACCAGTTGGACTTTTATGAAAAGAAATTTGCATACTATAATCAGCCACTGTTGTTTTGTGTTCCAGGGACAGGAGTAGATCCTATATTCCATCTATACAATAACTTAACCAAGTACCTACAGTAAGTAGCTGAAAGAGGATTTGTAGCAAGTCAGATTAGTTAGAGAGCCTACGTTCTAAAACAGAATTACATTCTCTAGGAAGAAAGGAGGGAAAGAAGAGAAAGAAACACATTCATTTATGAAAAAGAATGCATCTTCTTCCATTGTTTCTTGGGGCCCCTGGGTGACCCTGTCAGTTGAGCACCCCACTGTTTATTTTTGCTTAGGTCATTATCCCAGGGTTGTGGGATCAAGCCCTGTATCCGGCTCCATGCTGAGTGTGGAGTTTGCTTGGGATTCTCTCTTTCTCCCTCTGTCCCTCTCTCTCCTTTACTTCTCTCTCTCTCTCCCTCTGTCCCTCTCTCTCTCCTTTACCCATGCTCTCCCTCTCTCTGTAAAATAATTATTTTTCTGCTTAATATAATAAAACTATAACTTATAAACATCTTAGCTGTTTCTCCACCTGTCTGCCCACCCCCACTATTTCTCTGCATTTCTTTTTCCACATTTTCACTCAGCTAAATTCTCTATGGAAACTCTTCTTGAGCTATAGAAGCATATATGAACTTCTACAACACTTGCTGCTAGTTCCATACATTTGGGCAGAAGAGATATAGAGGAAGTTCAGAGCAGTACACGTCTACTTCAAGAAACAAGAAAAACCACAAGACATACAGATATAGAGTCTTGTGTTTTTAGTGTTTTATATATTATTCATCCCAAAGCTATCTATGGGCTACTACATTGCTAGTGGGAATTAACAAATAAGGATAAGGTACAATCCTTTCAACCAAGAAGTTACAGTGTGGTAGGGGAGATAACTCAAAACAGTAAATAGTGAGTCCCCAAAGAGAAAGCTTTAATTTCACTTGATGGAAGCACCATGTATGTCATTTCCCTTACTATTAAAATAAAAGCCTCTGCAAAGCACTAACCTTATCATATGATTTTTGTACTGCACAGCCTCTGGTTGACCATTTTCCCCATTGTGAACATCCAATAAACATTAAGGAATTCCCTTATTCATTTAAGGAACACAAATAAATGCTTAGAAAATGGTAATTGCCTTAAACCTCACATTATTTAGAATACCTGAGGGAAACTAGTGAACTTTTACTTTATTGTACCTCAAAATAAGGCACCAAGTTAAATAATATTACAACAAATTTCAGGAGATTGTCTTAATACTTTTATTTTATTAGAAATTTGTGTCACGTATGAAGCATGAATAATCTATCACCTTAAATTTATAAATTGCTTGTTCTGAAAATATTATTTTAACAACAGTTGTTGTCATCAAAATTTGCCTGATAAACAAATATATAATATGATATATTTGATATCATATATATTTGATATATGATATAATATGATATATAATATGTATATATTTTCTAGATTAATTGTTCTGTTGAAGAATGTAAAATGCCAAAAATTAGTGTTATATTACTGATTTAATTGTTGTCTAATTCTAAAATTGTGTACAAGGAGATATAGACAAAATGGAGAAACTGAGGTAAATGAGAAGATCAGTGGATGAGGAGATAACATCCTGACAGTGGAGAACAAAAACATGCTTCTGCAGTTCTAAGCTTGAACTCTGAACTCTGCCACTTATATTTCATGCTTTTTGGGCAAGCCATTTGACCCTTTCTTAACTTTAGTTTTCTCAAATGTAATGGAGTAGTTACATGCATACTGTAAAGTATAAATGAGCAATGTATAAAAAGCACCTAGCCCAGTGCCTCACATTTAGTAGATATGCAAACCATAGCTACAATTGGGTACTCTAACAAGTTTAATATCTCAATGGCTGACTTTTTTCTTCTACAAGAAAAGGGAACTCTCTTTGACTGCAGCATATCAGCATGTTGAATTCAACAGCTTATACATTTCTAAGAAAAGGAAGAGGAGGTAGAGGAAAAAGAGGAAAAGAAAAAGAAGAGGAGGAAGAAGAGAAGACAAAACAAAACAAAACTGGGAAGACTGTTAGAATGCAAATTTTATATTTTTCCAAGTTAGGGAGGTAATGATCAAAAGAATATCCCCTTTGGAGTTTTGGTTTCTGTTTGTCACAAATCACTTTGTTATGGTTGGCATTTACCCACAGGTTGTACTTCAGAAGCACCGGATTAAATACTGTTTGTAAATCAGTTTTTCTGCAACATGAAAATTATTTGAGTCTAAGATTCCATGCCAGCATGATTACACAGATGTACACAGATTAAATGGTCAAATCCTTGAATGCCAGTTAAAAAATAATGTACTTGTAACTGAGGCATTAAAGAAAGAGTAAAAAAAAAAAAAGAAAGAAAGAAATCCAAGACCCACATAGTTACCTTAATCATGTTGAGCATTCTAAACGTCTAGTATTTCCTTTTACAACTAATGACAAATATTTGCTTTTCTCCAAGTTTTATTGAGAAATATATCACTGTGTAAGTTTAAGACATACAGCATGATAATTTGATTTATATACTTTGCAAAATGATTACAAGTGGTTCAGCTGATATCCACTGTCATATGAAAAAAAGAAAAAGAAAAAAATCCAAGAATTTTCTACCCTGCAAAATTATCACTCAGAATTGAAGGAGAAATTAAGAGTTTTCCATACAAGCAAAAACTAAGGGAGTTCATCACCACTAAACTGGGCTTAAAATAAGCTTAAAAGCACTTATTTAAACTGAAAATAACTGGTACTAATAAATAAGAAGAAAACATATTGACATAAAAATTTTACTGGAAAAAATAAATACATTGTAAGGGTACTGGATCAATTACTTATAAAGCAAGTATGAAGGTTAAACAAAAAAAAGTAGTAAAATTATGGAGGGCCTGGATGGCTCAGTCAGTTAAGTGTCCGACTTTGCTTCAGGTCATGATCTCACAGTTTGTGAGTGGGAGCTCCACATTGGGCTCTGTGCTGACAGCTCAGAGCCTGGAGTCTGCCTTGGATTCTGTGCCTCACTCTCTATCTGCTCCTCCCCCACTCATGCACTGTCTCCCCTTCCTCCCACTCTTTCTCTCTCTCTCTCAAAAATAAGTAAATATTAAAAAAAAAATTAAGTACTATAATTAACTAAAACTACAGTAATTAAGGGAATAAATTAAAAAGATGTAAAATATGGCATCAAAAATATAAATGTGAGGAAGAGAGTGTAAAGATACAAAGCTTTGGAATGTGTTCAAATTTAAGTTCCTATCAACTTAAAACTAACCATTATATCCATAGGAATTTACATGTGAATCTTATTATAAAGATAAAGCAAAATTTTACAGTAAATACATAAAAGAAAATGAAAGAAATCTAAATATAATGCTGAAGAAAGCCATCAAACTACAAGGGAAGAACGAAGGAAGCAACAGAGAAAAACTTCAAACACAGCCAGAAAACAGCAAAATAGCAATAAGTACATACCTATCAATAATAACTTAATTATTTTTCTAATTTGTTTTTAATTTTTTATTTATTTCTGAGAGAGAGAAAGACAGTGTGAGCAGGGGAGGGTCAGAGAGAGAGGGAGACACGGAATCAGAAACAGGCTCCAGGATCTGAGCTAGCTGTCAGCACAGGGCCCGACACGGGGCTCGAACCCACAAACCGTGAGATCATGACCTGAGACAATGTCGGAGGTTTAAGCGACTGAGCCACCCAGATGCCCCAATAATAACTTCAAATGTAAATGTACTGGGGAACCTGGGTGGTTCAGTTGGTTAAGCTTCTGACTCTTGTTGTTGGCTCAAGTCATGATCTCATGGTTTGGGAGTTTGAACCCTGCATTGGGCTCTGTGCTCTCAGCTGAGAATACACAGCTTGCTTCAGATCCTCTGTCTCCTTCTCTATCTGCACTTCACTCACTTGATCATCTGTCTCCCCCTATTTCTGCCCCTTCCTTGCTTGCAAGCTCTTTTGCTTTCAAAAATAAATAAACATTAAAAAAATAAATGTAAATGAACTAAATTCTCTAATCAAAAGACATTGGCTGACTGGATTAAAAAATAAGGCCAATCTCTAGGCTGTGTACAAGAGATTCACTTCAGAAGTAGGGACACACACAAACTGAAAGTGACGAAATGGAGAAAAATTTTCCACACTAATGAAAATGAAAAGAAAGCTGGCATAGCTATACTGATATCAAAAATCAATAGACTTGGGCATTTGGGTGGCTCAGTCAGTTAAGCGTTTGACTTTGGCTCAGGTCATGATCTCAAGGTTCGTGAGTTTGAGTCTGGCATCGGGCTCTGTGCTGACAGCTTAGAGCCAGGAGCCTGCTTCAAATTCTGTGTCTCCCTGTTCTCTCCCCTTCCCTTGCTCACACACTGTCTCTTTCTCAAAAATAAATAAACATTAATTTTTTTAAAAAAAACACAACAGACTTTAAAACAATAGACTTAAAAACAAAAATAAAAGACAATTATACATTATATAATTATAAAGGGGTCAATTCAGCATGAAGATATAACATTTATAAAAATATATGCATCCCACATAGAACACCAAACTATAGAGAGCAAATACTCATGGACCTAAAGGGAGAAACTGATAGAAATACAATAATAGTAGGGGACTCTAACATCCTACTTACATGATTGGATAGATCATCCAGACAGAAAATAAGCTTTAAACTTAACATTAGATCAGATGAACTTATTAGATATATACAGAAGGTCCATCCAAAAGCCAAAGAATCCACACTCTCCTCAAGGACACAGGGAACATTCTCCAGGACAGATCACGTTAGCCATAGATCAAGACTCAATTATTTAAGAAGACTGGAATCATTGCAAACATCTTTCTTATGATTCTATGGCATGAAATTAGAAATCAATTACAAGGGACACTTGGTAGGGTCAGTCAGTTAAGTGTCCAACTCTTGATCTCAGTTCAGGTTGTAATCTCACAGTTCATGGGATTGAGCCCCATGTTGGGCTCTGCACTGAAAGTGTAGAGCCTGCTTAGGATTCTGTCTGCCTCTCACGACACCTCTCTCTCTGAAAATAGATAAGCTTAAAAAAAAATAAATCAATTACAAGAAAAAAAACTGGATAAAACACAAAAGTGTGGAGATAAAACAACATGATACTGAAAAACCAATGGGTCTTTGAAGAAATCAGAGGAAAATTTTTAAAAAATAACTAGCAACAAATGAAAACAGAAATACAGCATACCAAAATCTATGTGATACAGCAAAGCAGATCTAAGAAGGAAGTTCAGAGCTATATAGGTCTACCTCAAGAAACAAGAAAAATCACAAAAATCTAACTTTATACATAAAGGAAACAAGAAAAAGAAGAAAAAAGCAAAGCCAAAAGTTAGTAGAAGAGAGGACATAAGAAAGGTCAGAAAGGAAATAAATGAAATAAAAACCAAACAATAAAAAAAATCAATGACACTGAGTTGATTCTTTGAAAAGATAAAGTTGAAAACTTTTAGCTAAAGTAAGCAAGAAAAAGAGAGGGTTCAAATGAATAAAAAGAGAAACAAAAGAGAAGTTACAACTGATATCATAGAAATACAAAGGATCATAATAATTACTACAAACAAATTATACAGCAACACTTTGGACACATTACAAGAAATGAATAAATTCTTAAAAGCACAAAATCTTCCAAGATTAAATCATGAAGAAACAAAATCTGTATAGGCCAATTACTAGTAAGAAGATTAAATCAGTAATGAAAAATCTCCCAAAAAAACATAGTCCAAAACCTGACAGTTGCACTGGTGAATTCTTCCTTACATTGAAAGATTTAATACATATCCTTCTAAAACTCACCCAGAAATTTAAAGAGAAGGGACCATTACAAGCTCATTTTATGAGTCCACATTACCCTGGTACCAAAACCAGACAAGGACACCACACACACACACTCAAACACATACACACACAAGAGAGAGAGACAGACAGAGACAGAGAGACAGACAGACAGAGAGAGACAGAGAGAGAGAGATACAGAGAAGAAAATTACAGCCCAATATTCTTAAGGAACACAGATGCAAAAATCCTCAACAAAATACTAGCAAATTTAACCCAGTAATACAGTAATATAATAAAAGAACCATATATCGTGATTAAGTGGGATTTATTCAAGGGATGTAGGATGTTTCAGCATCCATATATCAATCAACATGATAAACCACAAAAACAAAAAGAAAAGATAAAAATTGTATTATCATCTCAACAGATACAGAAAAAACATTTCACAAATTTCAGCATCTATTTATGATAAAAATTCTCATCAAAGTGGGTACAGAAGGAACATACCTCAGCATCATAAAGGGCATATATGACAAAACCACATCTAACATCACACTCAATGGTGGAAAACTTAAAACAATTTAAAAAATTTAAAAAACAGGTTTCCTCTAATATTAGGAAGAAAATAATAATGACCACTTTCATCACTTGTATCCAACATAGTATTGAAAGTCATAGCCACAACAATACAGCAAGAAAAAGAAATAACAAGCATACAAATTGAAAAGGAAGAAGTAAAAATGTCACTATTTGCTGATGACATGATACCATGTCATGAAAACCTTAAAGTTTCCACCAGCAAAACTATTAGAACTCATATACATTCAATAAAATTACAAGAAAGGAAATCAACGTAAAAATATGTGAAATATTTATATCACTAATGACAAAGTATCAGACAGAGAAATTAAGAAAGCAATGCCATTTACTACTGCATCAATAAGGAATAAATTTAAAGAAGGAGGTAAAAGACCTGTACTCTGAAAACTCTTAGGCTCTAATGAAAGAAACTTAAGACACAAATAAATGGAAAAATATTTTTTGCTCAAGATTTGGAGGAATCAATATTGTCAAAATGTCCATAACAAAATAATCTGCAAATTCAATACAATTGCTAACAAAATTCCAATGGCATTATTCACAGAACCAGACCAAATAATTCTAAATTGTGTAGGAAACTACAAAAGATCCTGAAAAGCCAAACCAATCTTAAAAAGAAGAGCAAAGCCAATCCCATACTTTAAACTATACTGCAAAGCTATAGTGCTCAAAACAGTATGGTAGTGACCTAAAGAAACAGATGTATAAATCAGTGGAACAGAACTAAGAGCCCAGAAATAAGCTTACACATATGCGGTCAATTAATTTATGACAACAAAAGCAAGAATATACAATGGAGAAAGGGTAGTTGCTTTAATAAATGGTGTTAGGAAAACTGGACAGCTACATGCAAAAGAATGAAACTAGACTACTGTCTCACACCATCCACAAATTTAACTTAAAATAGATTAAACACTTGAATGTAAGACCTGAAACCATAACAATTACTAGAAAAAACATTGATGGAAAAGATATTTGCAGATCATATATATAAGAGGAAAATATCCAAATATTTAAAGAACTTATATATTTCGACAATATAAAAAAAAAGCAATTAACAAATAGGCAGTGGCTCGGTTGGTGAAGCATCCAACTCTTGGTTTCAGCTCAGGTCAGGATCTGATGGTTCATGTGTTCAAGCCCCGCATCCACCTCTGTGCTGCCAGTATGGAGAGTGCTTCAAATTCCCTCTCTCTCTCTCTCTCTCTCTCTCAAAATAAATAATTTTAAATGGGCAGAGGATCTGAACATTTTTCCTAAGATGTAGATATTTCCAACAGGCACATGAAAAGATGTTCATTGCTAGTTATTAGAGAAATGCAAATCAAAACTACAATGAAATATCATTTTGCATTTGTTAGAATGGGTATTGTCAAAAAGACAAAAGATAACAAATGTTGGAGAGGATATGGAGAAAATGTACATATTCACTTCTGGTGAATGCAAATTTGTGCATCCACTATGGAAAATAGTATGGAGAGTCCTAAAAAAATTAAGAATAAATTTACCATATGATCCCATTATTTCACTTCTGGGTATTTATCCAAAGAATATGAAAACATTAATCCAAAAGATGTGTGCATCCCTATGGTCACTGCAGTATTATTTACAATAGCTAAGATATGGAAACAACCTAAGTGAATAGATAAAGAGGATGATGGATGGATAATGGATGAATTAAAAGGATATGGTATGTACAATGGATTACTACTCAGGCATAAAGAAGAACAAAATTGTTCCATTTCTGACAACATGGTTGAACCATGAAGATACTATGCTAAGTGAAATAAGTAAGACAGAGGAAGACAAATGCCATATATTTTCACTCATATGTAGAATATCAAACAAATAAACAAGCAACAAAACAAAACAGTATCAAAAACTTACAGATACAGAAAATAAGTATAGGGGAAGGGGAGCTGAAGAGTGCATGAAATGGGTGAAGGTGGTCAATTGTTTGGCATTGAACAGTAACTAGTCTTTTGGTGGTGATCATTTTGTAGTGTATACAAACATCAAATTATAATGTTGTACACCTGAAACTTAATATGGTGTTATATACCAATTTTAACTCATTTTTAAAAAAGAATAAAAAAAGGAAAACATTTTTTTCCTTCCTGAGAAATCTTAGAATTACTCTCTTAACTTTAATTATTTGCTTTGAGAACATACTAACCTCGTTTTATTTACATATAGAAAAAAGAGCATACTAACCTTGTTTTATTTGCATATAGAAAAAAAGAGCTAATAGAGAAATGATGGGCTTTGGAATTGTGTAGAATTGGCTAATTCTAGTCACTAATTTTGTGAGAAGTTGACTAAGCACTTAACTTCTCAGAGCATTTATATTCTTTTTTTTTTAAGTTTATTTCTTTTAGTAATCTCTATACCCAATGTGGGGCTCACACATAACCGTGAGATCAAGAGTTATAAGCTCTTCTGATTGAGACAGCCAGGTTCCCTGCATCTGTGTTCTTTTGGGGAAACTGATTGCAAATATGTCAAGAGAGATTGTAAGGAGCAAAATGAGATAAATCTGCATACAGTCATACTTAATCTGTGCTTAGTAAATAATATTTAAAATATTTAAGATATTACAAAATGCATGTCTTTCCCTACTTTTTCTTTTCCTAGTTTTCCCAGGTAATATTCTCTTTACACTTGTTTTTCCAGATTAATTATTAACAGCACCCCTTTTCAGATATTTATAACTGTATGAGTTTGGAAAAAAATTTATATAGTCACCCTATTTATGAAAAACCCTCCCTATTATGTGTTCTCTTGGCACTTCCCTTTATCCTTTGGTTAAAGCTTTTCAAAGTTGTATACAAAATAGAAAGATTCAGTGGGTCACCTGGGTGGCTCAGTCAGTTAAGCATCCTAATCTTGGTTTCTGCTCAGGTCATGATCCTAAGATTGTGGGATCGAGCCCCATGTCAGGCTCTGCACAGAGCATGGAGTCTTTCTGGAATTTTCTCTCTCTCTTCCCCTCCTCCATCTTTCTCTCATAAATATATGGATTTAGTGGATACTTTACATTTGTGAAGGTAGAGAACAGGTCAGTATAGTTCGGTTGCCTGGGGATCATATCCTTCACTACTATTTATAATCTTTCATCTACTGTTAACAACCTGTATTACCATGGTCAAGCTGTATAATCTTGTGAGTATTTGTTTTTTATATCTCATCTAAATTGGTGACATGAAGACTAAAGTAGATAATAAAGCACTTAGTAGAATACACGTACACAGTAAATCTCAGTATGTGATTGTTTTCTTACTTTAGAACAAATATTTCTGCACACTCACAGAAGAAGTGTGCATTCATATAACATTTAGGTGTATCCACATAAAACACTAAAATATGAATAAATTTGATCCTCCCAAAAAACTTCAAGAATTTTATCATAGATAAATCACAGATATGGTCAAATATTTACAGAGGAACACCATCTCAGTGTAGTTCTTTTTTCAAATACTTTCTATAGCTTTATTTACATATACTCAATGCCTATTAAGCTATACAACATGGTTAAGTTTTTTTGAGTTTCAACATATGTATATATAGCCGTTCCCAACTTATGATGGTTCAACTCAATGGTTTTCAACATTAAGACAGGGCAAAAGCAATATGCATGCAGTTGAAACTAAACTTTAAATTTTGAATTTTGATCTTTTCCCAGGCTATGATATGCAGTTCAATATTCTCTTGTGATGTTGGGCAGGAGCAGTGAGCCACAGCTACCAGTCAGACGCAGGATCACAAGGCCACCTTGTATCCCTGCAATCATTCTGTTTTTCACTTTTAGTAGAGGAACCAATAAATTACATGAGATACTCAACACTTTGTTATAAAATGGACTTCATATTAAATCATTTTTCCCAACTCTAGGCTAATGTAAATGGCCAAGCACATTTAAAGTAGTCTAGGCTAAGCTCTAATGTTCAGTATGTTAGGTGTATTAAGTACATTTTCAACTTATGATATACTCAATTTATAACGGGCTTGTTGGGGTGTAGCCCCATCACAATTCAAGGAGGATTTGTATTTCTCAAACTACTGACACAATCAAGATAACGAATATCTATCACTCCTAAAAAATTCCACTTGGCCCTTGTTCACTCCTTTCTTTTCATCCCTTTCTGTTCTCAGACAAGCCTCAGTGTAGTAACAGTAAAAGAATGGGCCATTTAAAAGTCAAAATGGAGCACTACATAAGTAAATTTGCATTAGTATTGGGTGATAATAATTATGGAGCTTAATCAGGCAGCTTCAATTCAAATATTTCTTCTGTCTGTTAGCACCTGTTTCACCTTGCTAAGTAACATTCTCTCTGACCCTCAATTTCTATATTGCGAAAACAGAACTAGTGTCTACCCCAAAGAATAAACTACCTAACATATCTATAGGTCTTACAGGAAATTCATTTTGGCACCCACTTAGGCTTCCATATATGGTAGTTATTGTTGGGTATCAAGAAGAAAATGAGGTATAGGATATTTAATGAGTTAAGAAAGTGTTCACACTTAAGTGACAAAAGGAAGTTATCAATTATTTAGAATATCACCATATTTTAATTTTTAAAAACTATAGACACATAAATACAAAGAAGAGAATATTCATGTTAACAAGACATGAAAAGTAAATATTACCAATGATTTCTATTTTTTTTTTCAGTATTTGTCTATGTTTCACAATAAATATATTCTTACTTTGGTAATTAGATTAAAAATATGGCACTTTATTTTTTAAAAAGTAAGTGAATTTTATACATTCATTTAGTACTCACATGTGAATTTAGTACTTCCTACATAGTATACCTGGGGCACTGAGGTTAGAAAATTGAAATGATACACTTTACTCTCAGGGGATAAAAAGGCACTAACATCACTATGGTATACTTTAAATCATTTTGATTTTATGAATAGAACAGGTTCTACTATGAGGAATTAAGTGGCAAGTTGTGGGTTACAACAAATAGAGCCCAAGAAGCAGGGTTTATTTTTCCATTTCTTTAAAAAAATTTTAATGTATATATACATATATTTTTTTAGAGAGAGACAGACGGACAGAGCATGAGCAAGGGAGAGGCAGAGAGAGAGGGAGACACAGAATCAGAAGCAGACTCCAGATTTTGAGCTTCCAGAACAGAACCTGATACGGGGCTCAAACCCACAAACCATGAGATCATGACCTGAGCCAAAGTTGGACTCTTAACTGACTGAGGCATCCAGGAGCACATATTTTTCCACTTCTAAAAAAATATATTCTTTGCATAAAATATAATTTATCTGCATATTTTTATTTTACTTCTTAAAATAACTTTATTTCTTTTCATTCTATATTTATGGTAGTAAATGTTACAATAAGATCCCTGTCTATATCATCTACCTTAAGTTAGAAGCACTAAGTGGATAAGAAATATCTCTGACACTTCATTGTTTCATATCATAAACAACTGGTAAACTAATGACACTTCCTGAGAATAACTCTTGGATACAGAATTTCAGTCTTGTATTTCAGACTGGCTATAAAATAATCAGGATTCTTCTCAAGGATTACAAGACAGTCAATTCTTTTCTTTTTTTTTTAATATTTTTATTTATTTCTAGGAGAGAGAGACAGCATGAACAGGGGAGGGTCTCTCCTGAGAGAGAGAGAGACACACAGACTGTGAAACAGGCTCCAGGCTCTGAGCTGGCAGTCACCACAGAGCCTGACGCGGGGCTCGAACCCACAAACCGTGAGATCATGACCTAAGCGAAAGTCGGACGCTTAACTGACTAAGCCACCCAGGCGCCCCTAAGACAGTCAATTCTTATAGTAAATTATTTTACTAAAAAAACCATCTCTAAATATGTAATTTTTTGGCTAAAAATCCATTCTAAGATAAAAATTACTACTGGTCATAGGTAAGAATGAATATGTATATCAGTTCAACATAAAAGCTTTTAAATGAAATTAATGTGAAGGAACTTAAAATATTTAAAATAATCATATATTTAGAGTATCATTATTAACAGTTATCATTTCTCTTATAGAAAAATAGTCTAATAAAAACCCAAACTTGTTATTAACTATTTCAAACACAAAGGAACTCTAATAAGAGTTACCAGATTTGAGCCCCCTATGTTACCATCTTGATTTCCCAATGATCCAGTTAGATTGTCCAAGTTCTCTTGCTTTATATGTTATGGCAAATTGCTAATGCCTGACAACAAGCAGCACTTTACCAGGCTCAGACACCACGTTGATATGCTAATGATCTATAATGAGGCCACCAGACATCAATTACATAAATGAGACTAGGAACAGGGCCAACACCGGTACACTCTACTAATTTGTTCATCTCTTTGGCCAAAAGCCAACTGCATGACAAGTGAATGCCCCTAAAACCACTGGGGCACGACTCCTTTGCTTCAGAGAAGGATCGGACACTGCATACCTGTGTGATCCCTCTCTGTCTAAGGACACTTTAATGAACCATACAAGTATACCTAATGGGAATACATCTGAAGGGTCAGTAAATTCACATACTACGAAGAGTATAGGGTAATAAAGAAAAGTTAAAAATAGAAAAATCAGTCTGAGACTGACATAAAACTTAATCAAATTTTTAAAGCAAAAAGCAGGAATAATATCAAAATAACAACATCATTCTTTTCCAATATTTTGAATTTAGAACAAGTACAACTCAATATCATTAATATATTTAGTATAATTGGGTTTAATCAGAAACACTTTTTCTTTACTCTCATAATGTGTGATATACTGACAACGTCAAGCCAAATATTTTCCATTAGGATACACCTTTGAGTTTTTAATAGAAATGAGCAGGGAAATATAATTCTTCAAATATGATTTTTTGGCAAACATAAAGACTATTAATGAATGACATAGAAGAGAAGCAATTAACGGTGTAATGAAAGTGATACCTATATGTACAATAAGATGTAATGTGTTGTACAATCCTTTGGGAATCAGTTGACAGCAGTTTAAATAAAAGGATGCAAAATTTCTATATCTCAGAACCATAGGGCGAAAATTATTCTGATAAGCTTTTGGCATAATATAGTAACTATTAAACTAGATTACTGGCTATTTGGGCTATTATGGCAGTCAGTAAGGACAGGGACATTGTATGAAGCATCAAGCTGTTTATCAGGGTCTTCATGCTCTGTTTTTGGCACTGCCCAAGCCAGGCCAGTATACCCTCAGCAGGAAGAGAAAAAAAAGAAGGTGCAAATGCTAGGAAACATGGTTTCAGCTGTCAGTGCTGCAGAAATGTTCAGTTTACAGACAAATTGTAGTCTCTGAGGGAGCCTAACAACAGCAGATTTCAGACCAGATAAGCATCAGGATAAAAGGCCTTAGACGGGTGCAGGCAACTTCACAAGAGGCAGGGATTCAGAAAGGAGAATAGTGGAAGTTTACAAAGTCAGTGGAACTTTTCATCTCACTATTCATTCTTTGGTTTATATTTCTGTCATCAGATCTAACTCTTGTTGATGCTTTCCTGACTCTAACCTTAGCACTTCTCGACTATGGTTCACATAATTTTTCCGACTCTGGTGCTGACCCAAATCCTAGGTCAGCCCCCCGCCCCAAGTCTTCTAGCATTCTATGACATCTTTTTTCAGGACATGGTGTGCATCTGGTTTCTTTGTGTCAACTGAGCTGTCTCAACACAGAACTCCATCATCATGGGACTTCTAGGTCTCCAATGGTGATTTTTTAGAGAAACTCTTTGTTATTAGACTTCTGTATTCAATGAAGTCATTTCATAAGTGGCTCTTAGGTGAAGCAGAGGAAGACCATTTTGATAGCCTGCTTGTCAAAGGAAGGAGAGATGAGCTGTCTCATATGAGATTACATTATATAGTGGTTTAGAGTATGAACTGTAGAGGGGTGCCTGGGTGGCTTAGTCAGTTGAGCGTCCGACTTTCTCTTGGGTCATGATCTAGCGGTTCGTGGGTTCGAGCCCCGCGTCGGGCTCTGTGCTGACCGCCAGCTCGGAGCCTGGAGCCTGTTTCGGTCTGTGACTCCCGCTCTCTCTGACCCTCCCCTGCTCACGCTGTCTCTCTCTCTCCTAGAAATAAATAATAAAAAAATAAAAAAGAATAGAGTATGAACTGTAGAATTAAATGTAGAATGTAGCATTTGAACCTTGGACTTGCTAACAACTAGGTATGAATCTTGGGCAAGGAACCTAACCTCTATGTGCCTCAGATAATTCCACCATCTACCTAAAGATTAGCCTCAGAATGGAATCTTAAGAATGCCTGTAGGGGCGCCTGGGTGGCGTAGTTGGTTAAGCGTCCGACTTTCGCTTAGGTCATGATCTCGCGGTTCGTGGGTTCGAGCCCCGCATCGGGCTCTGCACTGACTGCCAGCTCAGAGCCTGGAGCCTATTTCAGAGTCTGTGTCTCCCTCTCTCTCTGACCCTCCCCCCTCACGCTGTCTCTCTCTCTGTCTCCTAGAAATAAATAAAAATATTAAAAAAAAAAAAAAAAAAGAATGCCTGTAAAGCTTTTAGTATATTGCCTGGCCATGGTATCTACTACCTGTGTGTTAGAGGTGAGCGGTAAAATTGGTGACATTTATAATCAGGCAGGGAGCCTGCTCCAAATGGACTGTGCAGGACTCCTGGCATACAAATGGCCCCTCCATCTGGGCAAGGACACCAGTTACACAATTCACCCCTTTGCTCTGGTAGGCTAAGGATGACAACAAATTCTTGTTTAGTCCTCCCATTGTGAGATGGAATCTAATTCTCCTCCACTTAAACATGGACTGACAACTGGAGTTACTGACTTGCTAGACAAATAGAATGTGATGTTCTTGGACTCTCACAGCTACCTCATAGCTTTACAGTTTCGACCTGGGAACACTCTTTGGGGCACATATTGCCAAGCTGTGAGGAAGCCAAGCAACTCACAGTAAGAGGAACTCAAAGCACTTAGCCAACAGCCTTGGTGGAATTCTAAGCCAGCAGCCAGAACCAACTTGCCAGCCTCATGAATAAGCCTTCTTGGGTGGCTCGCCCCAAAGGTTCGGTCTAGCAGCACCAATGGAAGGCCCAAGGCACGGGGAGCAGAGACAAACAACTTTTCAAGCTGAGCCCTGTGGGATGTGTACTTGTGTAAACAAAACAAATGATTATTATGTTAAGCTACTAAGTTTTCAGATGTTTTGTTACAGAGCAAGGTAACTGCAATGCTTGTGAGAGTGCACTAGGCAGCAAGATGTAGCACAGTTCTGTTTCTTGGCAGGTAATTTATATTTTGCCCAAACAACAGTGATGGGCAGAATGTATCACTGCTGAAACCGTGTATATGCTTGTTCTCTGGTCACCAGGCTGGACCTCCTGGCAAGTCCACGCAATCTTCTTCATGAGTCCCCTTCAAGACTAAAGACTTGTACAAAATGGTAGAGGGATTTTACACATACTGTTCTACCACTTTTCTTCTGGTTAATGCCTGTGGTTGCGGTGCTGACTCTGATCAACATGCCCCTTCAGAGAGACCTACATATCAGCTAGGAAAGGTGGAATGCTATTCTTTACGTTGATTATAAACTACCTAAAATTATATTCTCAAAATGGCACTCTCTTCAAGTAATGAATTCTAAGTATGGAGACATTTGTTTAGTTTTAAAAATAAAGCCATACATGTCAGTCAGTAGATTTCAAAACTGTCCCCAGTTTGTGTTGTTTTGTTCTGTACGGAGTATCCAATTTTGTTTTCAAATTCTATATGCCATGGAGTACTATCCAATGTGTATAATTTAGTTCAATTAGAAATTTATACTGTAAATAAAACAGGTTTTATAAGTCACTTCAGACTAGTGAGGGTATCACTGCAACTAAAAATAATAATTAAAAATTAAAGAAAATAATTAGCATGCCTTTCAGCTTTTAAAATCAGACAGATGTTTTACTAACAGTTATAAAAACTGGAATAGTACTTGCCCTTAGGCCCAAACAAATGTGTCATTTTACCAGTTTCAATGAAATGCTGAATTTTAAAGAACACCAGATATTTTTCATTATACAAAGTCAGGCCAAAAATTTAAAAATTTTTATCCATTATGTTTAGGATTCCACATATATAACATGTATTTCTATAAATGGAAATTGCATTGTAATGCTTCTTTAGTCATCTTTCTTAAAAAGATATTCATGTCTTCATGAGAAGGAGGTAATGTTCCATGATTTAAGAAAGGAAACGCTGGCCTGAGAGCAACGGAATTCCAAAGTTTGGACATCAGTGAGGACTAGGAAAGAGTAGAGGGGAGTATCTGTTGTAAGTACAGAAAATTCTCAATTTAGGACTCGTGGAAATGGTTTCAACAATATAAAGACCTAGAATGGTAGAGAGATACAACAGGGTATATTCTATACATTTTTTTTTTCTTGGAGACAGAGAGAGAGAGAGAGAGAGAGACAGCGCGAGCAGGGGAGGGTTAGAGAGAGAGGGAGTCACACACTGAAACAGGCTCCGGGCTCTGAGCTGGCAGTCAGCACAGAGCCCGAAGCGGGGCTCGAACCCATGAACCGTGAGATCATGACCTGAGCGAAAGTCGGACGCTTAACCGACTAAGCCACCCAGGCGCCCCACAACAGAGTGTATTCTAAAGCACTAATTTTAAGATTCTGCTTGTTTGTCTTTATAGTCATAGCTCTATTCATCAGACTAGAATATTCAGTAACCTACTAATACTTACACTGGCAAATCCTGACACATTCCTCAAACAAAAGCCTATGACTAGAGGGGCTCTACGAGTGAGTGATTCCTCCATGGCAGAAAATCCCTGACTGACAATATATAGAAAAACTGGGTTTTTAGGACTCTCAGAGTGGTGTCCCAAGGACCAAATTCAGTTGGCCAAAGCATTATCTTTAATAATGACAGTACACAGGGTATTTTAAAACAATTGACATTGGGCATCTTTAGAAGAGGCCCATCTTCTCCAGTTGTGTCTGTCTCCACCACTTCATAATTTCCTGACCAAAGCCTATTTTATTCTTTTGTTGGCTTTATTTGGCTCCCAAAAGCACAGGAGTTCAAAACTTCTGAACTAGATTTGTAAATCCTATTATCTAAAAGTATCTGTTTAAATATGATATAAAATACACATACACAAACACACACGATTATTGTAAGCTAGCCTGTGCATAAAGTACATGATCTACATATTGAAAGGGAGAAAAAAAAAATCAAAACAGTTAAGTCGAATTTGTTTCCTATTCTAATAACAGACCTGGTCATTTGAATTCCTTAATATCCAATCTTAACAAAATGCTAATAATGCTTTAAAGGCAGTAGTGTAATTCCCCTGAATCAACTAAACTCTAATTTTGCTACAAAAAAAATCTAATAGGAATGAGAGGTAATAATATGTATAACGTATCTTATAAATGGCATCTAAGACAAAACAAAATTACAATTATCTTCATTTCATGATGCAATAATTGTTGCCAGGAAAAGAAAATAAAGATGTGACAGCTTAAAAGTCTATCAACTGAAAATGTAGAACTATTTGCTGCTGAGAAATTTCAAAGCACATATTCCATTCATCTTCCCCAGCAAAAAACAGACTGCACTTCATATAGGTTGCAAGACTATTAAGGAATGATTCTTTTTGTTTTGATTTGTTTAAAGCCAGTGGAGTTCGGTAACAAACACCCAGCCTCTCTGTCTATATATATTATAAGTTCAGGCTTTTCAGTTAAAACAAAAACAAAGCAAGAAGGAAAAGGAAACAAATGTGTATGTGTCTGGTTTAGGTGAACTAACTACACATTGTAAAACACAAACAAAGGCAAAATGTGCCTTTTTAGTACATTAATTATGATCTATCATTTACTCTATGTTTAGAACACACAAGGGAAAAATAACGTTTGTACCCATAGGTATTCTAATGAGATTAGACATGAAGCTTTTGAAATAAACCTCAAACAGCTATTACCAAGCCTTATTACTGTTTAGTAGCTTCGATCACACAGTCATTTAGTCACAAATCTGTGGCTATAGACCAAATCCATACAGACTTCTAAAAGGACATTAACACCTCAAGGGACAAAAAGGATGCCTGGAAAACCTTCCTTGAGTGGGAGTTCGACTACTTCCCGTGGCAGTTTGCACACGTTTTCCAGCATGAATTTCACTTATTTAAACAGGTGAAAGTAATTAGATTTTTAAATGATTGCATTGTCAATGGGTCTACACTCTGACAGAAGAATTCATACTGACTGTAAAAACCCTAAAACTCATAAAAATAGGAATTTCGGGAAAAATGATTAGTAGCACGTTCCTAAGTTTCCACCAAAAAAAAAAAAAAAAAAAAAAACCTCCTGCAAAATCAAGTCTCTCTCTTTCTCTCTCTTTTGTATGGAATGTCAAATAACCACAGAACGTAAACATAGAATTGTTTTTTTGGAAATCAGGCGTGAGGGGCACTAAGCACTTCTATAGGGAAAACCTGAAACTTTATTAAAAAGAAATCTATACAACAGTTGCTATCAATTGTACTGTGCTATAGCTTACTGCAAAAAATTAGATTGAAACAACTTCAAATCTCAGTAAAGGGTTATTGTCAGACCCTTGTGGTCTGGAAATGGTCTTTGAGAGATTTAAAGAGATTAATCTTCTCTAAACACAGAAGTCATTTCAATGTAAAAAATTATACAATGAAAACCGCAGAGCTTTAATTTCTGAAAAGCCCAGATAATTATATATTCCATGGCTCTCAGACTTCCTTACCAATAGTGGTACTCAGTTTTAACATTTATATTTTACATTTTGTATTAGAATCAAAGCTCTGAATAGGTTTAAAAGAGCCATTTTGAGTGTAACAAGAATTCACTGTGTACATTCTATAATCTACTTGTTCTAAAACTAAGGTTTTGATATATGCTGATTAATTAGGCTGGAAGAATGAAACAGGTTTCTGCTGTATTAAATTAAATTCACCATCTTTAAACTAGAATACATACAATTAGAGCAGGGTTGCCTCTTATGAAATGTCTGAGATGACCAAATGAAATGTATACTGCTTTAAAGGGAAAGTTAGACTTGTTTAAGTTGTAGCTTTTAATTATACATAATGCTATTTTATATGAGAGCTTCTGGAAGGAAAAAAAAAATTAAAAGTGGATCCTAGTTATGTTCATATTAATTACATGATACAGCATGATTAGATGGGAGTAATTAGTATATGCTGAAGTAAACTGAGTTTGAAAGCTTATTCAATATTATTAACCGCCCTTTTTGAAAGTAGTGAATAGCTTAATTTAATTTGTGCTGGTTAAAGCACACAGACTTCCAAATACCAAGACAATACTAAATTTACTTTTACCCAAATCATATTAATAAATTCAGAGGAAGAAATGAGTGAATGGCAGTAGCCAAAGATGATGTACTTCATTTAACATTTTTTTCACCTATATATTCAGCACAAACTGATTTATTCCCATCAAAATCATCAATGCTCAGGTGATTTTTGCCCATGGCATCACAAAGGTAACAAGGCTGTGTGAATCCAAAATGTCCTGAAAAGTTACAAAATTTTACATGTAAAAGAACTGCATTACATGAAAGCAAAATGTAAAATATTTGTCAAACACAGTTATAAAAATTTAATCCAGTAAATTTTAAAGCAGGAAGTTATTTTATCCATTAAATAAAAGTGAGATTTTCTGTAAGTAAGATTAATGAAAAACTATATATCTACAATTTGATTGAATATAAACAACCATGTGTTGTCCATTAGGTAGGCATTTGCTCACGGGTATTTTCCTAGCTGTGGTGATGAATTTGCACCAATCCATCTACATAGTCTCACCCAGTTCTCCTTGTCACCAACTGCACACATTTGCCAGCCAGCTGGCTGGGGTGAGGGGCATATCTTGTGCCACATAACAAAGACAAGCTTGCTGGCCTGCATGAGGATGAAACCCATGACCTCTACTTCATTAACAATATGGGGAACCAAGGGAGCTAACTGGTCACTGACTACAATATGTATACACTTTGTGAGGCTGGAAATGCTAGCATCAAACTTCAAATTTCATGAAATTCAACACTACCATCATTACAATGAAACCACTATAAAATTGAAAGGGAAAGTGAACTTCAAAAAGACATTAAATACTTAAGGCAAATTCAATGGAGTTTAATTCAGTTGCTTAAAAGTCAATTTTACTTATTCATTTATTTATTTGTATATTTATTTGTTTGTTTTTAATGTTTTATATATTTTTGAGAAGGTACAAGTGGGGGATGAAAGAGAGAGAGGCACAGAGGATCTGAAGTGGGCTCTGCTCTGACAGAAGTGAGACTGATGTGGGGCTTGAATGGGAGACCATGACTTGAGCTGAAGTTGGACTGAGCCACCGAGGTGGCCCTAAAAGTCAACTTTAAATTGAAATGCCTCTTAAAAGGAAGGCCTTGAGTGAAATAAACTAATAAAATATTTTTAATGAAAATTAGTGAAGACATATAGGCAAGTATCCCTTATACACAGCGATAATAAAATACTCCTTAAGTTTGCTCCTTTGTCTTGTCATTGATGTAAATTTTACTTCTGAAACACACATACACACACAAACATGTCAGCAACAGGGGATGGGATATGAAAAAAAGACAACTTCTAACCTAGAGAAAGCCTTATAGTATTATTAAGTGCATCTTTAGTGTATCATTTTTTAAAAGATCAAGTAAGAATAAGCATTATATTTACAGAAAGAACTGACAGCCATAATTCACTCAATTTTAGAATTTTTCCTCACTAGCACAAAAATTTATTTAACTGCCATCTCCTCTTGGATCTACATCTCTGTATTGGTCTTCTTTCATTTCCCTCTTTTCTTTTAGTTAGTTTGTTTGTTTACTTATTTGGAGAGAGAGAGAAAGAGAGAGTGAGCTGGGGACTGGCAGAGAGAGGGGGAGAGACAGACCGAATCTCAAGCAGGCTCTGTGCTATCAGCAGAGAGCCAGATATGGACTCAAACTGCTGAACCGTGAGACCCTGATGAGAGCCGAGACCAAGAGTCTACCACTTAACTGACTGACCCACCCAGGTGCCCCAAGCCTTCTTTCATTTCTAATCATGTTCTTTTGAAAGGTGAGCTCAGAACCAGATACAACAATGCTTATTCATTTTGTTTAAACATTATCATTTTTGGGGCGCCTGGGTGGCTTAGTCGGTTAACCATCCGACTTTCGCTTAGGTCATGATCTCGCGGTTCATGGGTTTGAGCCCACGACGGGCTCTGTGCTGAGAGCCAGCTCAGAGCCTGGAGCCTGTTTCACAGTCTGTGTCTCCCTCTATCTCTCTGTCCCTCCCCTGCTCACGTTGTCTCTCTCTCTCTCTCTCCTAAAAATAAATAAAACATTTAAAAAAAATTATCATTTTAATGTATTTATTACATTGTAAGGCACTAATATTATGCCACTGACACATTTTCCCCTCATAATGTTAAACTAAGCATGTATACTACTTTGTAAGTTATCCAAAGCTTATATCTCATACTTCTCATTCAATCCATTATTTATTCACAACCCTGAGCTTCCATAACAACTTGTATATGCTTATAGTATAGCAGGGCTTATATTTATCTGTAATTATTTGTTAAAATCTCTTCTCTTGTACTCTTCTAAAAGAGGGAAATGTCTTATTCATCTCTGCCTCTTTAGCAACAAGTCAAGCGTTTTACATATGAAAGGTGCTTAATAAGTGAACTCTAAATAGAAGAAAGAATGGATAAATCCCTATTAAATTTTACTTTCTTTGTTTTGGTCTATTAACCCATTGAGATCTATTTAAATAAGGATTATATTAACTATGCCTCTCACCTTTGTATCATCCTTAAATCTGATAGTTAGGTGTCCTATATTTTTCTTATTCAAAGGCATTGATAAATGTTAGAAATAATAGGGCCTCTGGCACATCAATCACAGACCTCTCTTCTAGTTGTCATCCATCCATTAAAAAGTAATCCTTGAGCATAATCATCCAAGTAGCTCCATTTAGTTCTACAGTCTATTTTTTTCTCCACCTTGTTTCCACAAATATTTTCAAAGACTTTGTCAAAAGGCTTACTATAATCAGGATTAATTATATCCACACCATTCACTAAGTAGTCTATCAAAAAAGAAAATAAGTTTGATTTTGCATAGCACATCCTTAGTAAAACACACACACACACACACACACACATTTTCTTTCTTAGTAATACCAAAACTTCTAATGGCTCACAAACCTATCCAATCGAAGTCACAAACCTATCCAATCAAAGTCACAAGACCAATATGGATGTTCTATTAGAATCTCGCTTTTCTACTTTCAAGAACGTGTCCCTTTAGCTCATCTCTAATCATTTTAATTCCTTCTGTGTTTGCTATCTCAAGCATCACCCACTTTGGTTCCATGATAACCAAAAGTTGTTTCAGTATCTGCATTCTGTATGATCCTGGATATTAAAATAGCTAAGTGTTCTCTCACCATTGCTCACTTAGCTTAGAATTCCTCTGAAACCTGTTTTTTTCTATCCAGTGAAAACCATTCTCCTTGACAGAGAAGAAGCTAAGCAGAATGGGAATTTTACTTTTCTAAACATTATCTGTTAATATTACAACACTTGTTCTAACCAACAAACTCATGCATTGTTCTTTTGATTTGAACATACCTCAAAAAGACCTGTTTTTATTTTCCTGGCCATTTTTGTGAGTCTATATTAATCTCAAGTCCACCTTCGCTGATATTTTTCTCATAGTCATGAATCCTAATTTTTATTACCCTTTTGCTGTAAGTTTACCATATTTTTTTTTAATATTTGTCTATCTTTTCTTACTATTCTACTGAATCCCACTCCCTAGGCCATCACAGTTTCACCATATCAGCATTATTAGCATTTTATATTTGAACTCTCTCATCCTTTTAGCCAGGTTCCCTTTTAGTGTTTTTAGCTCTGGGCTCAGCCAGATTTGTCCGCATTTTGACTATAGCAAATCTTTGTAACTAAAAGAAATAATAAATGACTTAAGAGATATTATTTGCACTACACAGATCATTCTAGGTTACATTTCAATCTTCATCAAGAACTAGCAATCTAGTCAGGAAAAAAATGCATTCTATAAACATCTCCATTGCTTACTTTGAGTGGGCTTTTACTATGCTTTCATAATACTTTGCAAAAACATTAATAATGTTTAAGACACCTTAATTTAATGACAATACCAAAAATGAGAAGAGGAGAAGCTCCTGAGATGTCATCAAATGTTAAGTTTGTTAAACTGTGTGAATGTGCACTCATTGCTACACCAAAAAAAAAAAAAAAAAAATCATTACGAAAATTTCTATGGAAAAAAGCTTACTGTCAACTGTCTTGCTCCTAAACTTTTTCTTTTCCATCAAAATAGCTATTGTATAATTTGAGAATTCTTAAGTACAAAATTATCATTATTATGGTTGAACAAATTATATTTGATATCTATTTTCTGAAAGCATACAATCTTTTTCTGACCATATCTAGGATCTTCTTCCTGGCCTTTTCAAACTCTAGTTTAATACAGCAACTATCTCCCAATTTTCTCCTTCCTTTTACACTGTCAACCATTCTTTCATATTGGTTAGAAAGAATTAAGTCCACTGAGGCATTTCTCTGTTTATTTTTCTCTACCTTCTTACATGAGACTGAAATCAATTCTTAATTATCCTAGGCAAATTGTGCTTTCACGTTCTTATTGACATTTAACACCAAATATAATTTATTATATACTTTTATCATGATTTGAGTACTGTCCCTAATTTTTCCTCATATTTCTCTAACATGTCTCTAATGAGACACCTTTGAAAGGAAAATACTGTTCTATCCAGAGGAAGAGAGAAGGCTCTGAAGAGAAGTAAAGGAAGGGCAAATCTGTCTTGGTGGACAATGATGGTATCCTATTCCAACATTGTGTGCCTGCCCTTCAGAGACAAAGGAAACTAGACAATTGCCAGCACTTCCTAATAAATTTAAAGTATATACTGTTCAGTTTTAAGAGAATAAAGCATGTGTGATCCTTTGTACATAAAATAAAAGTGTTATTCAAAGCCAAACTAAAATGATTTCTGAATGGTTTGTAAATTTATATTATATCTTGTTGTGCTTTTGGATAATTAAGAAGTGATTATATACTTTACATCTTAGGTTGTACAGTAAATATTATCATAGCTTTCTGATACCAATATTCTGTATTCATGACAATTGATATTTCAGCTTAAAAACTATATTACTTGGTATGTTTTCGGCTATGAGCATCAGAAAACCTAATTTGCTAGCTTAATGAATAAGGAGTTTCATTTTCACATAACAGGAAATTCAGTAGTTGGGTAGATTTGAGAGTAGATTGACTTAGTGACTGAATAATATCAAGGCTCCACAGCATTGGGTTTATCCTGAATTTGGGTTTTCTCAGAGCCAAAAGATGACTACCAGGATAAATCAAGGCAAAATGCTTCTTTCTTTTTTTCCATTGCAATGAGTAGGAAGGAGGGAGCAAGGGGAGAAGAATGTAGGAGTGAAATAGATGGAAGTAGAAGGCAAGAAAAGGAGAACACTCCTCTTATCAATCTTAAGAATAAGGAAGTACTTTCCTAGTAGCCTCCAGCTAAAATTTCCTTACTTCCCACTGATAAAAATTGGATCACATGACAATTTCTGAACCAGCCACAGGCAGAAAGGATGGGGTTACTCTTAGACTAATGAAGCTAACAGTAATTTTACAAACTGCATTTTTGCTACTCAGTAGACTATTCCGTGGAATAAATATTGAAAAATATATGTTCAGGACAGACAGTTAAGTATCCATAGATATAGAGCCTTTTGAGTCAATGCATTTGGAAACTAATTACTTAAGGGTGCTTATGACCCAGTCTGCTCACTGAGACTGGAAAAGGCATTTACTAGAGAGAATTCTTCTCTCTTTTATTTAATGCTTATTTATTTATTTATTTTGGTAGAGAGAGAGAGAATGCACATGTGTGCACATACAAGTGGGAGTCGGAGGAGAGAAAGAGGAAGAGAAAGAGATTCCCAGCAGGCTCTGCACTGTCAGCACAGAGCCCAATACAGGGCTTGATCCCACAAGCTGCAAGATCATGACCTGAGCTGAATCGAAGAATCAGTCAAACATTTAACCAGCTGAGCCACTAGGCACCCCCATTTACTGGAGACGTCTAAGAAAGAAGTGTATAAGAGAGCTCTATAAATGACTGTTTCTCTTCTAAGATGTGGTAGAGAGCCATGTAGTCCTCTGAATGCTTGGCAGACATCTTGCAAGCACTATTGGGAGATAGCTTAGGATAAACCTTAAGATAAGGCCATTATTAGGGAGAGAAAGTGGATATGGTAAGCAAAGGAGACAAACTCTTCATGACACCTCTGAATCAACAAAGCAAACCAAACTTGAAATCCAAACAAATTCTTGATATCTAATTAGTTGAATTGATAAATCCTGACTAATATATTTTATCATTTAAATTAAATTTCCCATCACTTCTGGGGCGCCTGGGTGGCTTAGTCGGTTAAGCGCCCGACTTTCGCTTAGGTCATGATCTCGTGGTTCGTGGGTTCGAGCCCCGCATCGGGCTCTGTGCTAACTGCCGGCTCGGAGCCTGAAGCCTGTTTCAGTCTGTGACTCCCTCTCTCTCTGACCCTCCCCTGCTCACACTGTCTCTCTCTCTCTCTCCTAAAAATAAATAAAACAGAAAAAAATAAAAATAAAAAATAAATTTCCCATCACTTCTAAATTTATCCAGGTGATACCATTTTGCAGTTATTAACTTAGAAGCACTGCTTTTTCAAGACATAGCATTGCTTTGTACCGGTTAGCACCCAAAATACATACAATTACATGTATTATTATTATTACATGCATTATTATGATGAATTCCCAACAAATGAAAACCTATCCTTACAGTCACATATAAGTTTTCAAATGGGCAAGAAAATATGTAAGCGTTAATCAAGTTATTAAAAACGTTTGATAATTTAGATAGTCTATGCATACTTCTTCCAAGCAAGTCTGTGAACTAGGGGTTTCCCAACTCTTAATGTTTTCCTATTGGAAAATGGTTGAAATACACTCTTCATTGGCAAAACTGGATGCCTCCCCACATTATACAGTTAAATATCAGAGATCTTAAGCCTAAGAAAATGTTTGAGTACTATGCACTAGCTTCTTGTCTCTTTGTTTGTAGATAGATACTAATTCATTCAATCATGAATATAATGGAGTAAGTCTATATCTACAATATGACAACAAGCATCCTGTCATTGTTTTGAATCACAACCACCATCGTTCAGCTTTAACAAAAACACTAGAATGATGCCTCTGTTTTATTAGTTTAATTGATAAAAATGTTTCTCTACTACTCTTACTGACACTACTTAAGAAATCTGCAGTAACCTGTGGTACCCACAAAGCTTTCCTTTGATTTCAAACCCAGGTTTTCAGGCTTGCCAACATTTACACATATATGATGCTTGAATTTTTAGCGACCAGCAATCATGCCTTACCTTCTAACTGAGTGTTATTTCCTGGAAACATTTCCTAGAGGTGCCATTTCCTGGAGTCCTCATTTAATTTCTCAATTGTGCATTTTCAAATTTAACCACATAGAGGCTAACTTCTTGTCTTACCATCTGGTCTGACCCTGAATTAACAGAATGTCCTTTACATCAAGTATCCTATAACAAGATGATTCATCATTTCATGAAATTACTTCACTAAGTTAGCCTATGAGGCACAAAATGCAAATATGTGGTAAGATTAAAATCAGTTACTTAACTGAAATTAGAAGCTACTCCAAGAACTAGAAGATACATTTTATTTACTTATTTATTCATTTATTTACTTGCTACTATGAGAGAATAAGGCTGCATTTCTTCTTCTTCTTCTTCTTCTTCTTCTTCTTTTTAATGTTTTTTTTTCTATTTATTTCTAGGAGAGAGAGAGAGACAGCGCGAGCAGGGGAGGGTCAGAGAGAGAGGGAGTCACAGACTGAAACAGGCTCCAGGCTCTGAGCTGGCAGTCAGCACAGGGCCCGACGCGGGGCTCGAACCCACGAACCGCGAGATAATGACCTAAGCGAAAGTCAGACGCTTAACCGACTAAGCCACCCAGGCACCCCTCTTCTTCTTTTTTTTTTTAATAAGGCTAAATCTTTTTTTTATGATTTGGAGCTTCTTCAGGGGAAAAGGCAGTTAGTCTTGTAAAATTCAATGGAGGCACTTAGTTAAGTAATGATAAGTGATGAGGATAAAGATAATAATGAGAGCAACTGACTGACAAAAGTGATGACAAGAAAAAAGAAATTCATCAAATGAGGGTAAAAGTCACTTAAATAGAGTTAACTATTGCCTTAAGATTCTGGCATCTGAGGTACCAAAATGTAGGCAAAAATGATTAGCCATGCTGAAAAGTTAATGGCCAAATGAGAGAGGCAGAGAGTCCAGGACACTAGAAGAAAAGAGCATGAAGGGGACACAGGCACCTTTTTCACAGGCATAAGAAACAATGCTATTCTGCCGTTTTCTTCCTCAACTGGCCTTGACTATCTCCTTCAACAGGCTATATAGCATTATTTGGTCCATACAGACACACAAAGTCTAGTTGTCTCCCAGCTGATACACAAGATTAAAGGTCAGGGATTTTAAAAATGACATAAGTGACATGCTACAGATAAGAATCAGCTGTGTGGCATGTGCCAGGCCACTGAAATCCAGGTCCAAAATGCAGTCTTCATTACATTCCCAAAGAATCTCATCTGAACCACAGAAAACAGGGATAGTCTTCAGAGAAATGATTGTACCTGATTTCTGACCTAAGTGTATTATTTTTAAAAAATGAATTCTTTATTTCTATTTCTCCAGAACAAAGGTAAACACTGCACATATGGTTACTGGATATTCTGGGACCTTCATAGAACAGGCCCCAAGCCTAAAAGCCCAAAGTAGCTCCAGACTCCCCATGGGACACGCAAATCAAAGTGAGAGTCAAGTTTGATCTCATTCCACACTTGAACCACCTATGGAGGCCAAACTAACTTGGTACTTGCTAACTCCACAGAGCAGCCCATACAGGTCAGGCTAGGTGCCCAGTTCCCTGGTAGCCTGGTGTGTTTCTGAAAGAATGCCCATTATTTTTATTTCCCTAAATCCTAGAAGTGGAGGGGGGCTGATTCTGATGACAAAAGAGTATTTTTTTTTACCACTGTAATACTCTGAAACAGAGAACAATAGTCAGAATATTACAGATAAGTCACGTATTACAAAATAATTATAAACAGATGACTTATTCATTTCCTCGAAGATGGAAAGAAAAAGAAATGGCAATGGTCACTTGTTTTCATTTAGGAAAATAATTTTAATCGTCATTAAATATATACATCAAAGCTGTCACTATACACTTTATATACTCTCTCCAAAACATACCTTTTCAAAATATCTTGTACTTAAAAAAGACTATTGGATATGTCACTTGAGGGGTGCCTGAGTAGCTCGGTCAGTTAGGTGCCCAACTCTCAATCTCAACCCAGGTCTTGACCTCACTGTTGTAAGTTTAAGCCCCATTAGGGCTATACAGGGGCATGATGTCTGCTGAAAAAAAAAAAGTCACTTGTATATTTTTCATGTATATGCGATTTGAGAACTAATGGATTAAACATAACTGACCAAATGTTCACAGAATAACTACTTTAACAAACGTATATGATATGGGGGTGAGGGGAAGAGAAGAAACATGTCATTTAGAAACTTGGATTTGAAAGGAATAAGAGAGAACTGAGATGTCATCTACAGGATCCAGAGGGACCTTTGTTTCTTAATATGGGAGTGATTCACCCTTATTTGTTCTCCCTAACAGACTAATGGAGGAAAAGGAAAGAAAGTGCCATCTCGGTGACTCTTCACCACTGTTGGCATTTTGCCAACCAGGTATAGCAAAAGGATAAATGAGAATGAGGGCCAAGGTTAATATAGAAACAGAGAAATGCTGGGAGAAATTCGTGGCCTGTGAATATGTACTGGAAATAAGGAAGTAAAATATAAGATAATGGTAATGGTTACAAAATGGCTCAGTCAGTTAAACGTTCAACTTCAGCTCAGGTCAGATCTCACGGTCCGAGGGTTCGAGCCCCACATAAGGCTCTGTGCTGACAGCTCAAAGCCTGGACCCTGTTTCAGATTCTGTGTCTCCCTCTCTCTCTGGCCCCCCCACCCCCCACTGTTCATGCTGTCTCCCTCTGTCTCAAAAATAAACTATTAAAAATTAAAAAAGAAAGAAAATGGAATACTAGACTTTTCGATTTAGGGAGTGAAGCTGTTTCAGATAGTAACGAGATTCAGATGTGACAACAGCAGTGGGGTGCTAATGGAGGGTGGAAATAAAGGCCACATGGACTCATCAAGAGACCATACAAGCCATTGAGGTAGGTCATAGGTATAAACTCATATAAACTCATATAAACTCATATAAACTCATATACTGGGTCATATGTATCACCCAGTGTGAGAGTGAGATGCAGAATAGGAAGGAAGAGTATAAATGAAGATGCCACATTATTTGCTCAATGTGATAAGTTACCTAAAGATCAGAGGATGACAGTGGCAAGCAGGGAAAGAGAAAAATGGCACAGTTGAATGACTTAAGCATTAAAGGAAGAGTGGGTTTTAGAAAAGGAGTTATTCCTTAAAAAGGAGTTTTCAGAAGCAGTCTGATCACTTGTGAGATCTGTAGGGAATAAAGTGTTAATAGAGAAATCATCAAAGCTTTCAGATGATTTTTAAAAGAAACTAGAATGGATTGAATGTTGTTTCAATCCATAATGACACCACTCTCAGGCAAATTCCAATATGCTTCCACAGTGAAAAGGGGGGTTGGCATTACAGCTAGTATGCTTGGAATTGTGCTTAGAAGTGTGTGAATATCATCTTTCATTAAGTGGTGGTTAAAAACATGAGAGTTGGCTTGGGGACTTGGGATGACATAAAACCTGCCTTCAAACTCTAATGGAAAGAGCTTCTGATAAAGGAAAGACTCATCTATGGCTTAACAAATGGCAACAGAAGAGATGATATCCAAGGGAAGTTTGTGAAAGATAGGAGCCTCGGAGAAAATCATCTATACATGAGTGAGGAAATAAGACTTCAGACAGCAATCTTGACAAGAAGTACTTGTCTCTGGTAATGAAAACACTGCTATAAGATTTCTGTCATTCTAGGACAGGATGAGGTCTGTGGGGGTTTCATGGAGCTAAAATGACTGTCACATGGACAGTTGGTGAGAAGCTGATGTGAAGTCTCAAGAAATCCACCCATGAATGAGGGATTAGATACTTCTCAGTCCAAACTCATTGCAGATAAAAGTAACAAAGCCTCTTCCTTCCCATATCTAGTGGATTGAAGGACTCAGGAATGTAGTTTCCTCAGCATTCAAATGAGACCATGAGGCTTCATTTGAAAAGCTGTCAAAAACACCATAAATATAAATCTTAAACTACCAGGATAAAGGGTAATTGTTATGGGCTGAATTGTGCCATGCTCTCCCATTCATATGTTGAAGTGCTAACTCCTACTATATCAGAATTTGACTGTCTTTGGAAACAGGATCTTTATAGAAGTAATTAAGTTAGAATGAGGTCATAAGAGTGGGCTCCAATCCAATATGACTGTGTCCTTATAAGAAGAAGAAATGTGGACACTGGCAAGCACTTAAGGAAGACAATGTGAAGGTACAGGAATAAAACAGCCAACCACATGCCAAAGAGAAAAGCCTAGAACAAATCTTCCCTCTCAACCCTCAGAAGGGACTAACTCTCCCAACAACTTGATCTTGAAGTCCCAGCCTACAGATTTAGAGAAAATAAATCGTGTTGTTTAAGGCACCGAATATGTGGTTCTTTGTTAAGGCATGCCTGTAAAAACTAATACAGTGATTTACACTGTTGTTCTTTGCTACTGATGGTGCCTTCTGGATTAATCACAAAGCAGAATTCTAAAACAAGGCTGAGGAGGAACTGTGTTGAAGTCCTAAAGCCCAAAGTGCAGCAAATATGTCCCTTCTAACCTCCTAACTCAATGTTCTTGAAATTTCACCCATTTCAGACAGGGAAATAACATCTGGCCTAACATAATCAGTGCCTTCTAAACAGTCTTCCTACATCTGATACAAGAGTAACAGTACTACAATGAAACAATCTTGATCAACTTTTTTTAAAAAACAGGTTTTTTGTTTTTTTTTGGTCATACTGCTATTTCATACATTTGATTATGACATTAATTCAGGCACCTACCTAAGAGTGCAGGAAGAGGTATTAAAAACACACAGACTCCATCATTTATGACATTAACACTTACTACATATTGTAAGATAATATAATATAGAATATGATTCCTGTCTTAATGAGGCCACATTTTACATTTTATATTGTAACATTTGGGGAACCACTTATTACTTTATATGATACATTTTATGATACAGAAAAATAAATATATTTGGTAAGGCTGGAAGTAAAACAAAATATATTTAAGGTAAAATATATTTAAGGTAAAATATAATTGATAACTCAAGAAAATAAAGTAAAAGCAGTGGAATTTGGATTCAGTTATGGTTTTATTTAGATTACAAACACAAATATTTTCAATTTACTTTGAAAGTACTTTCAAAGACTACTATTCATCCTAGATACATAATAATTTATTTTTCTTTTGAATTTTTTAATGTTTATTTTTGAGACAGAGCATGAGCAGGGGAGGGGCAGAGAGAGAGGGAGACACAGAATCTAAAGCAGACACAGAATATGGTCCATCAGCAGAGTCCAACGCAGGGCTCGAACTTCACAGACCACGAGATCATAACCTGAGCCAAAGTCAGATGCTCAACCGACTGAGCCATCTAGACATCTAAATTTCTTCTTCTCTTTGAAGACAATATGCCAAGTATTCACATTTAATATATACTAAAGCTACCAGGTTTTCAAATTGTATGATGTACCAACAACAAATATACCATTAGCATCCTACATATCCTTTAAAATAGCAATAGTATAAATTGCACTTTATTCTAATAGTTGACTTTTATAATTACAAACAAAAAATTTATTGTATTGATCAAATCTCATTGCAGCAGACAGGGATCATTGGCTATTAAATGCTATATGAAAGAAGTAAGAGCATAATTTTATAAATATTTTCAACACAATTACTTAAGTTATGGCAGGATAACTCATACCAGGTCTTTAGGCAAGAAATGTATCTGTCAACACAAGAGGAGTCCTTGTTGCTTTCTGTAACACCTTCTAAAAATGGAAAAGATGTTTGGGCAAACACTTCAAAAAAAGGTATACAGAAGGGAAATAAGTTTCTGAAAATACACTCCAATTTCTTAACTTTGCAAGAAACTGCAAAGTAAAACTACCCAGAGATTCTACCACATACCTATTTAAATGGCTTAAAGATGGACTGCACCAAATTTTAGCAAGGATAGATAAAATTCGAATTCTTATCCAACGCTGATGGTAATATAAAATTGTACAACTACTTTGGAAAACAGTTTAGTAGTTTTTTTTAAAAAAGTTTTATCTATACCTACTGTATATAACCCAGCCATTATACTTTCAGGTATTTACCCAAGGGAAATGAAAACCTGTGTCCACATAGAAACTTGTACATAAATGCTCAAGAACAGATTGATACTTAACAGCCCACACCTAGGAACAACCCAAATGCTCATTAACAAGTGAAATGATAAACTGCAAAGCGGGTAGGGGAATATTACTCAGTAACAAAAAGGAACTGATAAACACAACATTGATGAATCTCAACAAATTAATGTATGAGAAAATGCAGACAAAAAAGAGTACAGATAAAGATATTTTCCATATGTTTAAAAGCCTAAAATTAATCAAACTAATGTATAATGACATAAAGCAAACCAGTGGTTATTTGCAGAAGAGGTAGAGGCAAAGATGGATGTGAAGGAGGGAACATTAAAGAAGCAGAAAAAAATCTCTGGGGTTGCCAGAGGTGTCCATTACCTGTTGTGATGTTGCTTAACAGACATACATACTTATCAAACTGTATACTTTATATGCAGTTTATGTTGCTTTTCCTCAATAAATCTGTGAAAAGTATAAAACAAAAATGCCTTCTTAGTTACCCTAGACCTCTGGATTTAGAGGCAACTGTATATTGAGGGATTCCCTATACAGTATCTAGGACTCCCATGAGAGGGGCTTAATCAAGGGACCAAGTTCATTCTGAGAACCTTATTCCTACACTGCAAATGACATTGAACAAGGCATTGACAGATTCATACAAGGGTAGGACTCAATGAGAGTGTTAAAAAAATAGCATCAACAACAAAGTACTTAAAAAAAACATAAATAGAAGATACCATTTTTGAAGGGTGATTCATTATGAAAATATTTATGTGCAGCTAGACAGGCATTGTTTATTTCTTGACATGTAGTACTATATATATCTTCAATGATATTTTGAAGTCATTTTCTCTATATAAGCTGGGAATTTTGTTTCATGGAATTTCCTCAAGAGATACTGCACAGTCCAACTATGGTCATCCTTTAAAAATCACTTTAATCAACGTGTAATTCATAATTATGCAATTATTTTATGATTCATAAACATTATAAGTGTAACAAATCAGATTAACCTAGGATTTTAGACACTAATTGACTTAATTAATAAACGCCATCCCTACCAGTATGCATCTCCATAAAGTATTATTTCTTCTATTTTCATGTTTAATTGACTATAAAACATGCTAATATATGAGTGAAGAGCTAAGGCAAAAAATATTAGCACTCAATTTTTGGTAAAGTAAAAGAAACACGCAAAATATCTCTTATGTAAAATTCCACTGTCCTTTTTTTAAAGTTTATTTATTTTAAGAGAGAAAGAGAGCACGCACACACACACTTGTGAGAGAGCAGCAAAGGGGGAAAGAAAGAAAGGGAGAGAGAGAGAGAATCCTAAGAAGGCTTAACGCACAGCACAGAGACTGATACAGGGTTGGATCCCATGATCAAAACTGAGATGACAACCTGAGCTGATAACAAAAGTCCAGTGCTTATCCAAGTGAACCACCTACGCGCCCCTCCACTGTCCTATAAATAATAGAGTCTTAGAAATGGTTTTATGATATTTTAAATATCATACACCCAAAACATATACTACCACAAAGGAAAACATGATAAATGATAAATGCAAAACTATTTGTTTTATCTAATGGAAAGACAGCACAGGAGTTAAGACCATAGGCTCCACATTGTTTACTGTTTCACTATTCACTGTATTGTGACTTTGGGTTCCTTACTCATGACTCTAAGCCTTATCTTCCTCATCACTAAAATGGAATGATAATAGTTTCTATTTCATAATATTGTTAATTTTATTACTTAACCTATACATTACAGCAAAAAATAAATAAAAAAGACTTTGCACATTAGAAGAACATTTAATGAAAGGTCTTAGTTATTAATTGTTACTTATCATTTGCTTCAAATATCTCTCAATTGCATATGAGATCTACAGTTAATCTAACCTAAGGTGCTTTTGAGGAATACAGAAAAACACAGTAAAGCCACAAGCATTGTTGGAACAAAAGCAATGTCTAAAACTGCCTCTATAATAATATCTTGTGGTAAAATGCATTTTCGGACAGAAGCAAATGTGCTTCTCTATAAGTCTACATCCACCTGTATAATCTATATCAATGAATCTTAAGGTATTGTTCACAACTAGAATCTTAAAATTCTGGCTGTGAAATATATTTGGGCCCTTATATTGCCACAGATTCTGGCCTTATCATGAGCCCATTTGGCTGTAAGGAAAACTGAGGCAAGGTTTTGGATAGCTGTAAGCCCATACTTGGATTCTCTGCCTCGATGCTGGAGATTGCTGAGGGTAGGGTGCTGTCACATTTTGTGGCCCTTCTAAAACCATCCCTCTCTCTTCCAAAGGTAAAATTTCTAGCCTCCCTGATTCCACACATCTAAGCATACTTCATGGAATTTTAGAGTTGCAAAAAAAAAAAAAAATTCAGTCTGGTCTATTTTGATCTCCTAATTTTATAGATAAGAAAGCTGGGGCCAGAGTTGGACTCAGCCAATGTTTTTTTGGATTCTGGCCAGTATTCTTTCCAGAAGACCAGGCTTAAAAGAGGAACCAGAAACAGCTGATACAAAACTATAGAACAGATATGTCAGAAATTTCTAAATAAGTTTTGACTTACTAAAGCTCCTAGTGGAGCAGAATAAGAGAGATGGAGAACCAGAAGCATGAATAGAGAAACTAAAAAAGGACAGAAAAGGCAAAAAGAAAAAAAATATATTGAAATGTACAAGAACGTCATTTTTAATGACACAAGCCAGCATGCCTTAAGCACCTCGGGGAGAAAAATATGAAGAAAAATAGTGGAAAAGTGGGGACTTTAAAAGGAAGAAAAGAAGAAAAGCACGGGAAAGATAAATCAAGGAAGGTACAAGGGAATGAAGAATAAAAAAGAAAAAAAAAAAAAACAAAGAATGGTGAGTTTAGATATCAACCCTATAAAAAAGTTACACTTCTGTCATGTTATCTAATCTTTAAACTTTTGCTTGTTAAAAGTTTTGATTTACCAATGTTGCTACAGGTAATGAAACATCCTTAACAATTCTTGATATAAAGCTCTTATATTTCAACTGTCATAAACCATATAACTATTTAACAGAATGGTTAAGAATCTTGAACTCTCAAGAAAATAAGAATTAAAGAAAAAGAGTAAAGTTGCTTTTATATGGTCAGATTATCTAGAAATGTTAGGATTTTTTTACTTGATTATATTTCTATTCACAAGTTTTTAAATTGTTTTTACATTTTAGAGTGTCTTTAAAATTATAGTTTTTTTCTAATTTTTCTCTTAAAATTCCTTTCTTCAATTGGCAAGATTTTTAAATAATATGCCTGAAAATATTACTTATTTTATATTAACCAAACAGAAATTGGGTAGCAAGAAAGTCCTGATTCTTTTCTAAGAGACTCAGAGGCCTTGATAAATCACTTCTTGCCCTGTGCCATTTATGCCATTTAATCAACCCCAGTATTCAGATTTCTCTTCTGCTAACCTATTTCCACACATGTGGTTGTTTCTTTAAATCAGCACTACAGCAATTGACAAAGTTTATTTTAGTAACCTCATACCTTGTTCAATGTATAAAATACTCACATGTAAGTCTGCCAGATATTTTCCAAAAATAAATGCCTGTTATTTGAGGACATTTTCTAAGACTCCCTTTTGATATAACCTTATGTGTCTGAATACCAAATTTCAGGGTTGAAATTGTTGCTGCGGTACGAAATTGGTGAGGGTGACAGCACTAACTGCCAATCGATTAGAAATAAGCCGGCACAGCAAATCTACCAAGAAAATAGAAAATGTAAGAATACGTGTGAATATGTCTTACACTCTTCCTATCATAAACAGTATACATACATATGTATATACTTAAGCAAAAATATTTACTATACATTAAAGTACATAATAGATATAAAGATATATGGAAATATTTAATATATAAGTATATGTAAGTATATGTGTATCTATTTGCGTATACACATATATGTGTACATTTTGTTCTTCAGAGGAAGTCTACTAGACACATCCAGAAAGCAAATGTACTCTATAATTTTAGTAGTATATATATTGTTCATAGGCTGGAGATTTCTTAAAGTTAGTTTCTATAACCAACGTTTATAAAATATTATTATTTGGTTTAAATGGTTGTTATGAAAACAAGATCATAGCTATATCTGGACCAAGGGAATATATGTCTCCTGATTCATTTTAAAAATTAAGTTTTTTTTTATAATACATAGCAACTAAGTCATTTGAAATTACTCAAGATCAAATTATTTTTTAAATAATACAAAATTTAGTATCTGTAATTTCTGTAATTTTCTATATCAGTATGGTTGCTTAAAATTTCATAAAAGAAATCCTATATAACTACAACTTAACTTTAAAATCATAAAAATTAGTTTATACATGTGCATAATTATTTATTTTTCTTTCTGTGATCAAGCTGGTATTTTTGATAGTAAGTAAAAAAACCGTAATAACGTAGCCAATGGTATGAAAGTCAAACGCAAAATCAGTACATTACTCATCTTTATTTGAAACAAGTCTACTGATGGGAATATAATATTTTTGACATTTGTCCTCAGTCTACAGTAGTTCCCCCTTCCATATGGTCTAATACAGATATAAGCTTTACTTTAAGCAATTGAACTTTTCACACCCTCAAAAGCCACAAAATCAGATGGTCTGTGGTTTTTGCAGCTGGTGCACTGCACTCATTTTGGGTAGTGTCATATGAAAAATATTTCCCTCCCCAAGACTTAGACAGAATCAGTCATTAATGAAATGCAGGCAGTACAATGAGATCATATGAAGTATGGATTTCAACAGCCATGCTAGGAACTCAGAACATGAACACAAATCAAACTCTTACTGCCAGAAAAGAAAGAAGGAGAAAAGACTAAGGAATGCCCTCACAGACGTAGCATTTGCTTTGAAAACAAGTGTTAACCACTACCTTGAAAGAAGTTTTAGTTTAAGCATTTGCAGACTAAGTAATCATATGTTGGTTGTAGAAAAATAGAAAATATCTTCAGACATAATATTCTATTACAAGATTATCTCGCACAATAGATGATTATCAAAATTTAAAAAAATGATTTTTCTAATACCACATATGGAATCTGCTTACATAATAAATTGGCTTTCATCAGTCTACAAAATTCTAAAATACTGTCTTATTTGAGACACATCCAATAAACATTAAAAATAATGTTTACTTTTTTAGTGAAATATTTTAAGAAAACTATACAATTCAACAACAAGGCTGCAAGATATTCAAGTGGAAAGTGGTGCAAAAATAGTATATTTAGTATTCTTATTTTTGAAAAAATAAAAAAACCCTGTTTTATATTTCTTGTCACAACAAATTGTCTTCATTCTGAAGTAAAGCAATTTTAAATATTTCTATTTCCAATCCATTTCCCTGTTTATACAATTCTTTTAAAATGTCCTCACTCCTTTTACAAATGGGAGTAGATTTTTACAAAATAAAAAGAGAAATGGTAGTTTAAAAAAGAATGCACAATAAAAAGGAAATATTTTTGTGCATATGAGCTAGAATTTGTGTATGCCCACTGGATTATGTACAGTTTGCATGTTTTAATATGATTTTATTATTTCTGTTTACACGAGGAAATATAAAAATAAACCAAATTACTGTTTTACCTTTATTTAAAAATAAAGCTTAAGCCCTAAACAGTTTGCATTTATTTAATAAGGATTCAACTGCATTTTGGAAGGGATACATTTGGGTAACAATTTCATTATCTTAAATATTAGTTAATAGAATACACTGTGCATCTCTTAAGAAAATATGTCTACAGTAAATCTGAGAAAGCTGGACATTTCTCTACATCTGTTAACCATAAAATCTTTATGTGTCTCAGCCATGCCACCTGGCACTAAACCCCAGTTTACATTTGGAACACTGGTCAACTGAAATAGTACACAGTGCACTAATACAATATAAAAATGTCCCAAATGAAGAATAAAGTTGTATCATATTATGCTTTCCAACCAGTGTGTTGGCATCCAGTGGAGAATCATGGAAATTTCTTATTGCTGTGGGATGCTGTGTTAATGTTAATGTCTTTGTAACATGACATTGTGTACCACAAGTGACAGACTACAACTATGAAGCTTTCTAAGTAGGCATAGGATTTCCCTCCTGTCTAACTTTGCCTTCCATTGTCATGTACTAAGACATTCATAAGAGTATCTCAGAAATAAAGCCAAAAAGCACAGGTGTCACATGCTGATAGCAGATTGTAAGTATCTTAGGGAAGTTCTTTTATATTGATACTACACCCTTCACTCAAGATTTTCAATTTGATAAACAAATATTGACTGAGAATCATATAGCAGGTAATGTTTTAGGCACTTAGATTATGAATAAAAGAAACAAAGGTTCCTACCATCATTAGCTTCTATTCTAGAGGGAGAGAGAGATAATAAAAAATAAATATGCAAAAATCCCTGCCCTCAAGAGGCTTACATTCTAGGCAGGAGTGATAAACAACAAACATAAAAATAAGTAAATTATATTGAATGTTTGGAGACAGGTACAATAGAAAGACCAGACTAAATTGAAGAATCAGGGAAAAAAAGAGTTTATAGCATTTTTTATTTTTTAGGCACAGTGTCGTCCATGATGAGTACTGTGAGATTACTGAATTTTAAAATAAAATTGTCAACAGTCACATTAAAGTGAAATTGGAGCAAATATTTGAAGAAATTAAAGGAGATAACCACTTAGATACCTTAAGAAAGTACATTCATTCAAGTAAACAGCCCATACAGAGGCCCTAAGGTAAGAGATGTACACATATAAATTATATGTCACTATTCAGGCAAGAACAATCTTTTAAGTGTGAATTAGCTGGTAGATATAAAAAAATGTGGCATAATATAAATCATTATATGATTTTCCCTTTTTCTATTTAACATTTATTAGACAATCTTGGAGGTAGATAATTTAATACTATGATGCTAACTCTGTTTAATTCCTTTACTCCCTCTCTTCCCATACTCATTTTATCCCACTTTTTTTTTTTTTTTTACTTTTCACCATAAATGAGTGGCAATACAGACAGAAGAAAAAATTCACTAAACTTTGGAAGAAGAATGAATGAATTTTCATGAACAATTCCGCTCCTAAATAGCTCAGTTAATTAAGCAAGTTTCTTTGCTTATCTGAAAAACAAATTATCAATAACATGAGGTGGTGAAAATAGAAAAGGTGGATATAGAATAAACCCTCAGAAATTGCTGAGAATAAATGTATCAGAAGTAGAGGGAAGTGTTTGCTAAGCTACCAACAACTATGGAGAAAGAATACATGTGGACAATCCTTGGTTCTAATGATAACATTTCACAAATACTTATGAACACTCCAAATTACAATTTTGGGGGTGAAAAAGGAAAAAAGTACAGAAAAGTGAGGGATTGGTAAGTACTTGATGAGTTATTTTTTAAGATCATCTATATCATAAAAATTCAATTGTCAGTATTTTCAGCATTTTTTTATTTTTCTGAATGTTTTCTTCTTTAAAGAGTATAAGAAAATATAATAAGCTTTTCTTTAAATAAAGTGGTTATATAGTTCATTATCACATAACGATTAATAATTTCTTGATGACCCCTTTTTTATTTCCTTCTTTATTGTCAATGCTGAGATAAAGGGTATAGACAGGGGACAGTTGAGAGGGCAAGCCTTTGACAGTAGGCAAGACAACTTTGAGGTGAGAAAATTATACTTTCAAGATTCACATATCAATCAAGCTGCAGGAGAGGAAAACTGTGAGACTAGTTTGACAATAGATATTCAAAGACCCAAATATAGGTATCATCAGAACTTTTAATTCATTTTAGGTATTTATCCAACTTCTAGGTCTTGATCTGAGGTCTCATCTAAACTTTTTTATAAGCAAACATGTTTATAAATATGATTAAAAGATCATATACAAAGAGATCCATGACTAGAAAAACCTGTATTCAAGAAATTAAATATAATGTTCTATGCTGAGAACTAAAACTGTACTGAACAATGTTTTTTTATGTTTGAGATACTTGAAAATTATAATTTAAATACTATCATATGTAATACTGTAATATTGTAGAAAATTGTGACAATTTAGAAGATGCTGTATGGCCTATATAATAATTTCCATTCAAAACTATTAACACTTAAGCTTATTGATCTGTATCTCAGAAAATAAAAGGAATAGTCAAATTAGAAGTTTTTGTTGGTGTTTCTAAGTTCACGGTGACTCTTTACTGTTACACAAGTAATACCAATAACATCTAACAAAACTTTGTGAACCAATGAGCAGAAACACCTTACACTTATATAAAACCTTTGGCAGAGAATCTTATAGCCTCAGAGGACTTAGTTACCCATTTTATCAAGGTGCAAAATGAAGCATAAAGAAGGTTAAGTCCCAGGACAGGAATAGAACCCTAAATTCCTGATGATCAGCTTCCAAACTAGTTATAAGAATCTAGTAGACTTTGGCAGTGATTCTTCTGAGCAGTCAGAACTGCTGCCAGGTGGGTAAGTTTACGAGCAGACTATAAAAATGTAGTGTTGGCCTGGCAGCTGATCCAGTCAGAATGTAAACCATAATAAAGGTGAAGAATGGGAAGAGATTCCTAAAAAATGGCCTAGCGGACTAATGAAGGAGTGAACATTTGTCTTTAGTTTTTTGAGTTAGGAAGAAAAAAATGAGAGCTCAAAAGTAAAATATAAAGAAGTCCTCCTCTGAAACAGATAAATGCAATTTAATTGATGGAAATGTGGACTATTATTTATGATTACTATAATTACTCATTAAGAACCATCAACACCTATTAGCATGATATTTTTAGCAATAAATTATTTTTAAATACATGTGATGTTCATTGTAGGGAAATTATCCTCATGGATACATGTTACATTGCTTTGTTTTTTCAACAATCCTGAAGGTATCCATTTATCTATCTTTATATTATTTGTAATCTATCTACATTTACTCAATCATTTATAATCTTGTTCCCAAATGTATAGTGTATGTTCTTGCTACATTCTAGACACTATACTTGATAACAGCCACCATTGAGGGGCAATTGTAAAATAAAGATGATGCTTTATTGTGTTAGAAAAATTGTTTTTAGGCATATTTTATATCATGTTCTAACTTTTAGTATCATCCTTGCCTATCAATTCTTAGCTGGTGCTAAATACAAATACATGAAAGTCTGGTTTTGTTTTATTTTGTTTTGTTTTTTCGTTAGAGAGAGAGTGCAAGTAGGGAAAAGAGGCTGAGGGGGAGAGAGAGACAAAATCTTAAGCAGGCCGTATGCTCACTGCAGAGTCTGATGTGGGGCTCAATCCCATGACTCTGGGGCCCTAGGACCATGAACTTAGCTGAATTCAAAAGTCAAATGCTCAAGTGACTGAGTCATCCAGGTACTCCCAATAAATGGAAGATCTTAGGGTCTTCACTTTACTGGACTTAAGAAAAAGAAACTAAAGGATTCATTCAGAATAAAATGGTATAGTTCAGAAGACGTTGGATGTGATTTTCAATGTTAAGTAATTGTTTATGCTTTCCAGATAAATAAGTTATAATAAGTAAAAATACAATTTTCTCAATCATTACAAATTTAAAAAACTGATTTTTTTTAAACTATCATACATGAAGCACTTAGCTTATCTTTAAGGATTCTTTTGCATTTAAGTATGAATGTTAATTAAAATTCAAATATTTGATGAAACACGATAATCTATTCAAAACAGAATGTCTAAGAGATCCTTGAACCTCAAATGATTTCTTTTTAATGTTTATTTATTTAGAGAGAGAGAGAGCACGTGCGTGTGCACAAGTGGAGAAGGGGGAGAGAGCGAGAGAGAGAGAGAGAGAGAGAGAGAGAGAGAGAGAGAGAGAGAGAGAGAGAGTGTGTGTGTGTGTGTGTGTGTGTGTGTGTGTGTGTGTGAGGGGCAAACAAAGAAAGAGACAGGATCCCAAGAAGGCTCCATACTGCCAGTGCAGAGCTCCAAACGGGGCTCAGAGATCAAGACTAGAGCTGAAATCAAGATTCAGACACTTAACTGATCGAGACACCCTGGTGCCCCAAACCTCAAATTATTTCAATGATATTTACACAAGAGAATTAAAACTGCAGAAGTTTAATTCTGTAGGGCAGTGTTGCAACACAGTGATGGCAAAAACACAAGGAAATAACAACTTAATTGCAAGATTAATGTGACAAAAATCAACTTTTATAACTGTAAATTTCAAAAAGTACTATTAACAAATTTCACCAACTGCAGAATCACACCTCAGTGGTTAAGAAAAATGTCTAAATTTTATACTGTACAAAGGCATCTGAGGCACATGGTGGATACCTTTCTCTAAAAGGTTGTAAATGTAGGGGCGCCTAGGTGGCTTAGTCGGTTGGTCGTCCGACTTTCGCTTAGGTCATGATCTCGCGGTTCGTGGGTTCGAGCCCAGCATCGGGCTCTGTGCTGACTGCCAGCTCAGAGCCTGGAGCCTGTTTCAGTCTGTGACTCCCTCTCTCTCTGACTCTCCCCTGCTCACACTGTCTCTCTCTCTCTCTCTCTCTCTCTCTCTCTCCTAGAAATAAATAAAAATATTTTTAAAAAATTAAAAAAAAATTTTTAAAAAAATTTTAAAAAAAAGGTTGTAAATGTAAACCCAGGATCACAAGATTGAATAAACAATGTATATACCTGAATTTGAATCCAGAATTAAACACAACATATGATAAGCATTTAATTAGGTGATATGGAAAGGAATTAAAGTAAATATTTATACCATACATTTTGGCACACTTTTGTTACCACAACAGAGTTTTTATTTTCTATGTTTCTTACTGTATCTGTACATGCAATTAATTGAGTTACACTTTTTCCAGATAATGTAGCAAACATAGATATCATCATAACACATGCTGCTCAGTTTCCCAATTTATTGAATCATTATCTTCAAAAATTCAAGTGAAACCCAAGAAATTATATAAAATGGCTTTGGGGTTCCTAGGAAATCATAGCATACAGTAATATCTTCTAATATAAATAAAAGATTGTTTTAGTATTTCTTTTTAAAAAATTTAGGGGCATCTGGGTGGCTCAGTTAGTTAAGCATCTGACTTTGGTTAAGGTCATGATTTCGCCATTCTCAAGTTCAAGTCCTGCATCAAGCTCTGTGCTGACAGCTCAGAGCCTGGAGCCTGCTTTGGATTCTGTGTATGCATCTCTCTCTCTCTCTCTCTCTCTCTCTCTCTATCTATCTCCCCCTCCCCAACTTGTACTCTGTCTCTCTCCTCCCCCAAAGAGATAAACATTAATTTTTTAAAGAACAAATTTCATTGATTTTCAAGAATTTTACTTAAATAGTATTGGGAAGGAGGAATCGTTGTCTAGAGTTTCTGACCAAATTGCCTAAGGAGACCAGACACCACCAGTTACTATTTAGATTTAGATGACCAAGGTAGTTGCTTTTTCGAATGGAAACAAACAAAAACAACAACAAAAACACACACGTTAAAACAAGGCTATATCTGTGAGGCAAAATCAAGCCATTTTAAAAGCATAAACTCAAAGGTATTTACTGATTAAATAAGAAAGAAAAAAGTATAAGAATCTCCATTTGTAAAGGTTTGTGTAAATCAGTGTGACCTCTAGGTGATATAAAGAGCATCTTATTGGGGCACCTGGGTGGCTTAGTCGGTTAAGCATCCGACTTTCGCTTAGGTCATGATCTCGCGGTTTGTGGGTTTGAGCCCCACGTCGGGCTCTGTGCTGACTGCCAGCTCAGAGCCTAGAGCCTGTTTCAGTCTGTGACTCCTCTCTCTCTGACCCTCCCTGCTCATGCTGTCTCTCTCTCTCTCTCTGGAAATAAATAAAACATTAAAAAAAATTAAAAAAAAAAAGAGCATCTTATTTTGAGTAAAAAGAAATGCATTCTCAAAAAATGAAGAAAAGGGACTCCTTCTTGTACCTAAATGCATAAATACACACAGTCACACAAATTGTTATATGCTCAGTAAAAGGCATAAAATGAATAGAAGAGTTAAAATGATACAACATGACCTATGGTAAAGCAAGGATTGCAACTGGAATATCAAGATATCCTCTCTTAGGCCTGTCATCTCAAAAGGGGTGCAACTTGCTGACACCCAGCTACATACTAAAAGAGAGTAAAACTTCAGGAAATGTTCTGCATTAAACCCATGATGGAGAACTGTGCCAACTGACCAAACCTAAAGGAAAAACTAAACACGTGAAAGAAACAGGGTCATTATCAGCAATCATTTTCTTCCTTAATCACTGTGTATAATTTTAAAAGCTCACACAAAGCAAAAAAAACTCGGTATTTATCATTATATTTCTGATGATCACAATATTTAATCATTCTTAATGCACTAAAGTTGAAAGAGGGCATCATTAAGATGAAACTCATCTATCACGTTGTCTTATGCCATGTGGCATTCTGTTTTGTTAAGCCAAAGTTATGCTCCTAGTTGCTAAACTTCAAACAACTGAAATATGGCAACATTCATAAAACAGACCTGAGCTACTGGGAGTAAGAAAAAAATACAAAAAGGTAGCAGACCTCAACAGCAGATAGTAAAATTAACATTTCAACAGCTCTTGCCTTTCATCTCTGTCTCTACAGTACATTTTTTTCTGGAAAAGCTACGATTTAGTTTAGAAAGATGCAGAATTACATAAAACATCTGGAATATGGGACAAGAAATATTGGCTTATTATCCCTTGTGGACTTTCTCCATGAAAAATTTAATAGATCTGTTTTGGTAGTTTTAATCTCCAGAGCACCTCAAGCTATGTTATGGAAACATCATCTTGGTCATTTATATTAGAAAGAACACCTGGTGATGAAAGCAAATATACCCTCTTTTAAATTGTGAGGGCTTTTTCTTTAATCATCAAACTTTTCATCAAGTATGTATATAGGTGTGTGTGTGTGTGTGTGTGTGTGTGTGTGTGTGTGTGTGTGTAAAAACATCCTGACTGGAATGTAGTTTCTGTACCTTTGTGGTTGTTAAGACTGTTTTCTTGGTGAATTTACCAAAAATGCAGTCTTTCCTTATGTTCTGCAAATAAATAACTGTGCCTTAACTCTGACAATCACTTACTGCATAATGTAGAGAAAATTAGAGTATTTTCGTGACGTGAACACTAAGCTACCATTTGCAATGGGCCAAGAAAAAGACGACACTGATTATTTTTAAGAGTTAGAAAATATTTTTTGCTGTAACACATTTTCTAAATCCATAATAGTTTTAAATGATAGTTTTAATATTTACTGTTAGTAATAAAGTGTTTTTTAAGTTAAGACTAAAAAATGCACATAGCTAAAAACAGTTAATAACTTTAAGCACTAAATTTTGTCACTGAACTTACTGCTGGTAAAAAATTTAATACTGAGAATGTGTGCATCTAAAGACTGAACAATGAAATCATTTGCCATTAGGAATTTATATATTTTTTTTAAAAAGTAACCTACAATATATCAGCACACATTATTTTACTGAAAACTCAGATTTTACTGTAAAAGTTTAAAAATTAAGTCTCAGTGTAAGTATTTGCATATTAAAATTAGAGAAAATTCCACATAATTGAAAATATAATAAAACATTCTATTTTTAAGTAATCTTTTAAAATTGGCACATTATACCATAGCTATGCTATCATTAATAACACTCAAAATATGTAATAGGCCTCTACATATTCCAATTAAAAATAGAAGTCCTTAAAATATTTGAGTATTTATAGTCTATAAAGATTTTCAGGGACATTTTTATTAATTTGACACAGATACGCCTTCATTTCTAATGTTACAAACCTGAATCATTTTAAATGCAATTAAAAGTGGTTATGAAAGAGTGTGGACTTCCTTGTGAAGTAGGAAATCACTCTTGTGATTAACATGCAAACGAGCTCATGCTGGCAGAATAGATTGGGGTTTTAAAACCCCAATTACTTTTGTATGATTATCTATTTACCAGTACACAGTCTATTTTCATTTTTCATCTAATACAAAATCGGCTTGCTTACATATTTAGCACAGCAATTAATATTTACAATAATTATGACATCAAGCACTGCTGAGAACTCCAAGTAAGTAAATCATTTACCTCAATCTTTTCTCTTTATATATGATTAACATCCTTTTAGAATTTAATGCTGTATATGAGGTTACCATTATGCAAAAATCAGAATTAAGAACCACTTTATTCTTTGATTTAAATTTAGTTATAAAACATATTTTTGGAATATTGGTAAGATGACTATTTTTTATGAAAACCAAATTTTTAAGTCTAATGAGAAGAATATGTAAATAGTCTAACTGCTCATAGTAAGAAAAATAAATATACATTGAGAACAATAAAATGTGTCCTCTGAATCTTTTCTTTTTAAAAGTAATAACAGACAATTCTAAACTTTCACTAACATGCTTTGATTCATACCTGCTATGTACTGCACATATACACATTTTTCCAGACTTCTAAAGAAAATTATAATGCATTAATGACAGGAACCATGGTAATGGAAAAAAGGTCACCCTCTCTTGAACACCTTCTGTTTTAAAGCATTATATATAAAGACATTCGAGAAAGCAAAGAATTAAAAGCCAGCCTTTGTGCAACCCATTACTGAAATATTATAGAATAATCTATATCAAATATAGAGGAGCAGCAGATTCTTTTGGATCTAAATTAACTGCAGCCATAGAAACGCTTTTATGCTTATTATGTATCTGCATGTTGATTCAATTATTAAAAGAACACCTGACAGCATCAGACTTATTTAATTGAATTAATTAAACTGGATGAATAATCACTGAATTCCTTTTGTGTGAAATTTGTCCTGAAAAGTAACACTGGCATTTGGAAATTGCAAGTAATTTGCATGGTGAAATACGGTGAACGTGGAAATCTCCTATTTCAGTATGCTGGGGTTTTCCCCCCCCATCTTCTCATAGAAGACAAATGAACAGATTGCTGCAGTGGATATATTCTCTTTTACAGTACAGATTTATGAATACTTTTTATCATGCAGCAAATTTTCAACAATCTCCTCAATATCACAATTAAAAATTTTCTCATTTGGTGAAAAATATTATGCAAACTGTCATTTTAAAAAAAGGATAATATGACACCAATATATCCTTAAAACTGTAAAGTATGAGAATCTCGTATTTTAAAATAGATTACAAAGGTATTTATTATCTCCATAATGAGAATGTAACAATTTGTTTAAAGTTAAAAGTGAAAATCAATTAAAAATAATAATATATCAAAGCAGTTAGCTTTGCTCCATACACACTTTCTTTTCTGGAGGTATTTGTTTCTTTTATGATTAAAGGTTTAAGGTTTATGCCTCAAACATATAAGAGTTTTGGCATTGTATTAAGATAAATATTTGTGGTTTGCTTACATGTTTGGTTTTAGATATTTATTTTAAAAAGAATGACAGTAAGAAAACTTCCTACCCATATATTTTCCCTGAGTCCAGTTCACAGATAAACTAAAAGGAAAATTTTGCAAAGTCTGTTCTTTTGTGTCATATCAAAGCAAACAAAAGTGACAACAATTTAAAATAGTCTTAAGCACTCAAATGGCTGCACTCCTAATTTCTGGCCATCTGGCTCTTCATCTCTAGGGGGGGCATCATTTCAGCTTATGTACAACTTATTCCAGCTTTATATTTATATATCATACCACTGGGAAGATGCCTCAATATCTGCTAGTGTTAATTCATTATTGAGGATAAAACTTGGTGAAATTCTAATGCTTGGTTAATCTTTAAACATACACGTCTACATAAGTTATACTTTAATGTATATTGCACCATGTTTTGATCAGTCTTTTCTCTTGTTTGTTGTGAATGGAAAATTATTGTACTTTCATACTTGAAATGATAATTAATGCCATTTTTCACATGCTTTTTATTTAGGAGAGACTGTATACCATAATAAAATATGGTATTTGAAGTCACACACCATTTAACATCTACATTCTTCCAGATTAATGAACCTTTTAAATATTCAAGTTGACCACACTTGAATTTTGTTGACTCTAAAATTATGCTTGATCCCTTCCACCTTTGATCTATGTACCTTCTTCTTGTTAGCCTTATTTCCACACTTTCTTTGCATTCCTCAGAAGTCTCTGTGAGTGGTCATGTTTACCACAGTTAAATCTCATGTGTGATACACAGCATTAGTCCTACCAAAATAAAACTGAAATACAAAATACGCTGTGCTATTTATAAGAAATAATTCATAAAGCAACTCAAATATTTAATGAAATTGTTTTCTGTCACATTGAAATCTCTAGCATTCTGAATAAATTTGTTTGTGTGTATATGTGTGTGTGTGTGTGTGTGTGTTCTAAGTTATAGACGTGATAAAAACACAAACTTTTACAAAATGCTTTGTGAAAAAAATCTATGACTCTACTTTTGTACTTGTATTAATAACCTTAGTAGTTAGATTTTTATTTTACATAAATTATACAAAATACATTGGCATTGCACCCCATTCTTAATATCAGTTTATTATAGCTTTATTTCATAATATTGGATGTGGAAATGGAAACAGTGCCATCATGTGATACTTTTCAGGCTACTTCACTTCTTATATTCTCAAAGTCTGAGCATATAGCTACTACACAGATTAAAGAGTTTGTAGGAAAGCAGAGAGTGGCAATATAATTCACCACTCAGTATTTTGCAACCACATTCGGTGTTCACGCTTTTATGTAAATAATTAGGAACACCTTTTAATTCTTCAAAGACAAACATGTATAAAGTCAGTACTGGCATTTGTGGATATACACAGAGAAACACTCCTTATTAACAAATCTACTTCTTGTTTATTCCAGTCCATCAAACCTTCTTCCTTAACAATCAATTTCAATCTTTGAAAAGAAGTGTCACTTCTTAAAAAGAGTAAATTCATTACTTTTACTAACAAAAATCAGTTGTTGGGGAAGGAAAACCTCAGGTGTAAGGTAGATATCTACTTCAATCCAAAAAACAACAACAACACCTTATGTCTAAAATTTGAACTGTTTCTCTCGCTTTTTTAAATTCAATTGAGAGATATAGATATTTTTTCCACCAACTTAAGAATAACTAAGCACCACAAACTAATAAAATGCTAGATTTGGCAGGAGTTAGATTATTTATTTAAATTTCAAAATCAGCTTTGAGAACAGTGCTAAATTTAAAAATCCATACTAATCATGCACAAATATGAAATTTACACCGCAGGTGACCCAGCTCTATTTCTTATAATTCACTCCATTATTCTCATTTCATTTTTTAAAAACTTTTTTTTTTTTTTAAGTGTGAGGTACAAATTTGGGAGCTACTCTCTTACTTCCCAGACTTAATCCATACAAATGCAGAATTACACTTCAAGGACAGGTGGGTATCTTGAAAACACTAATATATACAATGCTAATCCAACATTAGAACACGAGCAATGAATCAATGATTATTAATTTTAATAATTCATATTTGATCTACAGCACATTTTACTCTAGTATACATATAATCCAACATATTTCAGTTTAAAATTTTTACCAATAAGTGAGAAAACTAAACTATAATGCAAGATTTAAAAATATTAGTAACTCCAAAAAAGCAGTTCTTAAATAATTACCCTGAATCCAATCCTTTTGTATACCCTTTGCAACCTATTGCAACACAATACTTAAAATTTCACAGAAATTGACTTAAAGAAAAAAGGAAGAAAAAGCTTGAGAAAACTTTTATTCATGCACGCATAAGTGTAGCTGCTTATTTTGTGAATGGTGAAAATAACCTCGAATCAGAAGCCTGAGGAGAACTTAATTACAGTCACTGAAAAAATTAAGTAAGGAAAATTTTAGCAGTAGGGAAAGGAAAAAAGTAAATGTGACTTATTTAAGTCTTTAGTTCTAACAATTCCTCTCTAAACTAAAATGGAAGCTACCAACAGATGAGCAACTTCAAATGAGTAATCTTTTCTGGAAGAAGAGTGGGCTTGGAGATCATCCTAAAACCTTTTATCATTATTACTATTACTCTTTCCCTCCGAATAACAAGAGGCATGGGCTCATTGGCAGATTTTTTATTTAGAAATACTACTCTTCCTCTGGGAAGAGACTATTTTCTTTATTCCAGAACTGAGGTGCCAACTTTGGCCTTGTAGGAAAGCATAACTTGCAGTACCCCAACTTTTTTTTCTTTATGAAATGCATATTCTATAAATTCTTCAGCTCTTCCAAACTGCACCGACCCTGACCTTTCAATAGTTCTTTCAGAAAAGTAGGAGACAGAAGACTTTTGATGGTTTGCAATAATATAACATGTTTTTCCTTCTAGGATAAGAGTTATCATGGACGCTTCTACATTTTCAGCTGTGGAAGAGCCAGCATTGCCAACTCATGAAAACTCACTCCTGACTGATGTCTTACAAACCAAATTCAAGGCAACAGCACAGACAGCATTGTGAGCAGGACAACAAACTGCTTCACCCAATCCACCTTTATTTTTAATGTATTTATAGTTGAGACTCAACTTTCCTTTCTCCAAAAGTAGCAGTATTTAGAGTTAGGAGAAACAGAATAAAAAGAAGTTACTCAGGAAAGACAAATACAATATGTAATGCTGATGTGTGAAACAGTAATTTCCAATCACCCTATAGATAGACTGACAGATAAAAAAGTACAAATCAAGACATAAATTCTATTTTATACATCTGTATCTTTGAACAGCATTAAGAGCAATCTCCCACTGAAAAACTGTGGTAAAACCCTAGGTAGTAATAATTTGTTACTAATTAATTGCCATCACCTATTTAGTGCACTTCTGATGAGCACCAGGTGTTGTCTTGTGTTGAATCAATATATTGTACACCAGAAACTAATATTACACTAATATTACACTGTATGTTAACTAACTGGAATTCAAATAAAAACTTAAAAAATTAAAAGTAAATAAATAAATAAGGTTTAACATTAAAAATATGATTTGTTACTAATTGCCCAAATCAGCAGTTTGTTACATAATTATAAACCCATTTCATGAGGAAGAAAAAAAATATCCTTAGATAGGCTATTAAGTTTTTTTCTCTTCTAGAGGAAAAAGTACATATTTTGTCTACTAAATTATTAAGATAACAGTAAACACTGCTTGTATTCATATTCATTCCACAAAACTGCTTCTACCTCTATCACTTGCAATTCTTCTCTAACATTTCTACCCACCCACTCACACTTCCACGCCTACACACACAGGCATGGAGAGTAAAAAGTCTGGTGAAGTTCACTGGGACTAATCAAAGAAGTGGCAATTTACTTTCTGTTAATACAGAGTTGTCATTGGTTTGCACATATGATATGCAGCTGCTGAAAATGTCAGGAAAGGACTTGATGGACTTATTCTAGTTAAGAATATTTGACATTTTATAAGAAAGTAGTGTTATTCCTCAGAGAACATGAACAAAGATTTCCTAGCCTGAGTAGAAGTTGACAAATCTTCTTCCACAGCCAATCCAATGACCAATTCACATTTCTCCACACAGTAGCCAAGAATATTAACTTTTATACATCAAGCTTCATCTTCATGCTTCATCTTTGTGCTTAATCTTAGCTATTATTGCTGACACACTCTTTAATTCTTCCACAGTTATATATACATATTGAAAATCCTCTTTATATTTGATCACTATAATGTCTTTGTGCATTTTAACCACTATTCCTATCGCTTTAGCCTGAGACTTATGTCCAGTAATTGAATTGAGAAACACATTATAATAGGAATATTATCATTGGGTCAGGTAGTATATATAAATATAAAACTAAGTTATAATTAAAATGTATATTTTTTATAGTTTGTGAACTATTTTTGATCCTTAAGAGATTTATTTTTCCTATTTATCATAAAGTGTTTCATAAGGTTGTGTTCTGCTTAGATCTGCATTCCAATTATTTAAAAAACAAGTGATGACAATTTAATAAAGAAATAATAAGGAAACTTCACAATGGGCTTTAGAGTCACCCAAGGACTTCACAGGAAGAGAGAATGCAAAGATAAGTCTCACTCAACAACAAATTATAGGAAAGCTTTGTAAAATTTTTGTTAGATTCTTGGCATTTATATGTTATATATCTAAGTTAAGTATAGAAGGAGATTGTATGAGGAATAAAACATTTCCTAAGTTTAAAATACTACCTTTTGGGGCACCTGTATGGCTCAGTTGGTTAAGCGTCCAACTTTGGCTCAGGTCATGATCTCACAGTTTGTGGTTCATGGGTTTGAGCCCCGCGTAGGGTTCCCTGCTGACAGCTAGCTCAGAGCCTAGAGCTTGTCTGGATTTTGTGTCTCCCTCTCTCTCTGACCCTACCCTGCTCACGCTCTCTCTCTCTCTCAAAAATAAATAAACATTAAAAAGGTTAAAAAATCTACCTTGCAAGGAGTAAACACGGTATATGAAAAAGGCATTTGTAAAATTAGAAGGCAATTTTAAAACTTAAAAACTTACTCCAGTTCCTTTTATCTGCATATATCCATTCATGTAAACTGTCATATAAAGAGTGGATTTTTTTTTTAACAAGAGAATTCCTTGCCTTTAATATATCCAAAATTCCCACCAAACTGATCTTTATCCAATAAACCTATGGAGAGCTAGTTAACTTCTGTCTTCAGTAATAACATAATTAACTCTTGAGGACCATTCTCTCCGGTGAGACATTAGAAGTCAAAATTGCAAAGGCAATGATTTCAAGGAGCCCATTACTTCAGCCTCTTGGTAGACCATACCTGTCTTAAATTTTTTTTTTGACTTCTATAGTGTGGTTTTTAAAGAACACAATCAAACCTAAATTCAAAGGTTAAATAATGCCAGTCCTACATTCTGGCGTTTTTTTCTGGCTTGTGCTTTAAAAATGCAAAAAAAAAAACCCTCAAAAATAAAGAAAAAATGCAACAAACAACCTACCTTTTCCTACTCCCATTAAAAAACAACTATATGTACAGAAATGCCTATATATCAGGGGCGCCTGGGTGGCTTAGTCGGTTGAGCGTCCAACTTTCGCTTGGGTCATGATCTCGCGATTCGTGGGTTCGAGCCCCGCATCGGGCTCTGTGCTGACAGCCAGCTCAGAGCCTGTTTCAGTCTGTGACTCCCTCTCTCTCTGACCCTCCCCTGCTCACGCTGTCTCTCTCTCTCTCTCCTAGAAATAAATAAAACATAAAAAAAAAAAAAAAAAAAAAGAAATGCCTATATACATCTAATTCTACCACTTTGTCCTTCAGAGGTAATAATCATCAAAGATTTGAGTTATATTTTCCCTTCTTTTAAAAAAAAATTTATGTTTTATGTTTTTCTGAGAGAGAGAAAGAGACAGCATGAGCAGGGGACGGTCAGAGAGAGAGGGAGACACAGAATCTGAAACAGACTCCAGGCTCTGAGCTAGCTGTCAGCACAGAGCCCAATGCAGGGTTTGAACCCACAAACTGTGAGTTCATGACCTGAGATGGAGTCGGACTCTTAACTGACTGAACCACCCAGGCACCCCTCTCCCTTCTTCTCAAACTTAAATGACATTGGTGCATATGCCCCAGCAATACAGACGCACAAGAACACACACAATTTTGTTTTCTTTTTTTTCTCTTAGTTTACTGTCAAGTTGGTTTACATATAACACCCAGTGCTCATCCCAACAAGTGCCCTTCCCCATGCCCATCACCCCCCTTCCCCCACCCCCATCAGCCCTCAGTTTGTTCTCAGCATTCAAGAGTCTCTCATGCTTTGCCCACAATTTTGTTCTCTAAAATATAATTGAGGCTGTGGAGAAAGGGGCACCCTCCTACACTGTTGGTGGGAATGTAAACTGGTGCAGCCCCTCTGGAAAACAGTGTGGAGGTTCCTCAAAAAATTAACAGTAGAACTCCCCTAGGACCCAGCAATAGCACTGCTAGGAATTTACCCAAGGGACACAGGAGTGCTGATGCATAAGGGCACATGTACCCCAACGTTCATTGCAGCACTCTCAACAATAGCCAAAACATGGAAAGAGCCTAAGTGTCCATCAATGGACGAATGGATCAAGAAGATGTGGTTTATCTAGACAATGGAATACTACATGGCAATGAGAGAGAACAAACTCTGGCCATGTGTAGCAACATGGATGGACCTTGCGGGTGTTATGCTGAGCAAAATAAGTCAGGCAGAGAAGGAAAATATCATATATTTGCATGTATAGAAGGATTAGGAGGAACTTAACAGAGGACCATGGGGGAGAAGAAGGGGAAAAATAGTGGGGGAGAGGGAGAGAGGCAAACCATGAGAGACTCTTGAATGCCAAGAATAAACTGAGGGCAGATGGGGTGGGGGGAGGGGAAGGAGAGTGATGGGCATGGAGGAGGGTACTTGTGGGGATGAGCATTGGGTGTTATATGGAAACCAACTTGACAATAAACTATTAAAAATATATAATCTTGGGGTTTTCTACTGGACAATGTAATGTCTAATAGAAATATTACTCTTTTTTAAAAAATAGGCTGCCAATTATTATTCAATGTTAATAAAAAGTTTTGAGGGTTTTTTTGTTTGTTTGTTTGTTTGTTTTTTTCTTCTAGAGAGAGAGAGACAGAGTGAAGAGGGGAGGGTCATAGAGAGAGGGAGTCACAGACTGAAACAGGCTCCAGGCTCTGAGCTGGCAGTCAGCACAGAGCCCGACGCGGGGCTTGAACCCACGAACCGCGAGATCATGACCTAAGCGAAAGTCGGACGATTAACCGACTAAGCCACCCAGGCGCCCCAAAAAGTTTTGAGTTTTGATTCTTATTAGAAACAATGCTTTATGTTGTCTACATAGCTGTCTTAATTTGATGTTTTGGGGAAAATATCAACAGTAATTTTGTCATATGTATTGTTTCATCTTTATATAAAAAGTATATCTTGGGGCACCTGGCTCAGTCGGTTAAGCATCTGACTCTTAATTTCTGCTCATGTCATGATCTCATGGTTTGTGGGATTTGGCCAGGGCTGACTCTGCACTTATAGCATAGAGGCTACTTGGGATCCTCCTTTTCTCTCTCTTCCCTTCTCTGGTTGACATGCGCAAAAATTCTCTCTCTCAAAAATAAATGAACATTTTTAAAAAGCATATCTGGGGTGCCTGGGTGGCTCAGTCGGTTGAGCGTCCAACTTCGGCTCAGGTCACAATCTCACAGTTTGTGGGTTTGAGCCCCACATCGGGCTCTGTGCTGACAGCTAGCTCAGAGCCTTGAGCCTATCTTCAGATTCTGTGTCTCCCTCTTTCTCTGAGCCTCCCCTGCTCATGCTGCCTCTCTCTCTCAAAAATAAATAAAACATTAAAAAAATAAAAATAAATAAATGAGAATATCTTTCTCGACAATATATAACTAATATTACTGGCTGTCCTCAAAGCTAATTTGGATACCTTTAATAACTTGCCCTCCTATAAGTTACTTTATGTTTATGATTCATATAAATCTCTTCAGAGTTAAAAATATTTCCTTCCAGAACCATTTTGCCAACACTTCATGTACACATATTTATACAGACATATGTATATTCATATAATATTTTTCCATCAGTTATAAACTTTCATTATCTTTGCCATGTTTCACATATGGCTTCCTAAGTCAGAATGAAACTTTTTAATGGTAGAATATAAATTGCTCAACAAAGGAATAGATTCACAAATAGCCATCCTAGGTTAAAGCTCAAATCTAATCCTATTTTTAAATTAATAATATGAAAGCATAAACCACATGACATTGGGATAATATTTATTAAAATATTATCAGAGAAAAAATCTATAGACCTGAATCAAGAGTAATGATAACTATTTACTGTGATGAATTAAAATAATCAAAGCTGGTTAAGCTGAAATAGAAGTTTTTCATATATAACAACCTAAAAGAAAACTGAAGCAATTAAAAATATTAGACTCAAATAATGAAAGATGACAAGTATCACTGCTATATATTCAAATAAAGTAAAATAGGTAGGCCCCTGCTCATGAAATGTTTTCTCAGACAACTGACTCTTATCCAACTAAATGCTTTCATTTATCCATTATCTGGGGAATAAAGTGCTACAAGTTATTTATTTTTCCAAGTAGCTAAAGGCAAACGCCATTAATCAGTATGTAATCCAGCTTTTTACGTAGGCCAAAAATATAATGTTCCTGTTTGTAGGAGTGCTTAAATCAAATGGAAGCACATGATTTCACAATATTTACTGATATATCATTCCTTTCTCTCTCAAGGTATACAGATACACACAAAAAAAACTTGATCTCCTCCTACTACAGTGATCAGTATAATGTCCTAACATGATAATTATACAGGGCCATTGATATGCAGAGCCACTCACCATTCACTTAATGAAACCAGAGAGTTTAACATGGTTAATCTGTGCACTATTTCAAGGGATTTTAATATTTCCCTTAATATGAACACTTTGGCATGGAAGTTGATGGTCTGTGGATTAGGAAGTCAGATAAACAAGGGACAATGAGGGGTACCAAACATCACTTCTTCTATGAGGATAATGGAATGTAGGACATGAATTAGAAACTTCTTGTATTTCTTTGTTTGCTAATTGCTTCTAGTTCATAGTTCTGTTCTAATTATTTCAATTACCTTTTTTTTTATTTTTTGATGCTAATTAGCATCTTTTTACTTCCTCTTGAAAACCTCACCGTGGGATATCTGGTAAGGCAGATATAGTTTCTTACTTTTCTTTTTAATGAAGTTTCTTAATTTTTATTTGTTCAGGAAAAGCATTGTCTCTCTCTTTTTTTTAATGTTTTTTTTTGTTTTGTTTTTTTGTTTGTTTATTTATTTCTAGGAGAGAGAGAGACAGCATGAGCAGGGGAAGGTCAGAGAGAGAGGGAGTCACAGACCGAAACAGCCTCCAGGCTCTGAGCTAGCAGTCAGCACAGAGCCCGACGCGGGGCTCGAACCCACGAACCGTGAGATCATGACCTAAGCGAAAGTCGGATGCTTAACCGACTAAGCCACCCAGGCGCCCCTATTTCAATTACCTTTAATTTTAACTTCCAGATAACAGAATTATTATTATTTCATGTCCAAAAATAAAAACAGAATATGTTGTAAAGAAAATATAATCTGTTATAAAATATACTATAAACCTATAGAACATCAGGAAATACTTAACACTACTTTTTACATATAATAACTCCAAGAATCAAAACACTTATTAAATGATGACTAAGTTTAACAAATCACAATTTGATGGACTACCTGAGAAGTTTAGTGATACTTCATTTGTTTGCTCATTCATTCATGTATTCATTCAGCAAATATCTGAATAACTGTATATCAGCTACTGCTAAGTACCTGAAAAAGAAGAATGAATGCAGTACCTTCATGAGGTATGTAGACAAAACTAGTAATCACAAAATATATCATTACAAACTATGATCACTGATGTGAAGTGAAAGCCCAGATGCAATGAGATCATATATCAGGAAAACTTAATCAAGCCTGTGATGTCAGAAGGCTCTCTAGAGGAAGTGAATCTCTGAACTCTGACCCAAAGAATAAAACGGCATTAACAAAGCAGGTGTGAGGGACAGGAAAGAGTAATCTATGTCTATGTGAAGCCTCTGAGAAAGGAATGCAATACAGACCATCTGAAAGACTCTATCCAGGGTAGGTAAATCTGCTAACCATATTATCCCTAACATTTTTTGATCCATTAAAGACATGTGTTCTAACCTATTAAGTAAGGGTTAACCTGCTTAAAAGTAAACATTATTGAAATCTTTTTCAACTTTTATTTCTGGCTATGATAGGTGATTACAAACTTTAAGGATGCTCATGAGCAAAACAATTAACATAGCCAGGTTCAAAAAAAATGTGTAGTCTATCTTTATCTGGCAAAATACTATACAAAAGATGCCACAGTGTACCTGCGGCTTTATTTGGCTTTATTATTTACTAAAAGACAATGGAGAACAACTGCTTGAATTCACAGATAACTTGCTATGAGTACGTGGTCCCTGAGCCCCCAAGTAAGTGCCAGCCATTATATCGGAAGCCACAAATTGTAACATAGAGATAAATTTTAAGGCCTTAAATTTCTTTTTAAAAATTAAAAAAAAAAATTTAATAATTTTTATTTATTTCTGAGAGAGAGAGAAAGAGAGGAGCAGGGAAGGGTCAGAGAGAGAGACATACAGAATCTGAAGCAGGCTCCAGGCTCTGAGCTAGGTATCAACACAGAGCCTGATGCAGGGCTTGAACTCACAAACTTGTGAAATCATGACCTGAGCCGAGTCAGACGCTTAACCGACTGAGCCCCACAGGCACCCCAAGGCCTTAAATTCCTAATGATTTTCTTTGGAGTGAATTAAAAATTGTTTTGCAAAAGGTTTTGCCTCTTCCTATCCACCCTTTCTAAACCCATTCCCATGACTAGGTGGAAATGGGAGCCATCTATTCAGAGAGCAGTCTGATTTAGGTACTTCTTATTTTATAGAAACCTCAACTTTACATTCTCTGTAGTTAATCTGTCTGAGCCATGTATGATTTCTGAACTACACATTCTTGCCAAAGAGTACAAGGTTTGTACTCTTTGCTATCTAATCCTTATCAAAATTCTAGTAGAAAGAAATAATATTTATGGAGGATTGCCTGAATGACATACAGCGCTTCCGTTACTCAGACTGGATAGTCTAAACTTTACATCTCAATCTGACCAGACCATGAATGAATGAATTCTAACTACTAATGTAATGCTTTAGCACCTCTTAAAATTGCTTTTATCCAACCTCACATTGGAGTTATCTATTTGGCATATGCTGACAGATATTATAAGAAATAGCTTTATTGTGTCTGATATGGGGTTACTACTTATCTACTATATTACAAAGTGTGCCTTCATGAGGACCAGGAAAAAAATCCTTGTAGGTATAAGTACCTGGAGAAACTAGGATTTCTTACAGAAATTGTGTATGTATGTTTATAAAAATTTTTATAAATGCTACTCATCTTATAGTATAAGTATGCTACCTTCTTTAACTTACCTGCTAAATAGATCAAAGGAAGATCTGCAGTCGAACCTAAAAACTGAAAAGCCTTATAGACAAAATATTTCCATGAATGATTTCCTACTACAGCTTTATTTATTATTTATCCCCATATATTTCCCTTATTTTCATTTTACCTTTACTATCATGCTTTTAAATTGAATAAAATTATTCTGAAATGATTAAGTATACAAAATCCTGTAACCCTTTAAGAGTTTAAGTTATGTTTAACTTAACTCTTTAAGTTAAGGAGATATAATGTTTATAGACATGTGAGTATTTTCAGAGAATTGCTTTTTAAAAATCCAGTATTCTTTCATTACCCATTTTGATTACTGATGTTTTAATTCCATATTTCCTACTATATTTTGAAACTTGCTGTGTGACCCAGTACCAAAGTGTCATTTTTGCATACATTTTGTATTTTGTTGAAAGCAAAAATGTTTAATTCAACTTGAAGGAAAAAACTTCAGGGATTACACTGAGACAAAAATGGAGGCTTATGTGGAATTTCATACACTAGTCATTTATACACTTACATTCTGAAGAGCTTGAGTAAATGGTGTGAGAAGCAAAAACATTCAGAAATTATCTTAACTTCTCTATTGTCTGTCCAGTGTTCTGATTCTCCCTTAATATGAGGAACAACTTTATATTAAGTTGGGAACCCTTATAGACTGTAGTTAGAAGTGTCAAAACTAACATTTTTAATTATTAACTAAATTTATCTCTACATAATGTTGAAAACCTGGAAGATTAATGTAAAATACATATAAATCCATTCTTATCAATGAAAATGTTATAATCTATGATAAAATGATTACTAGCACAAGTAAATAGCGAAGAGCAGATTAAAAAATAATAAATGTTATAATTTTCCTAAACAAATGTACCAAAATGACAATAAAGGTAAAGTGATGAGTATATAATATCATTTCTGTAATGAAGATTAGTTATTAAACCCCATTCATAGACAATGGCGGCCAAGAGGAACTGCTTTCCTGTCCTCTAGTTATTGAGATAAGATGATGTTGAAAGGCAGGCGGATCTCATCTGCAACTAGAGACAAAGCAAGGGATGGCAAACTGCTTGGTGGATAAGGAAAAAAAAGACTGATCAATATCAGCAAAGAATAATCTAATAAAAAGTATGGAAGAGGGAGGCCTGATGAAATGCAAACCCAAATTTCCCTGAAAAAATAAAAGAAACCTTGAAAATGCAGAAAATACAAATAAACAATGAGCATAGGCTCATTCAAAGAGTACTAAACATGGTATCTGAAGATAAAGATAGCCAGGGATATGGTCAAAAAGTGAACAAAAGAAACACCTTTCAAAGGAATATTAAGGAAAAATAAAAACAAGGAGTTACAGTGAGAGAATAAGAGGCATTTAAGGTGCTGAATTTTAAAAAGGGAAGGTTCTAGTGACAAAGAATTCCCACAACATATCCTTTGTAACAAGACTATGATGAGGCCAAAATCACAACCTCTTGCTTTGAAAATCAAAGATGGGTTGATACAGAAAAAAAAACCCACCCTCAGTTCTGAAATACTGATAGGCATAAGGATTGACAGATTTTTAAATAAAAATTTAGAGTTCAACATCTTGAAGAATAATTCCAGATCTAACATATAACACTTAGTGTTAATCTAGAAAAGTGAGGAATTCGTAGTTTGTTTCCTAGTTGTAATAGTTAGGAAGCCACTTGGGATGGTAAAATGTTAAATAAAGATAAACTGTAAAAATAACAACAATATCAGAGTTTTTATATTGTACTCATTTCTTGAAGGAAAATTATGAGTTCTTTGATGGTATTTCATATTGTTTAAATAAAATTGACTTACAAGAATACTGAATTGCAATTCTTTTTGAATGGCCAACTGGTAGGAAAACAGTATTTCTTCTAAAATTGAGTAATTGGATAAACTGGAAAGTTGGGAGGTATTCTCTTTTTGCAATGTCACAGCTTTGATGGGGGAGGGACAAATCATTGTAACTCTTGCTTAGAATGATTACCTTTTCCTAGTGAGGAGAAGACCTTTCTGCAACCCATTCTTTCACTAGATACACATGTGTCATATATAAATCTATTATGCATTCTCCCTGTCTCTTTTATACTTAAATAATAGATATAAAATTCATTTCTTCTATACTTGTAAAAAGAATGGGTTTCTCTGGCAGAAAACCAATGGGAAAGAAGATTTCACAATGTTTAATAGTATCACAAAGGCGATGTACTGCTGTGCTGATTTTAGTTTGAAGCAGATAAACTCAAATTATAGTTTAACCTCCCATAATAGGAACCATTCCATTTTGAAAATGTTTGTTGTAAAATTAAAATAGATAATGGATTGTAATTGCATGAAGAGAGGCTCTGATGTGTTTACACTCACTAGGGAGTACACTCATAGATGGTGAAAACATGCCCAAAAATCACATACACAGACATTCCTTGATATATAGAAATAAATACTCTACATGAACTAATATATACAGAAGTTAGTATTAATTGAATATAAAATATGCAACCAACTAAACAAAGATATTAATGAATTAGATATAAATCTGCCAAAGAACTGATCCCTTTCATTACATACAGAGTGATATCTATGATAATAAAAGTTAATTTTGTTTAAACAGAAAACAACATATGAGGAACAGCCACACATAATCTAAATCTTCCTCACATACAAATGCTCATGTATGTTATATAACAAATTAATTTTGTATGATCACACAATCAAATCAGTACATGATATATAACACAACACAATTTACAATAAATCCTACTTTTTACCATTTGTCATGGACAAATGAGAATACTAGGTTTATAAAAGACAAAGTAACCATATTTCTTAGAATACTGAGTCTAGCCTTAGGAAGATCTGGTTTCAAATATATGCTCAAAAAAATTGCTAGGCAATTATTTTAATTAATAATAAAATCATCAACTTGTAGTAGTTAAAGTGCATGGACTTTGAATACAGACAGCCTACAGACTAAGTTTGGCTTTCTCTACTTACTAGCTGTGGACAAATTACTTAACTTCAGTCTTAGTTTTCTGTGTGCAAATGAAAATTTCCTGAGACATTTAAAATGAAATAATATAAACAAAAGAAGTACCTGGAATGAATGCTCAATAAATTTTAATTTGTTTTGCATACATGTCATTGTGACCCTACCAGCTTGCAAAAACATCTTGAGATGTCAAAATTGTCTTTTATACATTTCTCTATTACCTACTGTGCCTTGTACACACAAGTTTGCTAAAAAAAAAAAAAAAAAAGAGGTCGTCAATAATCCTCAGGAATTAGGAGATACAGCTATAAGGATCAATTTGTTGCAGAATTCCTGGTGAAGCAGAATGAAAGGTATTTTTTTCTTTCTTTTAAGGTTTATTTATTTTGAGAGAGAGAGTGAGAGAGAGAGAGAGAGACCAATTGTTAGCATGCATGCATGAGCAGGGGAGGGGCAGAGAGGAGAGAGAGAGAGAGAGAGAAAGAGAGAGACAGGGAGAGAGAATCCCAATCAGGGTCCACATTGTTAGCACCGAGCCCAACTGGGGCTCAGTTTCACAAACTGTGAGATCATGACCGAGCCCAAACCAAGAGTGGGATGATGAACTGACTGAGCCACAGGGTGCCCTGAGTAAACTTTATTTAAAAGTTAGTAAATATTCAGGTTGCACCACAAGCAAGGCTCTATGATACCTACCCTCTTTTATTTTGATTGATTGATTGATTGATTAATTGACTGATGTGGAGGGAGAGAAAGGCCATCAGCAGATTCCTTTTGTCACATAAATGTAGAACAAAAAGTCTTTCCTTTGGAAATGTTCAAACAGTGGTGATATAGATCAAAGAAAATAATAACTTTAGAATTTTAAATAAAATAAATGTTGACAAAAATAAATAAATAAACAACAACAAATGTATCCTTAAAAACACAGCAGCCTTTAGAAAGTGATCTTTAGATCTGGTGAAAGTTGGGCTGGTCCTCCCATCTTTCTTCTCTGGCCCTTCTGCTTTTTCTAGGCCCCAAGTTTGCCAAAAGCTATAAATGTCTGCTTTCTCAGGGTAGAGCTAGAAAGGCTGTGGCCTCTGTGTAGACAGTTACCCCATTAGTGTGTGAGTAGGACAAGGCTTTTCAGTCACTTGATAATAGGGCTCAAAGGTACACGCAGCTACCAAGACAGATTGTAGAACAGTTGATTTGAGCAATCGAGAGCAACTCAGAATGATTCCTCAAATATTTTGAAAATATGTAAATCCTTCTTGCTACACAAAATTAAATAATTAATTACATAGAATGTTTTAGGGGTATCTGGGTAGCTTAGTCGGTTAAGCATCCGACTTTGACTGAGGTCATGATCTCACAGTTCTGAGTTTGAGCCCCAGAACAGACTCTGTGCTGACAGCTCAGACCCTGAAGCTTGTTCCCTCTCTCTGCCCCTTCCCCCTCTCAATAATAAGCATTAAAAAATAATAACTAGATGGGACATCTGGGTGGTTCAGTCGGTTAAGCATCCAACTTCAGCTCAGGTCATGATCTCAGAGTTCGTGGGTTCAAGCCCCGTGTCAGGCTCTGTGCTGACAGCTAGCTCAGAGCCTGGAGCCTGTTTTCAGATTCTGTGTCTCCCTCTCTCTCTGACCCTCCCCTGTTCATGCTGTCTCTCTCTCTCTCAGAAATAAATAAAACATTAAAAATTTTTTAAAAGTAATAACTAGAAAGTTTTAGGCCCCTAAATCTTTTAGGCCCCTGGGAATCATACTGAATGTGGCACCAGGTATATAAGAGAAAATAAAGAGTCACAGTCTGGTGAAATGGGAGCAGAGAAAATAGGAAAAAAAAAACCACACAGAATGAAGTAACTTCACTAATGAGTAGATCTACAGTAGTAGCAGCATAAACAGCATGCCACAAGAACACAGAGTTTATAGGATTAATTCTACTTGGCTGCAGAGAAGACTTCAAACAAGAGGTTACTTTTAAGCAGCATTTTGAAGTCTGAAGTAATAAAGAGAGGGTGGAGTAAAGAGGCAGGCTCCTCTGGGCATCAAAAATAAATGCAAATTCATGAAATGACATGATATATTCAGGAAATGATGCATAGCCCAGTGCAAGTAGTACACAGCCAACAAATCAAAGTGACATAACTTTTTTTCAGATGTTTGAGAGACAGCAAAAGCTGGGAAGGGGCAGAAAGCAAAGCAGAGAGAGAATCCCAAGCAGGCTTCCTGCTATCAGCGTGAACCCTGACCTGAGACTCTATCTCACAAATCATCAGATCATGAACTGAGCTGAAATCAGGAGTCATATGTTTAACTGAGCCACACAAAACACAGTGACTCAGAAATGTATGTATTAGGAGACCAGTAGCTCATGATGCAGGTCAGATGCAAGTCTTGGACTCAAACTGCCCAAGACATGTAACAATCTTCTGGATATCCCAACTTACTCTTCTATCAAAGAAGAAGAAACAGGAAGCTTTTATCTAGAGTTCCAATGTGACTCCAAATTTGAAATCTTGATCAGTGACACAAACAAGTATATTTTTTAGGGATATCTACCTGAATGTTAAAGATTCCAATTTTAGGCTCTGCAGTGCAATAAGTTAGCAATTGAATAGTTATAAAAGACAAATCCAGATGTACAAATTAGAGTCATCATTGTGACGATACTAATTCAGTCAATCCAATTAAACTAGCTGCCAAGAGCCAAAACAATGAATGTCCAGGCTTTTCCTTCATTGATTTTCCTACTAAAATGAGCACATATTTTGGTAATACAAAGACAGTCACTGTACCAAGTTGAAAATATGGTATGTGTAGAAAACTGCCAGGAATTCTTCACCTAAATACTTCAACTGGAACTTGAATGATGGGTGGGATTCAAATGGGTCTAGATCTAGGGAAAGCATTTCAATAGAGGGAGAAATAAAGCAAACCCTGAGTAAAGTCTCCTCCCCAATTCCAAACAGCTTATATTATGGTGGGTAAAGAGAGTTGTTAAATTAAAAAAAAAAAAAAAAAAACAGTAAATTTTAGAGGTGCCTGGGCTGCTAAGTTAGTTGAGCATCTGACTCTTGATTTTAGCTCAGGTCATGATCTCACACTTCGTGGGTTCTAGTCCCACTTGAACTCTGCAATGATAGCACAAAGCATGCTTGGGAATCTCTCTCCTCCTCTCTCTCTGCCCCTTCCCAGCTTGTGCACACACAGACACACACACACACACACACACTCGCTCTCTCAAGATAAATAAATAAACTTTAAAAATTGTAAATTTTCTAGAATATTAAAAGGAGGTAAATGTAATGGGAAAAACTAAAGAAGGATGAAGGTGGTTAGTCGATGTGGCAGGAGCACTGCAAATTTAAATAGGATTGTCAGAGAAGGCCTCACTGAGAAAGTGACATGAAAGCAAAGACTTGAAAGAGGTGATGGGGTTAGCCATATGGGTATCTGGAGGAAGAGGAACTCTGGCAGAGGGAACAGATACTGCAATGGTAGCATGCCTCATGTGCCTGAGAAACAGCAAGAAGGCTAATGTGGCCAGAACAGCATGGGGAAGTGAAGAGGCAGTAAGATAGGAGATCAGATTATGATTATATATGGTCTTACAGAGGTCTTAAGGTTTTAAAATTTTACTTATACGGAGATGGCACCAGAGACTGGGACAGGGGAGGGGGAAATGAAAGGTTTTGAATAATAAAGTGACATGAATTTATTTCGGTTTTAATAATATATTCTTTTTTAAGTTTATTTATTTTGAGAGAGACAGAGAGAACATGAGCAGAGGAGAGGCAGAGAGAAAAGAAGAGAAAATCCCAAGCAGGGTCCATGCTGTCAGTGCATAGGTCAATGCAGGGCTTGATCCCACAAATGGTGAGATCATGACCTGAGCTGAAATCAAGAGTCAGATACTCAACCGACTAAGGCACCCAGACATCCCTTAATGATATCTTTTCAACTGCTGCACTGAAAACACACTGTAGGGGATCAAGAATGGAGTTAAACAGACTGAAAGGAACTGGCAAAAATAAAAACAGGAGATGACAGTAATTTGGAATAGGGTGGCAATGTGGAGGCAGAAAAATTGACTGAATTCTGTACATATCTTAGTGGAGCCCACACAGAGCCAAATTCACCTATTCTGTTAGTTTTTAAAATTCATTCACTTCTTCCATTCATTTATTTATAAATATCTACTGAGCATTTATTAGGAAAGCAACAGTGTATGGATTAACTATTATCCTATAATTTTTTTACTATCTCTGTGTCATTTACCATCTCTACTTTCTCAAGTCCATTCACTGCAATAGAGTATTTCTAAGTTGTTGGTTTCAATATATTTCTTATATTTAAAAACGCCTACCTTTAAGTCAAGATAAGATGTGCTGTAACTCTAATAACTGTCTCTTAACAGATAATATATTGTGATAACTGCAAGAATTGGGAAAAGAGGAGGAAAAATTTCATAGGCATCCAGAATGCTGGGGAAAGACAAAGGACTAGGTATACGTAGACAAAACAACTGTAATTTTAATGTAGAGATCATTAGAGGATATCACCAACATGTTCCTGACTTCACCTTCCCTAACCCCCCCCCGCACCCCCCCCCCCCGCTGCAAAAACAACTAACAACTATTCAAGAACAAGGCACTACTGAGAGGGATGAGGCTTAAGCACACTACTGTAACCATAGACCAATGCAAACTGCATTAGGGTAACAGAAGTAGCTACATGTTGACTGCATTGCCCTCTCCCAGGCTAGCTCAGCACCATGCAGAGAGATTTCCCACGAGCTTGTGCTTCCACCAGTGGGAAAAGAGAATCCAGGGGGACACCCAGCTTTCACCAGCATTGTGGGTCACTTTGCAGGAGCCCCTACTCTGATCTCACACCACTAGGACAGCAGGGAAATCTTCAGGGCTCCTCCACTGGAAATTAGATTATGACATTTGTAGGCAGGGGGTTGCAACAACCAGTACAAAGATCTTGATGGACTCAGTTCAGTTAAGTAGTAATTCCAACAAGCAGTTCTGTCCATCTGCAAAACCAAGTGGGGGTGTACTCTGACCAGGGAATTCAATGGAGCAGGTCCATGTAATTTGGATCCTCAAACAAGGAGTTTGGCTGGCCTTAGAGCCCAGTTTGCCCATACTCACACAAAGAACTTAATCACAACATATCCTCTGTGCAGAGTATATTCTGGTCTCATTTGAACAGAAGTGCCAGAACAGTCCCTAGAAGCAGTGTGGCTCAGCAACACAGGAGCCAGGAGGGGATCAGCCAGAGTGGACTGCCCAGTAGCAAAGCCAGTACCAAGGGAAGATTGAGGTTAGCTCCCGGCCCCTCCCAACCAGAGAGACTGTTTGGGAAACTGAGAATACCTTGGAGAGGCCCCTCCGCATCCTGCAGATCTGAGAAAAGGCCCCTTCTGCTTTAGAAAGTATCCCCAGTCCCATCTGACCAGAATGGCTGGAGATAACTTCTAGAAGCAGTGCAGCCAAGCACTCCTCAAGCTGAGAGTTGAGTGGGCAGAGCTGATACTTTACAAAACAAAGCCAGTGGCCCTATTCATTCAGGAAAACTGTGGTATGGGTGGACTTGAGTTAAGACAAAAAAGAGTTTTATCAGTTTTAGAGCTGCTTCCCCTTCTGCACCTGGGCACATAATCTAATTCATATCCCCACTCACCACTGCATAAAACCTTCAGCCTGTCCAACTAAGGAACCTAAGCAGAATAGATAGAAAGCTGCATAGCTCATTCAACAGCCCTATGTACCATGACACCTGAACAGAAAGCACGGCCCATGGCTTCTCCTGTCTGCAGAACAAAACCAGGGGCCTCACCTGACCAAGGAATACAATGCATACTCTACTCTGATTCAGGTCCCAGATAACAAGGTGTATAGTTCCTGCATTCTGTCCTGCTACTCTGCTGAGGCAGGAGAGGACATTCATAATCCTATCTATTACTGAATACAGTATCCAGTCCCAAACATCTAGTTAGCCTGAGCCCACCCTACAGCCTCTCTTGGGAATGAAGTCAGTCATCTGTAACTATACTCAGCCAGTGCACAACAGCCCCATCCACATCCTCCGACCTTGGAACAGTTACCTCAACCCAAAACAAACCATAGTAGCAGGTTTTGCACAGCAAAAGAAATCATCAATAAGTTGAAAAGACAACCTATGGAATGGGAAAAAAATTGTAAACCACACATATGGTAAGTGGTTAATATCCAAAATACATAAAGAATTCATAAAACTCAATAGAAAAAAGTTTAACTTTTAAATTTTTTTAAATTTAATTTTAATTCTGGTATCGGTAACCTAGTGTGATATTAGTTTCAGGTGTACAATGTAATGAATCAACAATTCTATATATTAATCAATACTCATCATGATAAATGTACTCTTAAATCCCCTTCACCTATTTCACCCACCCTCCACCCACCTCCCCTCTGGTAACCATCAGTTTGTTTTCTATATTTAAGGATCTGTTTTGGTTTACCTCTTTTTTAAATTTATTCCTTTGTTTTGTTTCTTAAATTCCACATGTGAGTAAAATTATATGGTATTTGTCTTTCTCTGACTTATTTCACTTAGCATTATACTCTTTATATCCATCCATGTCATTGCAAATGGCAAGATTTTATTCTTTCTTATGGCTGAGTAATATTCCAGTGTGTGTGTGTGTGTGTGTGTGTGTGTGTGTGTGTGCACGCGCGTGCGCGCATGTGTGTGTGCACGTGCCATATCTTTTTTATTTGTTTATCTATCAATGCACACTGGGTAGCTTCCATAATTTGTCTATTTTAAATAATGTTGCAGTAAACATAGGGATGGCATACACCTTTGCAAGTTAGTATTTTTGTATTCTTTGGGTAGATACCCAGTAGTAGAATTCCTGGATCATATGGCAATTTTATTTTTAATTTTTTAAGGAATTTCTATACTGTTTAGAAAAAAAAAATAATGGGAAAAGGACATTCCTCCTAAAAAAATACACAAAAGGCCAACAGGTATTCGAAAAGCAAATTAAAACCACAATGAGACATCACCTCATACTCGTTAGAATGGCCATCATTAAAAAGACAAAAGATAACAACAAATGTGAAGAAAAGTGAACCCTCACACACTGTTGATAGGACTGTAAGTTGGAACAGCTACTACAGAAAATAGTACGGAGGTCCTTTAAAAATTAAAAATAAAAATATATCCAAAGGAAATGAAAACACAAACTTGAAAATATATCTGCACTCTCACGCTCAAGGCAGTATTACTCATAACAGCCAAGGTATGGAACCAAGCTAAGTGTGCAGCAATGGATGAATGGATAAGGAAGTTGTGATATCTATATCTATATACCTATATCTATATATATATACCTCTATATATAGATATATATGTCACAGGCATAATAAATCCAAAAGTATCCTGTTATTTTGAACAACATAGATGGACTTTGAAGGCCTTATGCTAAGTAAATAAATCAGAAAAAGAAAGATAAATACTGTATGATTTTACAAGTCTAAGTTAAAAAAAAAAAAAAGAACTCAGAAAAAGAAATCAAATTTTTGGTTACCAGAGGAAAAGGGTTGGGAAGGACAGTTTCAGGAAGGTAGTCAAAAATATAAACTTCCAGTGATAAGAGAAATAAGCACTAGGGATATAATGTGCAACATGGTGACTATGTTGTTAAGAGAGTAAAGCCCATTAGTTTTTATCATGAGGTGCATGTTTTTCCTTTTTCCTTTTCTTTTTATTATATCTATATGAGAAGAAGGATGTTAGCTAAACCTGCTGTGGTAATCACATTATAATAAATGTAAATGAAATCACCATGCTGCACATCCTATCCTGTGATGCATGTTGATTATTTCTCAATAAAACTGGGGAGGAGAGAAATAATCAGAAACAAGTAGTTGAAAACTCTACTTTCAAGACCCCAGGAAAAATCAAACCAAACTTTAAGAAGAAAATGCATGTCTCTGTTCCAGACTGAGAGGGAGACAGGAACATGGGAGTACAGGGCAGTCCTTCTGTGGGTAGACCTGGAGGGTACTTTGAAATGGGATCAAGTGCTTAAAGGAGTTGCTAATAACAAGATGTTTATATCATTTATAGGGCACTTTATTTCTTTAGAGGGAAAGAACATGTTTTTAAAAATTAGAAATGTTTTACTCAGGAGGTTTTGGTATGGCTAGGCTCCAAGTCCTTCCTTTCATGACTCTAGAAGAGTCCTCTGCTGACTTTATGACCCCACCTCCCAAAGTCCTGGCTCACTCTGCTTCAAAAACAATTTTAGCTCCTACAAAACTTAAATTTGTAATTCTCCTAGTCTTCCACATGTGCACTCCCTCTCTCTGGAATGCTCGTCCCTCATATTCACAATCCTTTCCCCCTCATTCACTTCAGGCCTCTCCTATATGGCCACCGTATCAGTCCTTCCCGGACCACTTTATATGAAATAGTTCTTTCAACATCAGTGCCAATTATTTTCTCCTGCTTTATTTTTCTTTATGGCAGTACTCATCACCTGGTATATTATTTGCTTTTAAGAAAAATATACTGTCACTTCAATGAAGGTAGAAACTTTACCCGTTTTATTCACCATTATAGCTACAGTGCCTACAGGAATACATGTCATAAGGTATATGCCCAGTGTACATGTTGAATAAATGTGTCATTCAAAAACATGATGTTGGAGAATGGGAGTAATATGTATTTTGAAAAGGCATTTTTAGTAATTATATATGTACATTATATATGTATATGTATAGTACATATCTGGTTATTCCTCATTTTCATAGATTCCGTATTTGTGAATTCACCTATATGCTAAAATCTATTTGTAACCCTGAGGTCAATACTGATAGCATTTTCATGGTCCTTCATAGACATGTACATTTCTAGCTGAGGTCAGACAAGGTGGCACCTTCCTTTCTTGTTTCAGCTCTCATACTGTAAACAAATGTTTTTGTGGTCTATTTATTGCCATATTTGTGATTTTTGTTTGCAATTACACTGCTTAAAACAGTCCCCAAGTGTAGTGCTGAAGTTCTGTTTAGTGTTTCTAACCAGAAGAGGCTCTGATGTGTCTAATAAAGAAACTATGTATTTCTTAGATGAGTTTTGTTTAGGCTACAGTGATGCTATCTAGGAATTCTATGTTAATTAATCAACAATATATATTTACCAAGGTGTTTTTAGACACAAACTTTCCTAAAAGAAAGTTATATATTGATCAGTTGATGGAAATGTTGTGACCAGAGCCTCAGAGGAACCTATCCTTGTATGACCTATAGGAGCAATGATTCAGCTTTCACTGACTGAGCATTTGTGGTGGCTTTAAAAACATAATGATAGTGAAAACGAGAATTGACTGCTTTTACGTATGTGTGTGTAGTAATTTTTTTCATATACAAACTACAGAAATGAAAAATTAAAATTTTTCATAGCTGGCAGGGATACATAAAAAGCACTTTGTAGTCCTTCAGGGCTCTCTTTGGCAGCACATAAACTAAAAAAAAAAAAAAAAAAAAAGAAGAAGAAGAAGGAAGGAAGGAAGGAAGAGAAAGAAGAGAGAGAGAGAGAGAGAGAGAGAGAAAGAAAGAAAGAAAGAAAGAAAGAAAGAAAGAAAGAAAGAAAGAAAGAAAGAAAGGAAGGAAGGAAGGAAGAAAGGAAGGAAGGAAGGAAGAAAGGAAGGAAGAAAGGAAGAAAGGAAGAAAGAAAGAAAGAAGTATAATCCTCCATACAAGAGTATGTTTGATATTGACATCTGTGTTAACCACATGGTCCCATCAATTGAAAATGACTGAATAAATAACTGAGATCTAATGGAAAGAAGAGAATCTTAAGGACTGATAAGCCTAAGCTTAAGTATTAACTGAAATACTAGTTGTATGGGCTTTGGTAGTACTTAAACTCTGCCTCTTTATAAAATGCATGCTCATGAATATTAAATTTGATAAATCACAAAATGTGCCTAAATCAGTACCCATATTATTTTAGTTGCTTAATGATAATTAGCTTCTTTTTGCTCTCTGTTAAATTTCTAGGGAATTTATTATAAAATTCCCAGATGGGAAATTTAACCAATTAAGTAAGTCTCATGGACCTTTGGGAAAACCCACCTGAAAGACAATGATGGTAACTTGGATTAATTTTATTTATTGTTAGGAAGGCAAAGTTTATATACCTTGTTGACAAAAATGCTGATTTTTGTGGCAACTATTAGGATGCTTAAAAGTAATACTTAATATTTTGTAAAAATTTCTTTTCCTTTCATAAGTAGGTAATAATTCAGGAAAGAAGTTAAAAAAGTGATCTTCTACATAATCATTGCATGTGGAACACAAAAAGCAACATGACTTTATCCATTTTCCTGTTATATTAGAATATTGAAGCCAAACCTTAGAAAACACACACAGCTATTGATAATAATGAGCCAGACCATACATTAATAAGTTATCCTGATCTGACAGACACACTTTATCAATTATCAATTGTTTTCCAAGTATTCCAAATTTACAATATTTATTATTTTAACTTGCAAATGCTTATTAAACACCAACTATGTATCAGCATAAGTTAGTACCAGGGATAAAAAGATTAATAAGATATAGCTCTTAGTCTCAAACTTCCATTTAATGGAAAGGTCATAATTATTTTACACAAAATTATACCTAGGGTTGTATAGCTGACACATAATGCTACATTAGTTTCAAGTGTACAACTCAGTGATATATTTATACATTATGCTATATTCACCACAAGTAGAGCTACTATCTGTCCTACTGCATCACTATTACATTTCATTGACTGCATTCCTTATACTTTTATTCATGTGAACTGGAAGTCTGTAGCTACCTCTTCCCTTCACTCATTTGCCTAAGCCCCCATTCCCCTCCCCTCTGGCAACCATCAGCTTGCTCTCTGTATTTATAGTTCTGATTCTGCTATACAATTTAGTCATTTTTTAGCTTCTACTTATAAGTCGAATCATATGGTAATTGTCTTTCTCAGTCTAACTTATTTCAATTAGTGTAATACCCTCTAAATCCATCAATTTTGTCTCAAATGGCACAATCTCAACCTTTTAATAGCTGTATAGTATTCCAGTGTGTGTGTGTGTGTGTGTGTGTGTGTGTGTGTGTGTGCGCGCGCGCGTTTAAATATGTGTGTGAATGTTTTTATACCACATTTACTTTATCCATTTGTCTGTTGATGGACACTTAGGTTGCCTCCATGTCTTGGCTACTGTAAATAATACTGAAAGTAACATAGGGCTGCATATATTTTTTTGAGTTCATGTTTTCATTTTCCCTGCACAAATACTCAATAGTGAAATTGTTGGATCATCTGGAGTTTCTATTTTTAATTTTTTGAGGAACCTCTATATTGTTTTCTACACTGGCTATACCAATTTACATTCCCACCTACAGTACACGAGGTTTTCTTCTTCTCCACATCCTCACCAACACGTATTTCTTGTCTTCTTGATTTAGCCATTCTAACAGGTGTGATGATCACATTGTGGTTTTGATTTGCATTTTCCTGATGATGAGTGATGCTGAGTATCTTTTCATGTGTCTGTTGTTTATCTGTGTGTCTTCTTTGGAGAAACATCTTCTTTGAAAAAAATGTCTTCTTTGGAAAAATGTCTATTCTGCCTATTTTTTTAAAGTTTATTTATTTTGAGAGACAGAGAGAGTGCATATGAGTACAAGCAGGGGAGGGGCCGAAAGAGAGGAAGGGAGAGAATCCCAAGAAAGCTCTGCACTGTCAATGTTAAGGTAGACATGGGTCTCAATCCCACAAACTGCAAGAGCATAACCTGAGCCAAAATCGAGAGGTGAATGCTAAACCAACTAAGCCACCCAGATGCCCTTATCCTGATTATTTTTTAATTAGATTGATTTTTTTTTTTTTTTTTTTTTGGTGTTGAGTTGTAGATGTTCTTTATACATTTTGAATACAAACCCCTTTTTGGATATGTCATTTGCAAAATCTTATCCTATTCCGCAGGTTGTCTTTTTTTTTTTCCTTGATTGTTTCCTTACTGTGCAAAAGCTTTTATTTTTATATAGTCCCAAGAGTTTATTTTTGCTTTTGTTTCCCTTGCTTAACAGGCATATCTACATCTAGTTTTATAATATGAACTTGCACATCCAATTGGACTATGTGATATTGCTCTGTGGAGATTTTTTGGGTGGTTCAGAGTACTGCAGGTCTATGGTCCACGCTCACAACATGCTGTCCAAAGTAAGCTATGAAGTACTCAGGTGAAAAAGAACTGCTGGGTATTTTAGTCAAACAGAAATGCTACATTCAGGAGCTAGTTAGCTTGATTCTAATACTATCTCAGTTTTGCATGAACAAGTGGCAGCTACCCCTGTGGGGGTATCTTTCTCCCCAATTCCATAGCCCAGAATAAAGCTGCTGTCTAAATGGGTCCCTCAATTCACAGAGGTTCCCCTAGATGCCTCAACCTGCTTCACTGATACTTTGGTAAACAGATATCTGATGTTTCTTATGCTACTGCTGCTTAGTCACTCTGCTCTGTGGGCATAACTCAAAGTAGTCCTTGTAGCCCCACCCCAAACTCCCCTTGGTGAACCACACTACATTTTTACTAAATCTTAGATAATTGCCAGTGGCCAAGATATATGGTCTGCCCCTGGAGAATCACAGATTGACACATTAAAGACATCTACCACTAGGACTATAAAGTATGGGGGAAAATTATGGCTACTGATCAGATTATGTGAATTACTCTTATAGAGGCCCTCATCAAGAGATTGTTGTCTAATGAGATTAACTGGAATGAAGATGCTAATCAAGTCTGCCCCAGCCAGATCACCATCATTACTACAAGAATCCATCATCATACCACACAAAGCAGTGCACCCACCATTGAATCTGGACACACAATAAAGACCTCTGTTTCTGATACAGAGGCTGCCACCGCAAGCCAGACTTTCAACATTGGCCAAAAATTGGTCCATTGATATAGCCATACAGAAGGCCACATTTCCAGTAGCATTTGTTGAAAACTGTGAGGGATCTAACATTAACACTAACAAGTTAGGCAGTTTCTTGAGCTCCAATTTCTACAGAGTGATGCAAAGAGGGCCAAGTGACAACTATATAGGCAGTGGTTATGTTAGAGGAGATCACTAAGCTTAGGGAGGCTGGATATTCTGTAGTGAGAAATAAGTTTGTCCCATCTTTATCCCAGATGGATACATCATCTTTATTATATTGTATAGTGAACAAACTTGCTCTCTGCTCCAGAAGGCTACAGCTCTTTCTTACAAGACTCTTCTCTATAGAGACACTCTTGAAAAGATATTCTTAAAGAAAAGAACCAGGTAGTTCCTCTGTTCACAGGAAATGTGGACAGTAGAGAACCATGGGGAATTAACTCTCAACAGCATTGACTCCATCTACTCCTGGAAAGTTGAGTACACTGGACCTTTGCCCCTGACCCAGGGCTACTGTTGGTACTTCACAGCTGTTGAAACTTTTTCAGATTCTACTGGCACTGTCCCAGTCTAATCGACCAACTCCGGCCACACTATTGTGGTCCTTGAATCATAACTGTGTCATATTTCAGCTTCTGGACCATCTATAGTCTGACAATAGTGCATCTTTTGTCACAAAGGTCACCCAAAAATAGACTGAATGCCAATTTATTTGAGGAACAGTCCATGCTGCCTGACTTCCAAAGGCATCTGAGCTGTCCAGCACTGGAAGAGCCTCCGTAAAAAGTGATCCAGAAAGATTTCTGAACCTATGTCCCTTACCTCCTCTTGATCCCTATGCCTTAGTTGGGCATCTTCAATGGTTGTGTTGTAGCTGTCTCCAGAAAGGGTTTATCTCTTTTTGGCCATTCCTGGATATGATTATACCATTATTCACCCTAACATCAATTCCCAGCCAGCCTGGTTAGTACACCTTTAAGGGTGGAAATCCAGTTAGAAGGAGAGATAGGGAATTCAAACTTAATTGTACTTCAGTCTCCTGTAAATTATACTTTCATTAACAAAATGGTAGGTCATAAGAATAATGACCACTAGGGTGAGTATACTATTTACCCAGTCCCTACCGCAGAACTAGAGAAGGAGCACCTTAGACTCTGGGAGATGGGGGAAGAAAGAACAATTAATCCTCCTTGACCCCTAAACTTTGCTTAAATATTTGAGATATGAACTCGTATTCATAGTTTCTCCTGATGCCCAATGGTCTTGAGTTACAGAGTAACTCAGCTCTTCGGGGATCTTGCCCAAATTAATGTAACCTGGTAATTTAACCAAATTAATGTAAACTGGTGATCCAAATAAAGCTTAGCAACACATCTCAAAGAGGGGTACTGGGGCCCTTTCAGTTACAGGTTTTTATGTGAGGGAGACTGAGCCATGGAATATTTCTTCACTGGGAAGTTGCTTTTTGGCCCATCTATTTCCTCCCATAATTATTGGCAATGACACCAGAGATCAGCATGTCCGTCTAAAGTCCCTTGTGTGGGTCATAATGGATAATTAACTAGCCTTACACTTACCTTGGCTGACTAAAACAAGACCTACCAGTCTTCCTCAGTATTTATATAACATTGGATGAGTCCAGGACTCTTTGGGCATAATAGATCAACACTGAAAGTTGTCCTTATCCTGATGCTTGGATTCTTTTTAATAGTGGCCTTAAATAAATGCCTTATGACATAAATTGAACAGTTTGATTTCAACCTCTGTCAGTCAGATTAGTCAGACTGGCCAACATGGTAGCCAACTCAGGAAAACTCACCAAAAGCCAAGAAGGTATACGTGATAAAGCAAAATAAAGGCCTCCCAAGATGTCTGCATATTAACCCTTAGACCCTATGAAAAAGTTACCTTATATTATAAAGGAGAATTAAGGTTTCAGATGAAATAAAAGTATCAATTAGCTAACCTTAAAACAAAAATATTATCTGGGTTATCCAGTGGGCCAACGATAATCAGAGAGTCCCTAAATGTAGAAGAGGGAAGAAGATGAGGCAATGTCAGAATGATGTGATGTGAGAAAGACTCAATGAGACATTCATGGCTTTGAAAGTGAGAAGACTCCAAGAGCTAAAGAATGCAATGGCCTCTAGAAGCTGGAAAAGGCTAGAAAGAAGGTTCTTCCCTAGAGTCTCCAGAAAGAAACACAGCCTTGCTGATATGTTGATTTTATCCCAGTGAGATCCATCTCATACTTCTTACCTCAGAACTGTAAGGTAATAAATGTGTGTTATCTTAAGCCAGAGGAGAAATTAATTTGTTAAAGCAACAATAAGAAACTAATGCAGTATAAGGTTCAGGAGTAGAAAATACATTTTCCCTATGAGTATTTGGCTATCCTACAGCCTGTAAGAATACAGCAAGAATGTGAGACCCTATCCTATCTTCACCTGGTCTACTGCTCAAGGTTGTATTTGCAGTGAGGAGCCTTGAATGATGAGATATTTAATCTCTCTGGGACAAAGAACAGGTGTGCTTACTGCTTTCTATAAAAGTGGCAGATGTCCATAGCTCAGTGTTCCTCAGCTATAACATACACCCACCATGTGCATAGCATCTATGTGGGCTATATTGGCCCACAGTACTTGGGAGCAAGAAAAACTGATGCAAATATGATGACTGATGCTCAGGTTCCTTGCTGTGCTATAACTAATACATTCCTTTGTCCTTGTCTAGGAGTTGATGTCTTCTGCTAGCATCCATGAAACAATAATAGACTGACTTGTTATACTGTAAGTAGGGTAAAATCAAATGCCAGACCTGACTCTCTCTGGCTCATCTAACAGATCACTGAAAACCCATACTTTAATATGTAAATTCCACTCTCCAAATCACCACAGACTACACACACAGGGAAAAGTGATAGAACATTTTAAAAGTCCAATAGTTCCATTACCACTTTCCTTTTGTTCTCAAAGAACAGTATGTATAAGTTCTTAAGAGCCACTTTCAAGGTCCTAAGTCTGGTTCTTAAATTTAGTAACTGCATGACCTTGGATGAGTTATGTAACTCATGTATCAAAATGGGAGTACCTTGCACGGCTGTCAAGACATTAAAAGAGTTAATGCACATAAAGTGATTAGAAGCTGTCACACAGTGGTACTCAATGAATTTTAAATGTTTTGTTACTAACTTTCTTCAGTGGGATTTGGTCAGGACTGGTGAGAATCCAAAGGGTGGGGAAGTGGGAAGATTTGTCCTTATAGCTCCAAACCTCTCAGAACAATGTCTTAATAACAAATAAGGATTCGATATAATGCAAAATAATGTTTTCATAGTTACTAAATGAGGGGAGCATCTAGGTGACTCCCTAGGTGACTCATCTAGGTGACAGTCAGTTAAGTGTCCAACTCTTGGTTTAGGCTCAAGTCATGATCTCATGGTTCGTGAGTTCAAGCCCCACATCTCATGTGTCTCTGCACTGACAATATGGAGACTTCTTGGGATTTCGTCTCCCTCTCTCCCTACCTCTCCCTCACTTGCTCTCTTTCTCTAAATATTGAGAACCATGATTTAAATAGAAATAGATCAAGACAGATCTCAAAAGAAGAATTCATTCAAGAAATATCTGCCTCTGTATTTCTGTCATAGAGTTTTCAGTGCCTTTGAGTAAAATAAATCTGATTAGCACTATAATTTAATTTACTTAAAGGCACTGCAATACTCTAAAATTATTGTTATAAGGAGATTTATTCACAGAAGTAAATAAAATAATTATGAAACTGATGAATTGACTACACAAGCCATTTTACTAGAGGGATATATTTTCCTTCTTTTCAATGAATGTTTAAAGCTCTCCTTCAAGCTCTTGGTAAATCTATTGATCTGTGAAACACAGTGCGCTCCAGGGAGGCAATTCAGTTGACATTACATATCAAATGATGAGATGAATAATGATCATACCATTTGGTAATTAAATGTCTTACAAACCTTTTAACTGACTGAATGTCAAAAAAGTCAAATGAGGACAAACATATTGTATTTTTCCATTCTCATGTTATGAACATAAACAATAATGCCAACAGATACCCAGAATAATAAGGCACAATAAAAATGTATACGAGGTATCTGGCTTACTATTGACTGTATATGTAATGTGTTTTCTTTCCAGCATGCAGAATTATTTTCTACTCTTAAATGTTTCCCTACTAATGTTACAGAAATATTTCAAACTACTGCTCTGGGTGTGCAAAAGAGATGTGGGAAATGTTAACTGTAATCAATAAAGATAAAGTATAACTAAGAGAACACAGATTATAGAGAAAGATTGCGATCACCTAATCTCAATTTACAAATTTTATTATAACAATATCACAGTAAAAGATACTTTAAAAAAATTACACATTTTATTTATTCTCTAGGTCAGCATGAGCCCTCCCATGCATGTCTGTTTCTTAATGGCTACTACTTTCTCTGGCCATAATCCTAGATCACTTAGATTACATAATGAACTCACAATCCTATATGATAAATTTAAATTTTTTATGTAGACTCATAGGTCTGTTATCATATAAACTAATTTGTAGCTATTTGTTCTATTGAATTACAATTATCTAATTATTAAGTTCTCTAATTACGATTGCTCTTAAAGTCCTTCTGTTGAATCTCCAGTACCATATTTACTTTGATCTATACTTAAAAAATTATTAAACAAGGAGTTTTATTAAGGTATTTAATACTTTTATGATAATGGCTGTAGGTTTAAAATGTAAGAGAATGAATAACTGAATAACTTTGTTTTTTTCATTCCTGTAGCATCAATTTATTTATGCTGTTAATGTTCTATTCTTACATACCTTAATTAAAATTAGCTTACTTTGTAAATTATTGATCATAATGGCTCACAAAGTTTCCAGATGATCAACAACATAAGCAGAAAAGAAGCTAAGTTATCCAAAACTTTGAGATTATAAGTATATTTTTAAAAAGACAAAGATATACTAGTTTCAGATTTCTAAGCATACCACAAATAGGAGAGGTTGACCATATTAAGGAAACATGTGCAGTAAAGATCAATTTTTGAAAAAGATTAACTATAAAACAAAGGTAGAAAATGATCTACAAAGAACAGAGATAAGCACTGGTTACCAGAGCACATGGAAGATAAATACTTCCATGAAAGTTATTCTTAGCTTCAGTGCTTTGGTCAAACAAGTCCTCTACTAAACTCCCTAAATGCCTTTCAGATTCACTTTGTGATGCTTGAGATTCATCCTTTAAAATGTCAGAAACTCTTTAATAGACATCTCTTGTTTTCAAAACAGACCTTTAAATCTTCCCAAATATAGATACTGTTACCTTCAATCATATTTTCTTCTCTTTAAAAAAAAATTTTTACCATTTATTCATTTTTGAGAGACAGAACATGAATGGGGGAGGGTCAGAAAGAGAGAGGGGGACAAAATCTGAACCAGGCTCCAGGCTCTGAGCCATCAGCACAGAGCCTGCTGTGGGGCTTGAACTCACAGACCTCAAGATAATGACCTAAGCTGAAGGCAGATGCTTAACCAACTGGGCCATCCAGACACCCTGTGTTACCTTCAATCATATTTTCTTATGTATATAGAAGATTCATTACAGTCATGTGTTGTTGAAATTCCAAACAGCTCCACGGGATCCTTCAAAAATCATTTTGTTTCACATTATCTATTAAAAATTACTTGCTTGACAGTAAGTGACATGGATTTTATTTCAATTATTCATAATTGTATTAGTTACCTATTGCTGTGTAACAAAACACCACAAGGGCAACTGCTCAAAGCAACATGTATTTATTATTCTAAGACTTCTAGGAGTCAGGTGTCTGGGCACAGCTGAGCTGGGTCATCTGCCCACGCTCTCACATGCTGTCATCAAGGGGTTGGCTGGGCTGTGTTCGTCCTGGAGCTCCAGACCCTGTTTCAAGCTCACATGATTGTAGTTCTTTGTAATTGTAAAACTGAAGGCTCCATTTTCTTGCTGGTATAGGCTAGGGGTTGTCTCAGCTCCTGAGAGGCTACTTGTAAAACACAGCAATTTCACGGGTACTCTCAAAACATTCTTTTACTTCTTCACACACAGGATAATATCTTACTCCAGCTTTTTCATACAGAATTTTATAACTTATTCACAGCAATGACTTTGCCATATTCGGTTGGCTAGAAACAAGTCACAGGTTCTGCCCTCACTCAAGGAGAGGGGATTATACAAAGGTATGGCTCATTATAGAGTTACTTTTGGGTATGTCCATGGCAATAATTTCTAGATTAAAGTTATAAACTGTGGAATCAGACTGCCTTGGTTTATTCTGGCTCCACCCTTACAAGTTACTAATTATGTCTTTGTTTCTTGACTTAAAATGGGGTGATACTACCTCCTCTTAAAGTTGTTGTGAGGACCAAGATAATTTTTTAAAATTACTTATGGAGAGCCTGGATGGCTCAGTTAAGCATCAAACTCGTGATTTCAGCTCAGGTCATGATTTCATGGTCATTATAGAATCGAGCCACATATTGGTCTCTGTGCTGGTCAATGGAACCTGCTTGGGATTCTCTCTCCCCCTTTCTCTCTGCCTCTCTGTCTCTCCCTCTCAAAATAAACAAATAAACTTAAAAAAAAAAAATTCTTAGAGAAGTACCTGACAAGTAGGAATTTCCATAGAATTTTGCATTAAGTAAATTAATATTTGAACATCTATATGAATTTCTAATAACCCAATATATTTTATCATCAAAATTTCATACACTGTGACTGTAAAGATGTACACTGTCATGTCTCTGGATGTAAGAACATGGGAATTCCTAAAGACCATTTAAGAGTTAACAAAAATCAAAATACGAAATTTCATGCAAGAGAGCAGTCAATAAATATTGCTAAGGAATCAAGATGGTAATTGAAATCTACAGTTAAAACTCAATAAAAGTAAGTTATGAGTTGACTTCTGCTAATCACCAGCCTCGGGGACTGACTTCTGCTTTCTATTATACCAATCACAAATGTTCAATTTCTCAAATATTATTTAGTGATGAGTGATACCTCCACCCTTTTAATTACATTCAGCGAGCTGACTAAAATATTAGGCAGCACAACACAGAATTTATACAAATGCCAAGTACTGGAGATTGGGGGAAATACCTATTCTTTGGGATGTTGACCAGTCCTTGAGACACAACGGAATCATCTAAGAAGGTAAGTCTGAACAAACATTCTCTGAGGATTTCTCCAAGTTATGCTGACAAAAGTAAAAGACTGTATGTAATTACAAAAAGAGATCATAGGAGTCTATGCAAACTGCTTTTTAAAAATTATTTTTCACCAGTACATCATAGATCTATCAGACAGATAAACAGACTTGTCTAACTTCACAGATTGTAGCAAAGACAAAGAACTCATATGTGTCTCAACACTGCAACCAGAGCTTCTCAGCCATACTGGTTTTTAAAGGGAGTTCTGGGAGGCTTCTGGGTGGCTCAGTTGATTCAAGTGTCCAACTTCGGCTCATGTCATGATCTCACAGTTGGTGGGTTCAGGCTCCACATCAGGCTCTGTGCTGACAGCTCAGAGCCTGGAGCTTGTTTCAGATTCTGTGTCTCCCTCTGTCTCTGCACCACCTCTACTTAAGCTCTGTTTCTCTCTCTCTCTCTCAAAAATAAACATACATACAAACATACATACATACATACATACATACATACATACATACATAAAGGGAGTTTTGGCAATCTGTGAGAATTTTTGGCTGTAATAGTTTGATACATTGTTGCCACCGGTGGGCAGGGGTTATGTCTGCTAGTCATCCTGCAACAATGACGACTATCACTGCATCTTGGGAGACTTTTTCTGAACATTCATGAAAATAAAGAACTTGTGACTAGACCTAACCTTATTTTACATTTAAGGTCTACAGTGTTTTTCCATGTTTTTAATATGCATTGAATTTATCAGGAGTTCAGTAATGCTGTATATCAAAGTAATATTTATTTTCTTCAGAATTGTCCCATTTTCACCATTTTGAGAAAGAGCACTAATGATGGCTCATGTATCCTTTTATTTTTAGTTATAATTATAGTTATTCTACAGCTAGAGCAACTACATGACTACTTCATAAAATCTTCTAATTTAGTCAAACCTTATCATTTACATTTTCTATTAAGCTGATTTTTGAAATTATATGTATGAAAACATATCTAAGAATTTCATTTCATATAAGTAAAAGAAGAATTACAAAATATTTGTTATAAATGGTGAAATTATGTCTTATGGTGTTAAGAGGCACTGCTCTACTCGGTCCCTTCTTAGGATTAATTTTAAATTAGCTTATCCAGGGAAAAGAATCCTTCTCAGGTTTTATAAATACAATTCTAAAATATAAGTCATTGCATAGCTAATATTTAGGTGTTTTAAAAAGTGTACAGTATCAAAAAAAAATCCCTGATGGATGAAAATTCTAATTTCTAAAGGCTCTTGAACCACATGATCTACAACATCTTTGTCTTTAAAGGAGTTAAAATCCTGAACAGAAACACAAGCAAAATGACATAGTAAATCTTTATTACTAGGAATGCCTAAGCAATGGAGCACCTGGTTAACCATATATGGCAATAAATTACACACTAATTAGATAACTGCAACTGAATGACAATTTACTAATTATTTTCTATTTTATTTTAATATTTTTCTTATTTTAAGAAAATGGTACATGTTCAATGAACAAAGTTTAAATCATATAAAAATTATAAATAAAAAAATAAAAACTAATAACTATCCCTCAGCAATAACCACAGATGTTATTATATATTATATATATAATGTACATTATACACAAATTATAATATATGTACATACATTATATATACACATTACATATACATTGGTGAGTATACATAATACACATACTCACCAAATATATATTACAGAATATATATATATGTATATATATATATATATATATATATTTCTAGTAATTATCCTATGAATAACTAAAGAGTTTAAGCAAAACATGTTATTTTTCTTACTTGAGGTATAATCACCATATATTGGTTTCAAGTGTACAACATAGTAATTCAACATTTAGATGCACTGCAGAACGATCCCTATAGTAAGTCTAATTACCATCTGTCACCATACAAAGTTAATATACTACTGACAAGAGTCCCTATGCTGTACATTATATCCCCATGACTTACTTATTTTACAAATGTAAGTTTGTACTTCTTGAACCCCTTTATCTAGTTCTCCCCTGCCAAACCTCTGCTTTCTGGTAACCAACAATTTGTTCTCTGGATCTACAATCTGAGTTTCATTTTGTTTTTTTGTTTAGTTTTATGATTCCACATCTAAATGAAATCACATGATGTTTCATTTCTTAAATTCCACATGAGTGAAATCCACCTATAAGTGAAATCATAGGTCATTTGTCTTTCTCATATTGACTTATTTCACTTAGCATAAAACACTCTAGCTCCATCCACATCATTGCAAATGGCAAGATTCCATTCTTTCTGATGGCTGAGTAATATTCTGCTGTACGTATTTATCCACTTCTTCTATATCCATTCATCAGTTGATGAACATTTGGGCTTTTTCCATAATTTAGCTATTGTTGATAATGCTGTTTATAAACATCCAGGTGCACATATCCCTTCGAATCAGTTTTATTCCTTTGGGTAAATATCTGGTAGTGCAATTGTTGGATCATAGGGTAATTCTACTTTTAACTTTTTGAGGAACATCCATACTGTTTTCCAGAATAGCTGCATCAGTTTGCAGTCCCATCAATGTTTTAAGAGGGTTCCCCTTCCTCCTCATCCTTGCCAACATCTGTTGTTACCTGTGTTGTTAATTTTAGTCATTATGACAGTGATGAGGTGATATCTCATTGTAGTTTTAATTTATATTTCCCTAAAGATGAGTGATGTTGAACATCTTTTCATGTGTCTATTAGCCATATGTATGCCTTCTTTGAAAAAAATGTCTATTCATGTCTTCTTCCCATTTCTTAATGGATTATTTAGCAGTTTTTTTAGTGTTGAGTTTGATAAATTATTTATAGATTTTGGATACTAATCCTTTATCAAATATGTCATGGTGGGGTCTCTCGGGTTTTCTATATATAGTAACAAGTCAACTGCAAAAAGTGACAGTTTTACTTTTTCCTTTCCAACTTGCATGCCCTTATATTTCTTTTTCTTGCTAATTACTATGGTTAGGGCTTCCAATACTATATTGAGTAACATAGTGGGGAGAGTGTCATCCTTGCCTTGTTCCTGATTTTAGAAAAAAACTATCAGCCTTTCACTATTAACTATGATATTAGCTTTGGCCTTGCCATAAATGGACTTATGTTGTGAAACATTCCCTCTATCACCACTTTATTAACAGCTTTTATTATAAACCGATGTTGAATTTTGTCAAATGCCTTTTTGGCACCTACAGATATGATCATATGATCTTTATCCTTCATTTTGTTTATGTAGCATATCACGTTGATTGATTTGTGGATGTTGAATGATTCTTGCATTCCCTGGAATAAATTCCACCTGATCATTGTGTATGATCCCTCTAAAATTCATTTAAGTTTGCTTTTGCTAATATTTTGTAAAGATTTCTGCATCTATGTTCATTAGGGATATTGGTCTGTAATTTTCTTTCTGTAGTGTGCTTATTTGGTTTTGTTATCAGGGTAATGTTGGCTTCTTAAAATGAGTTCAGAAGCATTCCCACCTTTTTAATTTTTTGCAAGAGTGGAGAAGGATAGGGAAATCTTTAAATATTTGGTAGAATTCACTAGTGAAGCCATGTGCTCCCTGAATTTTTGTTGTTGTTGTTGTTTGGAAGTTTTTGATTACTGATTCCATTTCCTTGCTAGTCTACTCAGTCTTCTAGTTCTTCATGATTCAGTAATGGAAGAGGGTAAGATTCTAGGAATTTATTCATTTCTTCTGTGATGTCCAATTTGTTGGCATATAATTGTTTTTGTAATCTCTTATGATTCCTAGTATTTCTGTGGTATCAGTTGTTCCTTCTTTTCCTTCATTTCTGATTTTATTTGTTTGAGCCTTCTCTCTTCTACTGGAGATTTCAGCTAAAAGTTCATTAATTGCATCTTTTCAAAGAACTATCTCTTAGTTTCACTGATCTTTCATATTATCTTTTTTAGTCTTTCATTTATTTCCACTCTGATCTTTATTCTTTCCTTCCTTTTCCAGTGAGATTTTTACTTTTTTTTTTTTTTTGAGTATTTTACTTTCATTATGTTTTCTTGGTATTACTTAGTGTCATTTCTTTTTAGCTTAAATGTCCCTTTAATATTTCTCATAAGGCTTACTTACTAGTGATGAACTCCTTTAAGTCTGAGGGGTCTCTTTATCCTTCCTTCAAATCTGAATGATAATCTTGGCAAAGTAAGGTATCCTTGGTTAGAAGGTTTTTCCTTTCAGTACTTTGAGTATATCACACCACTCCCTTCTGGCCTCCAAGATTCTAAGAAATCTACAGATAGACTTACAGGGTGTCCTTTGTATGTGACAATTTGTTTTTCTCTTGCTGCTTTGAGGATTCTCTATCTTTGTGGCCAACAGACACATGAAACGATGCTCAGAATCCCTCCTCATCAGGGAAATACAAATCAAAACCATACTGAGATACCACCTCACGCCGGTCAGCATGACTAAAATGAGCAAATCAGAGGACTCTAGATGCTGGTGAGGATGTGGAGAAACAGGCACCCTTCTACACTGTTGGTGGGAATGTAAACTGGTACAGTCCCTCTGGAAAACAGAGGGAGTTTTGAGGACTGGAGGGTCCTCAAAAAAGTAACCATAGAACTCCCCTATGACCCAGCAATAGCACTGCTAGGAATTTACCCAAGGGATACAGGAGTGCTGATGCATAGGGGCACATGTACCCCAGTGTTCATAGCAGTACTCTCAAAAATAGCCAAATCATGGAAAGAGCCTAAGTGTCCATCAGCTGATGAATGGATCGAGAAGATGTGGTTTATCTATACAATGGAATGCTGCATGGCAATGAGAAAGAACGAAATCTGGCCATGTGTAGCAACATGAATGGAACTTGAGGGTGTTATGCTGAGTGAAGTAAGTCAGGCAGAGAAGGACAGATACCATAGGCTTGCATGTATAGGAGGATTAGGAGGAATTTAATGGAGGACCATGGGGGAGAAGAAGGGGGGAAATAGGAGGGGAGAGGGAGAGAGGCAAACCATGAGAGACTCTTGAATGTTGAGAACTGAGAACTGATGGGGGGGGAAGGGGGGTGATGGGCATGGAGGAGGGCATTTGTGGGGATGAGCACTGGGTGTTATATGGAAACTAACTTGACAATAATCTACTAAATTTTTTTTTAAATTAAAATAAAAAAAAGATTCTTTATCTTTGAACTTGACATTTTAATTATAATGTGTCTTGGTATGGATCTTTGGGTTCATCTATATGGAACTTTCTGGGCTTCCTGAACCTGGATATTTGTTTCCTCCATAGGGAAGTTTTCAACCACTATTTCTTCAAGTAAGTTTTCTGGCTGTTTCTCTCTCTGTTATCTTTCTGGGACCTCTATAATGCAAATGTTATTCTGCTTGATGATGTCCTATAGGCCCGTTAAGTAACCTTTATTTTTTTTAATTCATTTTTTTCTTTTTGCTGTTCTATGTAAGTCCCATTGCTTTGTCTTCCAGCTTGTTAATTCATTCTTCTGCTTCACCCAGTTTGCTGCTGAATCTCTCTACTGTATTTTTTACTTCAATTACTGTATTTTTCAGCTCTGGGACTCCTGTTTGGTATTTTCTTACATTTTGTATCTCATTGTTGAACTTGTCTCTGTGTTTATCTATTTGTCTCCCAAGTTTAGTTCAGCGATCATCATTCCTTTGGATTCTTTATCAGGGAGACTACTTATTTCCATACCATTGAGGACTTCTTCTGAGATTTCATCTCCATTTTCCCTTTGTAACTTATTTTTTCACATCTTCACTTTGCTTGACTCTCTGTGTGTATTCACGTGTATTAGGCAAAGAAGTTATCTCTCTTAAAGGGGTGGTCCTGTGTTGATGATAAATCTTCTGTTCAACCTTGCCTTAGCTCTCCGTTATCTCCTGAGACTTTGGGATTGTCTCAACTACTTGATTGATTCTTGATATGTTCCCATTGGTGAGGGTGTGCCAAGACGTGTCAGTGTTCCAAAGGGAGGAATCTCATTTAGCCCCTAGTTCAGGCCTACTGGAACCCAGTCCCTCAGGCAGCAGCTTTTAAAGTATGGAAATTGTATATAGTCCTGTGGGACCACAACCTTAAATCCTTTTGGTCTCCATACCAGGGGGAGGTATATACAGAGGTATTTCCTCGGTGACAGTTACACAAATCAGAGCTCCGGATGAACATATAAGTTCCTTTCTGGAGCTTGCTGAGTTGTAGCAAGATCAAAGAGGTGCACAAGAATGGTGTCTCCATGCTTATGTTGCTTATGTGTCTTCTTAGACTCCAGATGTGTAGGAAACCTTCCCTCAGGCTAAAACTCCTGGCTAAATTAGCCCTTTTTCACAGGAAGCCTAGGATTGTCTTTCAGTGTGCTATCTGTGTAGTGCTCTGAAGGAGGTGGCCTACCAAGTAATGTCTTTCCAATTACTACCATTCTCAGTCACCAGGGACAGGTGACCAAGGGGTGTCTCCTGTGTGGGCTGTATATACCTATTGGCTTTAGCTAAGTAACTAGAGAGTGCAGGGGTCAGGGCACACTCTGTAGCTTCATAAAGGCAGCAAGGAAGTGTCTTGACTTCATTCAGCCCTGGTTTCAGGAATGCATCAGGAAAGTGTCTTGTCTGTGCACAGCTTCTGGCCAGGATCAGGAGAATGCCATTACTGTTAGCACCAGCCAGGACCAGCCAGGGAATGGGAGAACACCGCAACTATTCTGCACTCTCTGGCTTCAGCAAGGTAGCAGTTTAAGCTCACGTTCAAGCTCACCTATCTAAGCTAGCAAGGTTGGTGGAGAGTATAACACCAACATCCACTAGTACCTCTATCTCTGGAGAGTTTCAACTCTCTCCTGCTTATCCAGACGATTTTTATGATGGTTTTAAAAATTCATTAATCTCTACACCCAATGTGGGGCTTGAACCCACAACTGTGAAATCAAGAGTCACACGTTCTACTGACTGAGCCAGTTAAATACCTCAGATGCTTTTAAATAAGCAAAGAAATCTTCTTGACTTACAGCCTCGCATTTTTAGTTTTTGTTTTTGTTTTGTTTTGTTTTGTTTTTTTCTGAGTCTCAGGGCAAGTGAGAAAACATACAAACCCTTTAAAAGGGGAATCTCAACTTCCTATATTACTTTGGGTCCCTTGGACATCAGCCCGATTGATTTTTAAGCTTGACATTCTGGGGGCTCATCTCTTCTATGCTGATTCCAGGGGTTGGTGTGGCTAACTCCTAACACCTCATTCTTCTGGGGGGAAGTACCAGACTGGAGAGATCCATCCCTACTGTGTGTCACTGTGCCAGGGCAGGTAGGGGTAAGACCGTGTATGTACCTCTCCTATCTGTCTCAATGTGGTATTTTTATCCTTTGTTGTGAAGAAGTAGTTCATATTGTTTTCAGACCCTTCTCACAAGTAAATAATTCACGTGTAGCTGTAGATGTGGAATGTCCATGGGAGTAGGGGAGTTCAGAATCCTCCCCAGGCACCATCTTGCAGAAGTCCTCCTAAGACATATGTATTTCTGAAACAGTGTTGTATAACTTGTAATACTGACTTAATCAAATATTCTTTGTTATTCCACTATTTTAGGAATGATATAATTTATCTAACCAGTTTCCTTTGCCATAGTTAATAAGGTTGACTCCTTATCCCAGTAATCTGTGATATTAGGGAACCTAAGAATCCATATATCTAATCACCTAAGTTATAACAGGACAACAAGAAGTTGAATCAGAGCAGCAGTTACTTTCAAATGAGGAAAAAAATGGTAGCTTAAATCTTCCATTCCCTTCAAAATCCCACCCATTGTGCAGTTTTATCTGTGTGTGTGTGTGTATATGTGGTGGGAGGGGATGTAGGGACAGGTTCTAGAAAAATTGGAATAAGCCTTCCTGTAAGAAAACTTCTCAAAAACTTCTAGGAGTATTTCTGTGCTATTTACATAGCATAAATGGCTATTGTGTAATCTTTTGACTGTCTTAAATTATTTTCAGCAAACAAAAGATACAAAAGCCACTTTTCAATTCTTTTAATAACTTTTCTGAACTCTTGGGGGGTAAATTCCCATCTCTGCTTTCCCCCCTGAGCTCCTCAGTCCACTTCACTAAGCCAATCCTGTATTATATAACTAGAGTTCTCTGTATAGTGAAAGTCTGATTAGGGTACAGTTCCTCAAATAGTGATTAAAATGGGTATATTAGAATATTATAGCTTTAGGTAACAAGCAATCTAAATTTTTAAAAGTTTAAATAAAACAGAAAGTTACCACCTTAACTTGGCCAAGAGGTAAGAAGAGCTCTAAATAAAATAAATACCACATTTATTTATTTATTTATTAATGCAGTTATTTAACATTGTTCAATACTTATATTTTAATAACTCAATACAGATACAATATTTCTGACAAGGGAATGGAGTTATTATAACTGGCTTAAACTCGTTAGTATCTATCTGTTGAAGCTGGGAGTAGGGTCAGTTTCCCATGCAGTATATGGTCTGTGGAATAATGAAGCATATCTCAATAACATCAGGGTCTGGCAGCAGAGAAGAAAAATGTTGAAACAACTATGAGTAGCGTCTGCTTCAAGCACAGTGACCACACATCTTCACCTATGACAATCCCAATGTATACCTGTTTTCTATGGTAAATAATAATAGAATCCTTTCTTTCTCAAAAGTGTCCTGGATGATGTATAAAACGGTCAGCTGGCTATAAGGTGTATATTTTTAAGATTTTGGATTTAAGTTTTAATTAAGCTCTAACTTAAATATCTTTGTGATAATTATACAAGAACACTGTTAAACCTTTAGTGAAAATAAAAATAAGGTTTTGGAATGCATGGTTAACCTAATAAAATTTTAAAGTAATTACAAAGTAATCCCTTTCAATGGACTAAACCACTAATTACAAATCATTCACCAGTGATCGATCTCACCAATTCTTCAAATAGATTTTATGGATTCTTACTAATATTTTCATAGTTTAATCCATATTTTGAAAGAAAAAAGGTGATTTATTTTAAAATACATTCAATAATCCAGAAATTACTCATTTAGACTATGCTAACTTCCAAACATTGAATATACAGAGTGATAAATTGTTCAAGAAACCTGTTTATGTTTAAATGTATAGTACATTATAGGCCACAAACAGAATTTCATAAGATGGACTGTTCAACAGTCTGGCTACAGTAGAGCATTGGAGGCTTTTGACCTAGAGTGCCATAGTTCAAATCTTAGTCATGCCATATATGCACTGTGGAACACTGAAGTAAATATTTAATTTTTCTGGGCCCCACTCCTTCATCTATAAACTGGGGACAATAATGATCTCTACCTCATAAGTAACTAATTCACAGCCTGTATTAAGTGAGTTAATACTAGTGAATCACTTAGGAGGGTACTTGGTACTAAATTAATGGCGAGTAGTAATAGTAGTAGTAGTAATATTGTCATTGTCATTGTCATCATCATCACATGCAGCCCAGGGAGCTGTCTGAGGGATCAGACATTAATGCCAAAAGCATACACATTTTCCCAAAACTAGTAATGCAAAGAGACAATCACGTATTTTGAAAAGTAGAATTAAGTGTAAAGGCAAAGCAGCGACAGAGGGTGGCCAGAGACAAGGTAGTATATAAGGAAATCTAGGGTGAACTCAGGAGCTGACTCATCAAATGCACCTCCTCTAAGTTCCTCTTACTTGCAGTTTGGCATGTTGCTAAATGTCTAGAGTATATTGTTAAAGGCATTAAGGCTTCTCAGGATCTCAGCATAATGCTCTCCTTATTTCGAAAAACCGTTTCTTAACATGTGACTTACTGAAGGCAAATTCACGCTGAAAACCAAAATCTCAAAGGAGATAAACGGTTGGAGTCCAGAATAAACGCCACATAGTTCTGGATAGAGGAATGTACTTCAACATTTCTGATTAACCAGAGAGACATATGTACAGAATATAACAAGGAAGGTAAATATGAAATAGAGGGTACTAGAACACTAAGAATATAAAATTACTTAATTGGTACTGAATAATTAGTTATACTTTCAGCTTTACTATCTGAAAAACAAACTGAAATGTGAGCACAGTTTTCAGTTCACTCACAGGAAAATATGGAGCATGTTTACTGTTGTTCAGTCCCACATGCTGTCCAAGACACCCTGCACCCTGAGACTGACTGAATCCTAGAGGAAAAGGTCGAATTTATGGTTAAGAAATAGCAGTTCTCGATAGATTAACATTGTTTACAAGAGTATAAAGGAGTGTCAAATATTTCTTTAAGACGGCTCCTTGTTTATATAAGAATATAACGTGTGCTTTGCATTTAATTGATGACAGTTAGTGGAAATCATAATATAAACAGTCACAGTTGTGAGAGCTGATGAGCTATTGGATACCTAGAGACAAGAAAATATAATTTAATGGATCTAACTAAAAAGTAAGCATGAATCATTAACTAAGAAACAAAGGAATAAAATGTATTAGAACAATTTTAAGGGGCACCTGTGTGACTCAGTTGGTTAAACGTCTGACTTCGGCTCAGGTCATGATATCATGGTTCGTGGGTTTGAGCCCTGCATCGGGCTCTGTGCTGACAGCCATTTCAGAGTATGGAGCCTGCTTCAGATTCTGTATCTCCCTCTCTCTCTGCCCCTCCCCTGCTCGCTCGCTCTCTCTCTCTTTCTCTCTCTGTCTCAGAAATAAAACATTTAAAAAATTTAAAGAAAACTTTTAAAACTCAATTGTACATTTAAGAAGCATATAATCTAAAGCTATCTTGAATTTGTTAAAAACACAAGAGAGATTATAGAAGAAAGTATGTGACAGATTCTCTGTAAGTTTGAAGAGAAATACTGTATTTAATTAGCAAATTCAGAAACTTTCTAACAAAACCCTTTTATTGATCTCTCTTCTATAAATATTTACTTTTAATCTGACCCAGGCAATCAAATAAGAGATCTTCATTTCTCTGCATTAGACTTTTCACACATCTTCCTGCAAGTGCTTAAATCTTTGTCATTCACAAATTAAATATGTCAATATATATTATATGGTACCATATGCTATTGTCCTTATAATTTCATAGAATTCGAGATGCTAAGTTCTCTTTAACTTCTTCTTTGCTCTCAAATTATTTCAGAATATATCTTTTAAACAAAATATATATTGTAAAATTCTTTCTATAAACCTCACAGTTCTAGTCAAAAAAAACAAAAAACAAAAGAACTTCAAAGGACTATTTATAAAAATGGTTGTTCTCATGTGACCACATACTCTTAATTAATGAATGGAGACACTCAAGATTACTAGCATTTTTAGTAAGGTAAGACCTACTGTTATTTTCCAACCTTAAGATTCTAGAGTGCACTTTGGCAAATCCATTCATTTGCGTTGTTTATTAAATTCTCTAAGGCTACTGATCCATGTGCTTAAGCAGAAAAAGACAAAGAAAAAAAAATCATCACAATATTATAGTCTCAAAAGTTTTTATCCACATTATTCTCCTACAGAGGACCCATTGTTTAAGACCAAAAATAATATGGCAATTGATAATTATGGTTAACATTTAATTGTGGAGACAAAAAATGAATATTTAGGCCCATCAGAGCAAGAATATGTATCCCTTGATCTACTGAACATAAAAAGTATTCGCATCTGTTTCACTGCTTTGTCTTCTTCATGGGCTTAAACCTGCCAAATTATTCCATTTGATTTCAGAGAATTCTCATATGGCAATCTATTTTATTTACTTTATCTTCAATAAAATGGTTCAGTGAGCATTAGCAACTCTGAGACACAAGTTTCAATCAGCCTTCAGGCAAAGGCGTCAGCCTATATTAGGCCTACTGTGCTGTGAGTTGCAGCTAGAAAGTTGGATAAGGCAGAGCAACAGCGAAAATGTGAGCAAGACCTAATAAAGCCACAGTGAAGAGAAAGAAAGCTCTCCCCAGGCTCTCGCATGCATCACTTATACAATGCCAGGTGCTGGGTTCAACACATGAAGAGCTCCTTAATAAGGCTGACAGCTAAAAGAAAGCTTCAGACTAACTTTATTTTACATGACACTTACAGTAATAGTCCTCTGTTCTCCAGCAGACAATAGTAAAAACTGGAATTGCCAACAGTTAAAAATGGGTTTTTTATTCACCCCTCAGATATTATATAGGGGGGAAAAACAAAAAAATAAAAAAATAAAATGCCAAGCTGCACGACAGTTCTACATTTTCATACAATTCCTAATATAATGTAGTTTCCAGAAGGACCTTTCCTTACAAATTTGTATGACATTTTAAATATAGCTGCCAGATTAGGTTTTAACCACAAAACAATCAGTGAGTTTGAGCAACAACTCATTTTGGAAAATGATATCATTAAATACTAATTCCAAGAAATGTGGGGCAATACTGATAGATGCCGTGAAAATGTCTCCCAAAGCACAAACTTCGTAATAAGTGATGCTGGTTCATATTTGATATGGGCTGTAAAAAGCAGATTATTGTAATGGTGTTCTTCCCAGCAAATAAGACCATTAAAAATGTACTTAATGTTCAGTTGAATTGAAAAGCAGGCCAGTTAAAATCCATATTTTGCTATTTGGTATAATGGTACCAGAAATTTTACTAGTGGATCACTCTAAACCACAAATCTAAAATTATAAATGTAAACTCTCTCTTTTTTTGATAGGAATAAGTTTCTACCTTTTTTAAATAGAAGGCTGTATTTTTTCCCAGGTTCTATGATCACAGTATTACCAATAAGAATGAAATTGTAATGATGATTTAATGTGAATTTATTTTAAAAATGTTGGTCTATTACTTACAGACACATACTTCTCAACTCACTTTTCCGGAAACCAAATGTATTATTTTTCTAGTGAATTCTACATTTCAAAGCATAATATCCCAAAGATGTGTACATATATCTAGATGCTGCTATATAACTCTGTCCTTTACAATTCTATAAGAACAGTAAAGAAAAACAGAAACTAGTATGATAGGTTAGTAGAATACATTCTTCAAGTTCAGATTTTGTAAAAGTAAGAGTGGTTTTAACTATCTCAAATAGCTCTTATATAAAAGAACCAGTATCAGACCAGTATCCAGACCTACCCAGCCCCTAGAAAGCACAATTATCCAAAACTGATGTGATCAGTGGGTAAGAAAGAGATTAGAAGGGAACTCTGCATATTATAAAATCAGTATTATGGGTGAAATCTAAACATTTCACATTTTCTACTCACTTGCCTATCTTACCAATATACACACTTATCAAATTACATTTACTTTAGACACAGTGTATGCAGTATACAATGAATCCTTGTATTTATTCCCCAGAAAGCCAAGAACAGTGATGAAATCTATGGAAATAATTTTATGGGTAAAATATATAATGCATAAATTATCTATTTCTATGAAACAAATCACTCTCGAACTTAGCAGGTTAGTATGCAGGAAAACTTTATTATCTCACACAGTTTCTGAGCATCAGGAATCCAGGAGTAGTTCAGCTGGGTGGTTTAGCCTTATGGTTTGTCAGGAAATTCCTCCCTGTCTGTTGGCCAGAGGGCACAGTTCTTCATCACATGGACTTCTCTGTGGCAGCTGGCCTTTCCCAGAGCTAGTCATGAGACACAGAAGGAAAGAGAGAGGGGAAAAAAAGGAGAGAGAAACAGAGAAAAGAAGAAAGAGGGAGAAGGGGAGAAAAAGAGAGAAAGACAGAGAGACAGAAACAATAGAAAAAGAACACCCCAGAGAGATGTCTTAATGTCTTGTATAACCTAATCTGAAAGGCAATATACCATCACTATGCCATATTCTATCAGCCACATGGACCAACTTTGGTAAACATGGGAGGAAAAATAAGAGTGTGTGAAAACTAGGAGACAGGATCATTAAGGAACATCTTCAAGGCTTTTTACCACAGCCCACCTCCTGTACCCCAATCATTCATGTTCTCCTCTGTGCAATCAATTCCAAATGTGTATGCTGCAATGGATTCTTAAAGGAAATATAAAGGTTGTTTGAGATACACTTCAGATTACTGAGTCAGTGTAAAAGTGGATAATTTATGAAGAATGCCTTTTCAAATATAATTTTCAAAGTGAAAAGGCTATCAAACTGATCACGGTTTTAAATGAAAAAGGTACATATATTTAGTAAACACTTCTTAGGATACTATTATAGGCAAGGCTGCAGATAAGACAGATATGATACTATACATGAAAAGTCGTAGGCTGGCTGAACAGGAGGGAAGAAACAAAAAAAGTAAAATGGAAGAGATAGAGATGTAAATGTGCTTTAAAGAGATGGAGAAAGTCAAAGAAACAATAGGTTGTAAATTGACAGAAATGAGGGAAAGTGAAAGGCATGGGATTCAAGGTAGGCATATAGATGTAATGGGGAGAAAAGGTTAGTATTTGGGCTTTGTCAGATTCTGAAGAGTATTAAACAGCAGGGTAGGCTGCATTTAGCCTGAGGTTAGCTGGCATGAAATAATAATAAATCTTAGTTAACCGGGAGGAATGATCAGTTGGGAGTCACACTATAAGCATAACTGAGAATGTAAGTTTACAGTAAGAACAATATTCCTTTTTATTAAATAGTACATAATTGTAAAAATCTAAAATTGGGACGCCTGGGTGGCTCAATCAGTTAAGCATCCGACTACAGCTCAGATCATCTCGCGGTTCGTGAGTATGAGCGCCGTGTCGAGCTCTGTGCTGACAGCTCAGAGCCTGGAGCCTGCTTCGGATTCTGTCTCCCTCTCTCTGCCCTTCCCCCATTCATGTTCTATTTCCTCTCAGAAATAAATAAACTGGAAAAAATCTAAAATCATGCGTTATTTGAATTTTAAGATAAGTTTAACATGCTTTGGCAGACGGATCCTAGGGTGGCCCCCAAGTTCATACTCTCTAATTCTATCCTCTTACATGTGAGTAGGACTATGACTTGCTTCAATGGGATGGCACATCAATGATTATACTAATACATATACACATACTCAAATTCACATACTTATATGTATGTATGGCTTTATCTTGCTCTCATACAGTAGAGGCTCTCCTACTGCTTTCAAAAAGCAAGCTACTATAATGTGGACTGTATATGGAGAGGGTTACATGCATGGGAACCACGGACGGCCTCTTGACCATCTCAGTCCTACAATCCCGATGTAGGATTTGGCCCAAACCAGTGAGTTTGGAAAACAACCAGTCTCCAGATGAAAATGCAGCCTGGCCAGTATTTCGAATGCTGCCTGACAAGACCCTGAGCTGAGCTATGCCTGGACGCCTAATCTGTAGAAACTGATTTAATAAAAGTCTGTTTTAAGCTTTTAAACATTTTCCCCGCGTCGGGCTCTGTGCTGACTGCCAGCTCAGAGCCTGGAGCCTGTTTCAGTCTGTGACTCCCTCTCTCTCTGACCCTCCCCTGCTCACGCTGTCTCTCTCTCTCTCTCCTAGAAATAAATAAAACATTAAAAAAAAAAAAAAAAGGGCGCCTGGGTGGCTTAGTCAGTTAAGCGTCCGACTTTCGCTTAGGTCATGATCTCGCGGTTCGTGGGTTCAAGCCCCGCGTCGGGCTCTGTGCTGACTGCCAGCTCAGAGCCTGGAGCCTGTTTCAGTCTGTGACTCCCTCTCTCTCTGACCCTCCCCTGCTCACGCTGTCTCTCTCTCTCTCTCCTAGAAATAAATAAAACATTAAAAAAAAAATTTAAAAAAAAAACATTTAATGTGTTACATAGCAATAGAAAACTAATACACATGCTAACCAAAACACAGAGAGCACATTTACAAAAGTAACCCATTTTTACCATCTCCTTGCCCAAAGTTACGCAGCACATTTGCTAAATAGCCTGAAACTACAGTCAACTGGTGAAACTAATACAATAGGAAACAAAACAACTAAGTTCTTTTAATGCTTACAATGTCCTTTGTATGAATTCACAAATGTAGTCCTCAAATCTACTCTATGAAGTGAAGAACTATTATCTTCTTTTTCTCAATTCAGAAATTAAGGATTAGAGAGTTTAAATGGTTTGTCCAAGTTTCCACAGACAGTAAATTTGCCATGGACCCATAATTCAGATCTAAGCGATCTGATTTGCAAGCTTGCATTCTCAACAGCTCCACTCTGTAGCCTCTCTCTGTGCAGTTTTGTTCCTGCTACTTTTTGTTAATGGATGTCAGTGTGCCATGAACATGAATCACTCACCCAGGCCCTCCTCAGCCAAATCAGCTTCCTGTAGACTCAATTTTCTTTTCAATGACTTGAAAATTTGAACAAATGTTTTGTCATGTATGATGCTTGCTTTTTAACAAGTATTTATGAAACTTACATTAATTTCTCTAAGTTTGAGAATAAAGTTTATTTCTAATACACTGAAATAATTAAATTCTATATTTTAATTGGATTTAATACTCCTACAACAGAAACTCAGAAAAGAATTGTCACTATGATGGAGTAAAACACACACATACATACACATTCACTCAACCACCCAGTGACTTACATACAGTTTCAGCTGCAAGTTGCACGAAACAACATATCAGTTCCCACTTTAGAAGTATAGACTAGGGCAAGTTATTTAACCTCTCTGAGAGACAAAATGGGGATAATGCTGAAACAAATTGCTTAAAAATGGGAAGATTCAACTAAGTATTCACTTTTGGGATTTGGGGAGGGGTTGGAACACAGTAGTAGAAATTGAAGAAAAAAATGAATATGTCTTGAAAATAGCTATAAATTAAGTGCTAAATTTTTACAATAATCTAACAAACAGTTTTATCTGTCCCTGCTTTTATGGTTTGAAAACTAATGTGCAAAGATTTAAGGAAGTTAACCAACGTTGATTAAAAATGCTATCAAATGGCTGCACGGATCCAAAGCCTTATGTACCTGAATCCCAAACCCTTGCCTCTCGGTCATCCCCCTCTTGTCTTATCATGGTACCTCCAGCTCTAGGATCCATAAATTCAACGTATTCCCAAGGAAAAACACTGTTTCGGATATTTTTTAATTAAGAAGAATCACTGCCTTTTGCATATGCATTATTTCCACCAATATGTGGTTGGTCTTCAGTTAAAAATATAAAAACTACTATATGCCTATGACCAGGAAAAGTCTAATTAGCAAGTTCCAGAAGCAGATTTTCAGAACTAACTTCAAACACAATTATGTTTCCCTTCTGGGAAAAAGACTCTGTTTTTCAAAAATCATTTCTTTCATGGTTCCATGATGTTCATTGTCCCACTTATAAATCTTAAATCCCCCTAGTATTATTAAAACAAATGTCCCTTTACTCAAAAACGAGAATTTAAATATTATATCAACATCACCATTGTCTACAGTAGCCATAAATTATATAACCCAGAAAGGAAATATTAGGCCTTAGCAGATACTTTTCTAGTAATACCTAACTGTTTATTATTAGCTGTAAAATCACAACAAAGTATATCACCTTTACCAAATCACTCACATTTTAGTTTCTCCACATACTAATAAACAAGGATAATAATATCATCCTTAGGTCATAAGCAACGCAAGAGTAAAATTAATGAGTTTAGTGAAGGAGTAAAATGAAAAGTTGTCAAAGTGCTTCAAAATCTTAAATAATAAATAAGTGTGGAATCATTTTGTTTGTATATCTGGCAAAATAAATTTGGTACAAAACAAGGAGTCCACAGGCAAAATAGTAGGTAAACTGCACGAAAACTATTTGACTATAAAAGTCACGCAGACTGAAAAAATATCTCTTACGGAAGATATGGAGCCTTCATCTGGAAAAAGTTTTAGAAAGGGATAAAACAACATAAGCAGAACAGTGAGGGTCCTGAGGCTTGTCGTACATATAGTTTCAGTGAACCCCTTAATAAAGAATTCTGGAGTGGGGAAAGAAAGAAAAAAGAATTCAGGAGAAATCAGATACCATGGTTCCCTTCTACTTGGCAGGTGGGTGCGGAGTCTAAGATGAGAAATGATATAAACTCCTCACCTAAAGTTTCTTTTAATTTTCTTTTTATAATTATATTTTTACACCAATAGGTGGCTGAATCTTAATTGAATGATATCACAGTTCAGTGGTGACACTGAAAAAAACAATGTTGCAGAAGCATGATATATTGAGTAAGAGTGGGAAATCAATCTACATCTTTTGGAAATGCATCCCATGCCATGTCTGTGACCCTTGCTTTGTACCAAACAATGGTATTAAAATTCTCTGAATTGACACTATAACTATCAAGGAAAATTCCTATTAGATTTAAAGAAATGTAACACTAAAAAGGAAACAAATGCTTTCTAAACAGCTGACTTGCTGGATCTCAAAAAGTTTATAAGAAAATCAAAGCTTAAAAAAGAAATCATTACTAGTATGTTATTGTCCTTATTTTCTGGCACTCCTACATCTCCCAAAAACCTCAATATCAACTCAATCTTAATAAATACTGAAAATATCATTATAAAAGACCACATAATCATAACTGAAAATAATCCAGGTGCTTTTCTTGACTAATCCTTTCAATATTTCAGAACCAAATTCATGTTCCACATAAATCCATGATAATTTTTTTTAAAAAGTGAAACCAACTTAATAGGAAAAGAAAGCACAGCAAAGACTGAAATGGGATGGGCAAGAGGATGAATATTCCTTTAGTCCTACTGGACAAGTCTCTGTGGTTTACTGATAACTTTCTTAACTTTTGGATAAAGATACCTAACCAAAAAATTAAAGAATAAAATAAATACTAGAAAAGCAGACATAAGCACAATGAACCAAAGAGAATCATTACTAAACAGTCACTTACTTATTTCTTTCAGATCTTCTACAGGACTTTTGAGTCAACCTTGATACGGAGTCCTACGTGAACTCAATCCCAGCATCACATTAGAATAGCCCTGTTAACAGAGACAAATAATGGTCACTGCTTCAAAAATTAATTTTAAATTTATGTCACAATTAGTTCAATGACTTCAGAGAACATAAAACATACTCAACCTCAAATAAAGTTAATAGTTAATGCATTAATTGCTTTGGAACTCTTCAAATATGCATGGAAATGCTTTTTTACATTTTTATTTAGAGAAGTTTAAAAGCCATTATTTGGTCCAAGCAAGGACCACGGAGACAGCATGAGGTTCATTTCCATGAGATGCAGATTTTATTTCCCACTCTTACATTGATTTGACAGGTTTAAACTTTTGGTGATTAAATTTTATAATTTATAGAATACAGTTATTTTATGGGTCAAGATTCCCAACTGAAAACATGACTGATTTCAACTGCATCTTCAACACATACATAATGAGCTTTGAAGGCCTTTCCACAATTAACAAATTGGTAATAAGCATTTTCTCATAATTGCAAACAAGGGCTATTACCTTAATACTTAATGTGAGTGTGTATCCTAGACCCAGTTCCTATTTAACCACTCTCTTTTCTAGCCTCTTCCTTCTTTAATCTGAAAGTTTTAGCTCAAATCTTTCAAAAGTGTTTTTAAGATCCAACAAAATTACAGAAGTTACTCAATTATAGGTAACAAATGGGTTTTGATTCACACACCAACTCTGACTGATTGGTAGTGACCACATGGAAAACTGTATGGAGATTAAATCTGAGTCTAGTAGAGAGTCCTGTGTTCACTTAGCACTGCCTTCCAGAGGCATTTAAAGGGATGGATGACATCATATACCATCTTTGTTGAGCATTTAGACATTTCACTAATTCTATTTAAATTGTTCCCAAACACTTTTGGCTAGAAATCCTTTTTTCCAATGAAATCTTAGTGAGGGATCAACTTATTACTCAGGTAACAATGAAGCATTCTGGTTGAACCAGATTCTCAATATTCACTACCACATCACCATTGTTCTTTCTCTAGGTACGTCGGGGACATTCCACAAAGTCTTAGGTATTCTGCAAAGCATAGTTTGAAACCATAATTTTGTTTATCAAGGTAACTAAAAGTCACAAAAATTAAGGTAATTCAAATGCCCATTCTTCACATTCTAGTAGTCTTTCTCTATTCCTTCTGTTGTTCATTTTTCTCTTAATGATAAATTTTGCACAAGAGCAGGCTCCATTCTTGACTTTCTTTGTGTTAATTTTCTTCCATAATTATTTTTTGCCTGCTATATGTCACTAAAACAAGCAGATTTCTTTTAATATGTAGCAATCTAAATTATTTCCTAATTTCATATTGATTTACTTTCTCCTCGAATTCATGGATATTAATTTTCCCTAAATTAATCTGTAATTTCAGATTTTTAAAGTAAATCAACAAACTTGTTTTAAAAGCATATACTATAGATGTCTATTAATAAAAAAAAATTAACATCAAAAATAAAGGACAGAGAGAAGGAATCTATTCTACCAAATATTAGGCTTACTACCAATGCCAGGTTCAGACACTGGAAAACGGAGTTTGGAAATAAACCCACATGTCAGTGGAAGTCTTATATATATAATAAGGGTACTATCACAAAGTAAAAGAAAAGGTTGGTGTTGTCTCATTATATAGAGAAAGAAAAACAGTCTCAGAATATGGAAAAAAATAAACTTATCTTCTTATTTTATACCATATACAAATTTGGATTCCAAAGAGACTAAACAGCTTTAAATGTGAAAGTTATCCTTTCAAAGCTAATAGAAAAATGTAGGTAATTCTTTCTGACACCTAGAATTAAAACCTAATTCTGAAAAAAAAAAGGCTTAAAATAATAAGGCATAAAACTGATGGATTTGGTCAAACCAAATGAGAATTTTTTCAGTGAAGGATACCATAGATAAATTTTATAAATAAACTGAGAGAAGACCTAAAACCAACAAGGAATTAATATTAAAATACATACTCAGAGAAAACCAATAAAAAGTGAGCAAAAACCCTCAAAAGGCAGCTTCTCAAAAAGGAAAGCCAGAAAAACTGTCAAGTATAGTTCGAAATGGTCAAAATCACTAGGTGTTAGGAAGAGACAAATTAAAAAAACAATGAACTACCACATTCTGCCATCAGAATAGTATATGTTTGAATGCTGGATTCTATACTGTGTTGGCAAGAATAGGTGACAGAAAGATGAGCATTGTTTTGTTTACTGGTAATGGCAGCATAAACAATAGTTATTCTTTTTTTCTAAAATAGTTTATTGTCAAGTTGGTTTCCATATAACACACAGTGCTCACCCCAACAAGTGCCCTCCTCCATGCCCATCACCCATTTTCGCCTCTCCACCACCCCCATCAACCCTCAGTTTGTTCTCAGTATTTAAGAGTCTCTTGTGGTTTGCCTCCCTCCCTCTCCTTAACTATTTTTCCCCTTCCCCTCCCCATGGTCCTCTGTTAAGTTTCTCCTGTTCCACGTATGAGTGAAAACATATGGTATCTGTCTTTCTCTGCCTAACTTATTTCCTTAACATAAGGCCCTCCAGTTCCATCCACGTTTCTACAAATGGCCAGATTACATTTTTTCTCATTGTCATGTAGTATTCCATTATATATATAAACCACATCTTCTTGATCCATTCTTCAGTTGATGTATATTTAGGCTCTTTCCATGATTTGGCTATTGTTGAAAGTGCTGCTATGAACATCGGGGTACATGTGCCCCTATGCATCAGTACTTCTGTATCCTTGGGTAAATTCCTACCAGTGCTATTGCTGGGTCATAGGGGTGTTCGTTCTACTGTTAATTTTTTGAGGAAGCTCCACACTGTTTTCCAGAGCAGGAGACCTAAAATACCTACCTGTTCTTTATGGACCCAAAACACCCTATGCAGACATCAATTATAGCATATGTTAGCTTAGATTTTATTCACTTAAATTTGCTTAATGTTTATTTATTTTTGAGAGAGAGAGAGAGAATCCTAGTGCAAGTGGGGGAGGAGCACAGATAGAAGGTGACACAGAATCCAAAGCAGGCTCCAGGCTCTGAGCTGTCAGCACAGAGCCCGATACGGGGCTCGAAATCACAAAGTGAGATCATGACCTGAGTCGGAGTCAGATGCTTAACCGACTAAACCACCCAGGTGCTCCAAACTGTATTCACTTTTTTATTTGCATGCATTTCTCTCCCACTAGTTTCTCCATTTTTATTATTCAAAATTAATTTTAAAAATTAATAAATCAAGAAATAGCAACAAGCATATCATTTACAATTTTGGATGTATAAAAATTGTAGATATAAATACCAGAAACTTATAATCTCTATATAGCTGGCCTGGGTGGTAGGAAGATACAAGGCAGAAGAATGCTATTTTTGTTTCACTTGATTTTTTTTACTGTGTGCGTGTTATGTATTTGATAAAAGTCAAAATTAAATACAAAAGGAAAAAAAGCTATTTTCAAAAATAAAGAAGTTGTCACCACAATACATACAGTTGCATTTTATTAAATTTTATTTAAATAAATATTGTCTATTATTATTATTTTAAATTATTTATGTTATTTTTAAAAGTGCATATTATAGGAGCACTTGGGGGTTCAGTTGGTTAAGCGTCCGGCTTCAGCTCAGGTCAGGATCTCACGGTTCGTGGGTTTGAGCTCTGTATTGGGCTCTGTGGTGACAGCTAGCTCAGAGCCTGGAGCCTGTTTCAGATTCTGTGTCTCCCTCTCTCTCTGACCCTCCCCTGCTCACGCTGTCTCTGTCTTTCTCTCTCTCTCTCTCTCAGAAATAAATAAAACATTAAAATTTTTTAAAAAATAAAAGCATATAGTATTTAATGACATAAGTTCAAAGGCATTATAAAAGTAAAATATGTCATAGACTACTGATCACAGTTGTTATAATGATCATTTAAGAAAACAAACAAAAAACTTAAGAGAGTAAAAGAAAAAGGCAAAACCAGAAAGATAAAGAGGCCAATTAGAATTCTTTTACATGCATACATTCGTACACGTTGACTGATTGCTTACTATCCTTGTAAGGTGTGTTATGAATTTATTTAAGGTTTACTGTGGTAGGAGAGGAGAGTATTACTCTGACATTCTCAGAGCGTTTGACCTGGTTTCTTTAAGAACTATATTTGATGAAGAGAACAATTACTAGGTGGTTTAGTTTTGTTGTATTTATTTTTTCTAAGAATTCCTTGATATTCAAGAAAGATATTTAGTGTTCTAATGTGTTACTTGGAACTCTTTGTTAATATTTTCTACCCTCCTATCTTTTAATTAACAAAAATGAAGATATGTCCTAAAAGAAATACTATCATTTAATTTTTTAAAAGAAAAATATTACAAAGCTTGTGTGTAAAACAAATGTCTTTTGAACTCTACTGCAAAACACCATAATACAAAAGTCTTAAGTCTAGTGAATTACACAATTTGGAAGAATATACTAAAAATATGAAGTATATAAAATACACTTGTTATGTAGGTCATAACGTCTAATTGATGTTCAAAAGTAAGAAATTACACTAACATTTACAATACTGTTTTCATATTATATAGCATAGGTCTTCTTGGAGAACAATGACAACTAAGTTATTTTATTATCTAGAAACAAGCTAGTTAACTACAGCCAGAGAGTAAGTCAATAACTGTCCATTGGTTACAAAGGCTGGTAGTATAACCCACATCTCAGTGAACAGAAAATAATTAAACAACAAAAGCCCAGCAAAACAACAAATGTGTAATTTCAATTCCAGTTGTTAGATGATGGGGGTGTACGCCTACAAGACAAGAGAAACAACCATCGGCTTCTGAGGAACTGGGAAGTTATTCTTCAAAAGATGCACAGTCCATATTCTAGACAAGCAGTTATCCTACTCCTAACAAGATTTACCAAGTGGTCAGAAGGTATTTCGTGGCAGGCTTTTTTTTTTTTTTTTCTTTTTTTGCATCAGGCATTTACACAAGAAGAACATCATATCATTATCATTTGTACAGATGTTACAAATATCAAGAAAGGAAATAGTTTAGATGTTTAGAAAAGTTGGCTCTGCAAAGGTTAAATGCTGTGAAACTGCATACAGAGATTCATAGCATTCATTATATTTAGCATTTCAGCTCTGGTTCAAACAGTGTAAACTCTGCAAGGGTAGGATGCTGGTCTGATCAATTCCCTTTTGAGTCCGATAAACCTAAACTACTACCTGGCACATAGTAGGTAGTCAATAAATGTTGAATGAATGTATTAACGTACTGACTAATCAACCAATAAATCAATTAATTTATTGACTAATAAATGGAACTAGATAGGCATAGGAACTTAAAAATGGAAGTTTAGATAGGATAGACGATGGATCTGAACCAGGACAGATATTTGCCCTTGCAGTCCTGATGCAAAATTTAATTTAGGGATTTTTCAAAAGAGGTAAGACATAGAAACAAAGAAGTGTTCTGTTCCATTGCTTTGATTTAATATGGCACAATATTAATTTTATTTTGAGAGTTAAAATAACATGAATTGAGAACATGCATTTCAGAATTTATGTGCGTATAGAATATTGTTTTGAAGGCTTGAAAAATGGTAATTTAACACACACCTTAATAAACTAGGATTTGTAGTTTTAATAGCTAACATTGGAGGCATACTGCAGTGATGATTGTCCATGATGTAAAGCTTTGAAGCTTATATAAACATATGCACATAAATACTAATTATAGCTTATCTACATGAGATTTACTCAATGAGTTGGTTCTCAAATCATCCCCTGTCATCTTTATAAAATACAAGGTAAGAGGAGATCCTTCAGAATTGCTAAAAAGAAGTACTTCAGGGGCATCTGGGTGGCTCAGTCGGTTAAGCTTCCAAGTATGGCTCAGGTCATGATCTCACGGTTCGTGGGTTCAAGCCCCGTGTTGGGCTCTGCGCTGACAGCTAGCTCAGAGTCTAGAGCCTGCTTCAGATTCTGTGTCTCCCTCTCTCTCTGACCCTCTCCTGCTCATGCTGTATCTATCTCTCTCTCAAAAATAAATAAAACATTAACAATGTTTTTTTAAAAAAAGGAGTACTTCAATTAACAATAAAAATTTATACTCAGTGGGGCACCTGGGTGGCTCCGTGGGTTAAGCATCCAACTTCAGCTCACGTCATAATCTCACAGTTTGTGAGTTCAAGCCCCATATCGGGCTCTGTCCTGACAGCTCAGCCTGGAGCCTGCTTCGGATTCTGTGTCCTCCTCCCTCTTCCCCCTCCCCTGCTCACATTCTGTTTCTCTTTCTCTCAAAAGTAAATAACCATTTAAATTTTTTTTTCAAAAACATTTATACTCAGTATCATTCAGCCACATTGAGTGAATCATGTAAGCATCACCTCTACGGAATGAGGCCTATGAAAGATTTAGTTTTGTTTGGCTAACCCACCCCACAGTTAATAGCATCCAGATCTAAGAAGGTGGAGCACATGACTCATTAGGATCTACCACATCCCTATCAAACCATTAAGGAGATATATTCATAGAAACTGAATTGAGATAAAAGTTGACCTTGAAGGACTCCTGAGTGGCTTAGTCGGTTGAGCATCTGACTTCGGCTCAGGTCATGATCCCATGGTCTGTGAGTTCAAGCCCCACACTGGGCTCTGTGCTGACAGCTCAGAGCCTGGAGACTCCTTTAGATTCTGTGTCTCCCTCTCTGTCTGTCCCTGCCCTGCACATGCTCTGTCTCACTCTCCCTCTCTCAAAAATAAATAAATATTTTTAAAAAATTGTTTTAAGTTGACCTTGAAAATAATTGAAGCCACAATGAAAGTTAAGTTTGTTGACATCGTGTATACAGTTCAAAACACATTTATTCAGGGACAGGACAATTTTGTTAGCTACCTTTTATATTTATAAATTTGTTTCTAGTTTTGAATTGAAAATATCTATATTATACAGGCAGGTTCAGTCAGAGAATTTAAAAGTCAAAATTAAATCAACAAATAGTATTGGTAGGATAGAAAGTAAACAGTCAGGGGACCCTGTGTGCCTCAGTCAGTTAAGCATCCGACTCTTGGTTTTGGTTCAGGTCATGATCTCACAGCTTCGTGTATTGGAGCCCACATCAGGCTCTATGCTGGCAGCACGGAGCCTGCTTGGGATTCTCTCTCTCCCTCTCATGCTGCCCCTCCCCAACTCATGGTGTCTCCATCTCTCTCAAAATAAATATATAAAGAAGAAAAAGAAAGTGAACAGGCAGCCACTGAAGGAAAGGCGAAAACAGGATGGTTACTTTTAGGATTCTGCAAAAGCTGTGTAGAACTGTGTAGAAACGCGTTACTATATTTATGCAAATATGTAAAAATACTCTAAAGTTAAATTTCATTTGTATCATTTTTTATTGTAATCAGAACATTTAGCCTGAGATATAGCCTCAATAAATGTTCATGTATACAATACAGTATTGTGAGCTATAGGTGTAATATCATACAGTAGGGCTCTAGAACTTACTCATTTTGTACAACTGAAACTTTGTATCTGTTGAACAGCAATGGTTGAAATTTCAACTTGCATAAAAGGCTTCTTGCTCTTCTATCATTGCAGATACTGAACACTTATTTAAAAAGATATTCTCCTGCTGACTGTTTAAGGACAGGTTAAGTATACAGTAAACATGCCTTTGAATGAATATTTCAAAACCAGAGAGAGGTTTTAAGTTAAAATGTGAAACTGTATAAGCAAAAGTAAGCACAGGGTGATATGAACTATAATAGTAAATTTCCTGAGAAAATAATTACTTATGAGGCAGGTGGAAAAAGGGACACAACTGTCTGAACCAGATCTTAATGTCCTTCTGAATTTCTTATAAATGTATTTTTCTTATGTAATTCTTATATTCTAAAATGTGAAGAGTTTAGAATACAGTTTAATTTTTCTCCACTTTTTATGAAAAATTACTGGAAGTAAATGGTTTTGATTACATTTAAAGTTAGAAAAAAAAGGCTCATCAAGTAGACATCTCACTTTTCATAGGACATATAACTTAAAAAAAAACAAAACACCTTTCTTTCAAGCTTGGGACACCTGGACGGCTCAGTTGGTTAACAGTCCACAGTCTGACTTCAGCTCAGGTAATGATCTCACAGTTCCTGAGACTGAGCCCCGCATCAGGCTCTGTGCTGACAGATCATAGCCTATCCCTGCTTCAGATTCTGAGTCTCCCTCTGTCTCTTCCCCTCTCCCCACTTGCTCGCTCTCTCTCTCTCAAAAATAAACATTAAAATTAAAAAAAAATTCAGGCTTATTAGAACTGCTTTATTAAAACAACTGTCACTTATTTAAATCAGAACTATGAAAGTCATATAAACCTTACACGTGTAAATACACGGTACCATAATTGTCAAAATGAGTAATAAACTTTCAGAATGACATAAATACTGTTTGGTATTTTCAATACATTGTGAATGAGAGAAACCACACAATACTTTTGACGTTACTAATAGAATCAAATAATAAAAATTGGAAAAGGGAGTAAAAGCACTTCAAGCCATAAAATTAAAGTATGAATCCTTACCCAAGTTAAAAAAAAAAAAAAAACTTTTCCAAGGGCAAAAAAATGTTTAAACCATAGGTAATAGGTTGAAAACAAGCTCCTAGTTTCAAACACAAGCTGGAGTTGACTTTAATTCATTCTGCAGAGGTATCTGCTCAGTTGGGAGCTCAAGAAGTGGACCACTAAGTTAATACAAGAGAATTCCTTCAAAAACCACATTTGTTTTGTTGGTTTTGATTGAGAGTATGAGGCTGAATTAGAAGAAAATGGCAAAGAAAAATTCAAGAAAAATATCTCTAGAATTATTAATGCAGATTTAAATACACTCAGATTATACAGAACACCACATAGCTCTTTCTTTTATGTCCATTGTAACTCGAAGCCCATGCCTTAAAAAAATGCATCAGATTTAAAAGTGTTTCTTTCTTTCCTTTTATTCTCTTACTCATCCTTTCCTCTTTTGGTACTTGCCTTCCTTCCTTTTTACTTTATAAGAAAATAAGTAAGTTCATCTTCATTTCCATGATGACCACCAGTTGTTTTTATGAGATAGAACGAAGTTTAATAGCAGATCAGCATTTGTGATCTTCAGAACAAATCCCTGGTTTTCCATTTTCTCATTTCCATCTCTTATTTTGTGTGACAAAACAGTCTCGTTCTCAGCAAATAACTGAGTGCTTAAGTATATAAAGAGGGAGAAGGGAAGTAAGTGGACAATATTAAAGTGGAGGCCAATGCCTCGGCAGCTGCTTTCCTGATATTGAAGGTGCTTTGTCTAGCTCTTTCAAACCAGAAGAAATGAGATGCAGACAACATTAGGCAGGCAGTCTAGAGAAGCAGAACTCCAACCTTAGGGCAAGTCTTTTAACAAATGTAAGAAAGATTTAGGACATTGGAGGTTGGAGGATTTCCCAGTCATCTGTGGGATACATAGCCACAACTACATAAGGAGTCTGATAACCTTGGATGGCTTGAAATTTTTATGTTTTCCTCACCACTTAGCAAAGGATTCCATCCCCAGGTGCATCTGGGAGGCTGTCAGTTGAGCATCTGACTTCGGCTCAGGTTGTGATTTCCCAGTTCATTAGCTGGAGCCCTGTATCGGGCTCTTTGCTGTCAGTGCAGAGCCCACTTCAGATCCTCTGTCCCTGTCTCTCTCTGCTCATTCCTCACTTGCACTCTCTCTCTCAAAAATAAACATTAAAAAACAAAAACAAAAACCATAGGGTCTCCTAGATGGTTCAGTCTATTAAGCATCTAACTCTTGGTTTCAGCCCAGGTCATGATCTCATAGTTCATTAGTTCAAGCCCTGCATTGGGCTCTACAATGAAAGTGCAGAGCCTTCTTGGGATTCTCTCCCCCCCTCCCCCCCGGCCCACCTCTCCCTGACTCGCTCACTCTCTCTCTCTCAAAAATTAAACACACAGACTGTTAAATATATATATAAACAAACAAACAAACAGATAAATAAATATCACAAATGATTCTTTCCCCAAATCTCTTTGGCAAGTTTATAGTCCCGATCGAATACTAGTTCTCTTGGCTTCTACCACAATACAATGTAAGCATCCTCTACATACTGATGTTTTGTGATAAAAACTTTTCAAGAGTAACAACAGCATACTGTCATCCAGGGTATATGTGTTTCATAAATGCTAAATGAGTATTAAACCTACCTAAACTTATGAAACTCTGGTTTCCTTCCTATCCACAGCTTTCAATTCAATACTTCCATTTTCTCTAATTGACTATTCAGGACCAGTTCTACCACCACTGATCTACCTTCCCTCTATCATCTAACCTAGTCTACCCATATAATCCAAAATTGAATTTTTTTCCAAGAAATATAAGTTACTGAATAGAATGTAACTTGAACTGAGCAAAGTTCAGAGCAAAGCTTAAGAAAATCACTTCCACTGAAATGTACTGTTCACGCAATGGACTCTCCTCTGAAGTAAATGTAACTTTGGCAAAGAAAAAGACAGAACATAGGTTCAAACAAGATGAGATCCAGTAAGTTAGTATGCCCATTTCACAGCACTGACCCTCCCTTACAATTCTGCTTACTTTACAAATACATTTCACAGATTTCTTCTGTTTAAGAGAAGCCATTCCATACACTTTTTAAAATAAAATCACGCAACTGTGTGATTTATGAAAACAAAATGCCCTGACATATTGAATATATTCATATCTAACTCAGTAAAAGAATGGAATACAGATTGTCCAAATTTTAGACTAGAAGTTCTGAAATAAAAGCAACACCTTCTTATTTTTCTTCTTTCATTAAGAGAAAGAGTCATCTATTATTAGTTAGCTATCTCTTACATTGTTTATTTATTATTGGCAATAATTTTTTTTTAAGATCTTATTTTTAAACATCTCTACATCCAACATGGGGCTCAAACTTACAACCTCAAGATCAAGAGTTGCATGCTCTAATAACTGAGCCAGGCAAGTGCCCTGAAAGAATCATCCTTTAATTCTAGGCATTTATTTTATTCTCTATGCCAGGTGAATGCTCTTAAAACTGTAGCATGAGATTTATATGAAGTCCCCAGTGAATTAAAAACACTAAAGAACAGTCTGTTTCATAAATAAAACCACTTCTTTTGCCAATTTCTCTTCTGTTTTCTTTTTTTAATGAAAACTTAGTCGATACTTTAAGAACATCAGCGTAAAATAAGGCAAATTATCAAGGGAAATTTTATGTGGGCTAAAATTCACAAGAGAATCATTAGTTTTAGAACTGAAATAGAGATTCTATATGAATATATTGTCAGAAATTTTACAAAATACTATCTTTTTAAATATTCAAATAAACATAACCTGAAAATTGACAGCCAGCAGCAACCTAATAGGTCTGTACCCTTTTATGTATCATTTTATCTAGATGAAAATCTGTAGGAAACCAGATTCCATATATACCCAGGTAGGTTTTTCTAATGGTCTTTAGCCACACAGCTATATAAAGAGTCCCACATTATTGAGGACTTAGAGCCCTCAAGCAGTGTGCTAGAATCTTCCCAGATGCCAAACCAAATTAATAAATGCTCACTAGGTATACACAATAGTTTAAGATCTATCACTGAAATTTCAGCAAGAAACTCAAAACCATATTCCCACACTATTTTCTGAATTCTCTTAAAGTACTCTTCATTGCACACTAAGACAAACATTTTAGAAAACCATTTTAGGGGTACATTATTAAACATTATTAAAGACAAGATAAAATATTTGCCAATATACTCATTTAGCTAGTGAAAATGTTTCTCAGTCAACAATTTGGCCCTATTAAATTCTCATTACCCACTAAGGGGTGCTCCTTACCAAAAACCTTCCTGATCAAGTTAATTATTTGTTACTGGGTTCTAACTTCTAAAGGCTTAGGTATCTAGTTTCAGAGCCTATATGAAAAAGAAGAAAACTAGTTGAACTCTTCAGGCTCTCTTAGTAGCTGTATCCACCACATCAGACATTAATTTTAGCAATTTCACTACATTGTTTTTACTGCCAAAATTTCTTTTTTTTTTTTTAATTTTTTTTTTAATGTTTTATTTATTTCTAGAGAGAGAGAGAGAGAGAGACAGCGTGAGCAGGGGAGGGTCAGAGAGAGAGGGAGTCACAGACTGAAACAGGCTCCAGGCTCTGAGCTGGCAGTCAGCACAGAGCCCGACGCGGGGCTCGAACCCACGAACCGCGAGATCATGACCTAAGCGAAAGTCGGACGCTTAACCGACTAAGCCACCCAGGTGCCCCTACTGCCAAAATTTCTATAGAATTTCTGGATTAATTAAGATTTATGAAGACATCTGAAAATCACATCACAATGTGATTTTTTAAAAATAAACAAATAGGTCTTCTCATTCTGCCAATTTATCTATAAAATTTCATAATGTACCTGAAGAGATGTTATACACTGTTAAAGAAGTGTTACAATTATTATCTATTGTGAGTCCAAGTTACATCATAGAATGAGAAAATAAATTTATCTTGAATAAATTAGAGAAATACGAAGCATTCTAGATAAGTCAGTAATTTCTGTATTGTACAAAGGCAATCTAGAAGAATACAATTAAACTTAGATTACTTTCTAGACAAATGGTAATTTAAAATTTTACTGAAATTTTCAACTACATTATTAAAAAAGAGTGGAATTTCTAGTTGATTCAAATATAACCCAGAAAATTCTATTCTATAAAATAATTTTTCCATTCAGTCAGATTGATCAAAAAGATTTTTTATAGGGAAGGGGATTCTTGTGTATTTCTATATTTTTAATTTTTTTAATGTTTACTTTTTGAGAGAGAGAGAAGGAGGGAGAGAGAGTGCACAAGTGGGGAAGAGGCAGAGAGAGAAAGAGGGAGATACAGAAACTGAAGCAAGCTCCAGGCTCCGAGCTGTCAGCACAGAGCCTGACGTGGGGTTTGAATGCATGAACCAGGAGATCATGACCAAGCCAGAGTCAGACACTCAGACAACTGAGCTATCCAGGTGCCCATATTTCTTTATTTTTTAAAGTGTGAACACAGAGGCAATCAATATTCTCAGGCCATGAATTACTGAGAGAATTTGGTTGAGCCATTTTCACAAAGAAATAAGAAAGTCAAGAAAAGTGTCTGCCACAGAGTAGAGTTTTCTCAATATTTGTCTGAAAATGAATGAACAAACAATCATTACTTTAAAAACCTGACTTTAGGGATGCCTGGGTGGCTCAATTGGTAAAGCGTCCAGCTCTTAACTTCATCTCAAGTCATGATCACGGTTCGTGAGTTTGAGATCTGTGTCAGGTTCTGCACTGACAGCCCACGTCCTGCTTGAAATTCTCTTTCTCTTTCTCTCTCTGTCCCTTACTCAAAATAAATAAACATTTAAAAAATGCATATGATTCTAAATTTAAAATGAAGTGGTCTCTGATGGATAGTCTTAAATGTATCCCTAACACCAGGGGGCGCCTGGGTGCCTGGATGGTTTAAGCCTCAGACTCTGGAGTCTGTCTCAGGTCATTTTCTCAATGTTCATGAGATCTAGCCCCACATGGGGCTTTGAGCTGACCACATGGAGTCTCCTTGGAATTCTCTCTCTCCTCTCTCTCTGCCTCTCCCTCATGGCCTGCTCTCTCTCTCTCTCTCTCTCTCTCTCCTTCAAAACAAATAAATAAACACTTTTAAAAATGTATCCCTAACGCCACTATGTGAGGAGAACATAATTCTGAAGTGCATGTCTTAGTGAATAGAAGGACCAAGGGGTTTTAAAAATATATTAAAAATAATTGCATTAACCTATTTAAGACATTCATATTAGTTGCATCATAATTTAATGGTATTAAAGTAAATTTTGAAAGAAGTGCAATAGGCTTATGTAATTTGTGTATCAAATAAACTATTTAATATAAGAATAGTGTGTTTCAGTAAATAAGAAAAAGGAGATCCTTAACTATCATTTTTAATTTTTTCTCATTCAGCATCTTTGATTTTCATTAAAAACGTAAAATTCTTTCCTTTTAAAGTTACTTCATTCAAATAATTACTTTTCTGCCCTTTTATACCTATTCAAAATATCAACAACATGACCATCTGAAAAAATTTACATTTAATAACAAGTGTATATTGTTCTCTTGCTACATACCCAGGTGGTATTCAAAGATCTTAACCATGAGCTTTTTCTTGCCAACTTGCACATAAAGTCTGTGCATTATTTGTTTATTTACCTAGAATATTCAGTTGCAAATGACATCACTCTACAAACTGAAACAAAGAAAATATCTTTAGGGAATGTTCAGCTAGCCCCAGGGAAAGCAAACTTTTTATGACAGGATCATACAGTACCTGTATGATCAACATACAGATAAATAGTTACATGTCAATTATATGTCAAGGGCAACAACAAATAATACAGATAAACACAATAAGTTAGTGTTATGTTTACACAATGCTTAATTACTGGTCTGATTTGTCCAAAACAAAGAGAGTTTTATTTTCTCCTCAACTGTTCATCATAGTCCCTTTAAAAGATATATTCAACAAAATACATAGTCAATAAAAGCAAAACTTTCTTTCCTCACCCTTTTAATGCCTCCTATAATTCAGTGCTACTAATCTATGGCAGTGAAAATCCAAAAACAAATACTAGAAAACAGATACACATGCATACACACACACAAACACACACACACACACACACACACACACACACACACACACTCACACACAAAGTCCCTGAGCGGTCTTGTATATGATTTTTACAATCTTATTTTTAAAAGCAATAACAGTGTTGGAGAGTCACAGTACCAAAAATGAGTCACTTACTGACATAGAAGTTGTGTGTCCTCTCTGGATACTTTAGTAGGAGTCTGAAATTGATTATTTTCATTTTAGCCTATGAGGTATACAGACTACCAATCATCAGAATAAGTAATGGCACTAAAAGTACTCAATAAAGAAGAAACAGCGTTAAGAACATCAGAACCAAGAGCTCTAGGGTCACAGCCTCTAAACAGGATCTGGCTGATCTCACCTGTGATGCTGTTTCTTAAAACCTTCTATCCTGACAGATATTGTATTTTGTTGATGAAGAAAGTCTAATACATAGTTTTCATAGAAACTGGAGTAGTAGTTCTCCAAAAAACTGTGAGCATTTTTGCACTCAGTGTGAACTTTTAATCTGAATTCTTGTCGGCCTAGATTCTGGCTAAATAAACATGTTCTAATGTTACCCTACATATTTGTAGATTCCCTGTTGAGCATATAACCACCTAACAACTTTAACTTCATGTCATACCAGGTAGCTCATAAGTAGCGTGCTTTATTGATTTTATAATAATAAGCTCCATACATGAAGAGTACAATTTCAATTTACATGTTCATGTCCATCAAGAGATGAGTGGATAAACAAAATGTGGTACAGGCATGCAATGGAGTATTATTTAGGCTTAAAAAGGAAAGAAATTCTGACACATATGACAAAACAGATGAATGTGAAGAGATTAATGCCAGGTAAAATAAACCAGTCACCAAAAAAACAAGTATTGTATGATTCCACTTATATGAGATAACTAGAGTCATCAAGTTCATTCAGAGACAGAAAGTGGAATGGTAGTTACCAAGCACTACAAAAGGGGAAATGAAGGGAACTGTTTCATGGTTAGATTTCAGTTTTGGAAGTTTAAAAAGTTTTGGTAATGGTTGCAAAAAAATGCAAATGCACTTAATCTTGGCACTATAGACCTAAAATGGTTAAAATAGAAGTTATGCTACATATATTTACCACAATTTTATTTATTAAATAATGTACATGGTCATGTAGGAGTAAATCTCTAAAATTCTGATATTTTGATACTTATAATTTAATGCAAAACAGTAACAAAACAATGGAAGATACTTTTTAAAATCTAAAACTTTATAAGATTTCCAAAAACTTGCTCACAAGCTTTATGTGGGAAAGGTTATCAAGAAAAAAGAAAAGGCTGCTCTCCTTAGGATCTAAGAAGTTGGTATTTTCAAGTGTTGAAAGATAACATTTTCTTAGCAAGTATACTAGGTAGGTGTTCTAGGAAGCTCCTGGCTTATAAGATTTGGGGCAAACTAAATTTTCTCTTTGTAACTTCTTCTCTAAAGCATTTTCTGACACCCCATTTCCAAAGAAAGATTTGCTCATTTTTTTCTTCTGATGAACTCTATTCAAACATTTTATAGCATGTTATAAGATAAGCAGGGTAAGAATTTGTTTATATTTTATCACCTACTATGAGACACTAAGCTCCTTGAACATTGTTCATACATCTGGCCCTCGGATGGTCTTAAATTTTTTTTTTTCTTGAGTACACTGGTAGCTGGATGACTGAATAATTTTCCTCATTAAAGAATTACTGAGTGCCTAACATATGTGAAGCTCAGTAGAAATACAATGATTATATATTATATGATCACTGATTGAAGGAATTAAACAAATCTAGTAATAATCTAAATATAAGAATACTATAAACATAATTCTTTCCTTAAAAAAGATACAAATAAAGTACCACAGGTAATGTTCATAAACAAAAAAGATAACATATTATTTTGGGTGAAGGTGGAGAACAAGAAAGGCATAAAGAAGGACTTGGCATCTTACCTAAACATTAAGGTGTAGACAATACTTAAAATAGGGGTTCGGAAAGAAAACATGGGCATATTTTTTGGTAGAAAAACAAGAGTGGGAAAGTTACACTAGGTTATAACAGAAGTTCCCAAACCTTTTTACTCCCAGGTTACCTTTACTTTTTTATAAAGTATTAACAACATTCTCCCTTAAAAGAAAAAAGTAGATGATATCTTCCTATACTTACTTTATTTGCCATTAAACTGAAAAAATTCAAAAAAAAAATTTTAATGTTTATTCATTTTTGAGAGACAGAGAAAGACAAAGCATGAGCAGGGGAGGGGCAGAGAGAGAGGGAAGCACAGAATCTGAAGCAGGCTCCAGGCCTATGAAAATAGTTTTGGCCTGCAGTCACCTTGAAAGGATCTTAGGGATGTTCAAGTTCCCTAGACTTCACTTGAAGAACTGTGGGGTTACAGAGTGGAGTAACTAAGGAGGCTAAATAAACACAGCTAGAATATGTCCAGTTTTGTTGAAGTTCAAGCTATAGATTGTAAACAGATAAATATGAAAGATTTTTGTACGAAACAGTCATATGATGGAGCTGACTCTATATGATGGAGGATGCATTTAGAAAGACAAAAATGGGTTGGAAGTGTGGGAATTCAGACTGGAGACCAGGTAGAAGTCTATGAGAGAGTTTACCAGAGGCCAGCAGTAAGTGCACTGTGACAGTTCAAGAAGAAAGAGGAAAATGTAAGCATCTTTTTCTCTTTTCTTTTTCAAATAAAAACTTTTTAATTTAAAAAAAAAATGTTTGAGAAAGAGTATGAGTAGGGGAGGAAAAGAGAGAAAGGGAGAGGGAGAATTCCAAGCAGGCTCCATGCCTAGCGCAGAACCTGATGCAGGGCTTGATCTCACAACCCTGAGATCCTGACCTGAGCAGAAAGCAAGAGTCAGACTCTTAACCCACTGAGCCACTCAGGCAACCAAAAATAGAAACATCTTTAAAAGCCACAGAAGTTACAAAACAATCAAGAGATAACATCGCATGGTACAGTTTGAGGAAGCCAAAGGAAGAGTAAGTTTCAAGGAAACTGGGGAATTGTTCCAAATATTTTAAAGTTAAGGAAAATGATGATTAAGAAAGTGAAGTCAGAGGGCACCTGGGAGGCTCAATCAGTTGAGCATCTGACTCTTGGTTTCTGCTCTCAGAGCATGATCCCAGGTTCATCTGATAGAGCTCTGTGAGGGGATCACACTGAGCATGGAACCTGCTTAAGATTCTCTCTCTCTCCCCTTGACTCTCTCCCCCTAAAATAAAAATACTCTCTCTAAAAATAAAATAATAAAATAAAATAAAATAGTAAAGTAAAATAAAAAAAGTAAAATAAAATAAATACAATACAATACAACACAATACAATACAATACAATACAATACAATAAAAAATATAAAATAAAGTAACATGAAGTCAGAAAGAAGTCCTTGGGGATCTATCCAAAAGGATTTTGGCATAAACATAGATGACTCTTTTGGAGCTCTGATAGTGAAAGAAAGGAGGAAGGACTAATAGTTTATATTTGCAATTGAATGAAAGAGATTGGTGTTGAGAAAAAACTGAAGAAAGAATGACAATGGAGTTAAGTTTCAAAAGAGCTAGGAGGAAATTAAGTCAGGAGAATAGATAGAAAGTTTTATTTATCAAAAGGAAAAAAAAAAAACACAGTAAAACAACCTTCTTTACCCTGTAAGCTAAAAGGAGAAAGCTGGCTAAGAGAATAGGGAACTAGCTGATAACAGAAAAATGAGCAGAGGACTGCATACAAAAGAAGTATTTGGGAAATTGACAAGGAGAAGTTCCTGAGCAGAAACAGAACTAAGAATTAAAAGAGAAAAAAAAATAAAAATTTTGGTTGCTGTTAGTGTGCATAGTCAACAAGAAGGAGGAAATGCCAGGGACTGAAATCCAGGATTCCAAGTAGAATGCTAATAAAATATTGTCTCAGGGAAAAAATTAAAGATTTACACCAAATTGGTGTTATCCAATATTGGTAATCTCTACCCACACATAACTATTTTAATTTATTGAAATTAAATACAATTTTAAATTCAGTTATTTTGTTAGGTAGAAGCTAGATATGAGAGTCCCAAGTCCTTGAAGAGGAATGACCGAGACATGAGCTAGAAGAAAGGACGGTGATAAACAGGTTACATGTTAGAAGCGCAGATGCACAACATCCTGACCTTGTGGCTTCCAAGACATTAGGGCTGACAGGTCAAGAGCCACAGGTGTGGAGCATGTGTTCTCCTCTTAGACCTCTGCCCCAGTGTACCCTAGACACATTATAATGCATTTGCTTTGTGGTTACAGCCCCTGGGATGGAGGAAGGCTGTCATAATAGTCTGGTACAAACCTTGTAGGGTCAAAAACTTTCCCTCCCAACCTGTGGGAGGAGTCCCCCCAAATGATTAGAAGCAGCCTTCTTAGAGATTACCCCACTGTACATCACAGCTGCTCCAAGCCCAGGAAGACCCAATAATATCCAATCCCAAAACAACCTAGGATCTGTTTCTACCTCCTCCTGGAGAAGCCTGTCTCCCACCCCAAGAATGCACTTTCCCTTTAATAAACGACTTTGTGCTTGCTACTTGCTCTTTTCCTTCCAGCTGTCTTAACTCTAATGGGGATCCTCATATGAATTTTTTCTGCGTGGAACTCAACAATCAAGACCTCCATTCACACAGTGCAGACTCTCCCACTGACAGGAATTCAATTGCATTAGGCCAAATTTCAAGTGCTCAAGTGGTGACCATGTTGTACAATGCAGATACTGAATATTTCCCTAATAACAGTAAGTTCTATTGGATAAAGAGACCTTAGCTGCATTTAATATAAGGACAGAAAATAACAATATAGAGTAGCCAGTAGTTATTGTTTATTTACTGAGCATCAGTGTACTAAGCACTTCATGTATATGACTGCATTCAGGCCTCACAACAATCTCTTTTTTTAATGTTTCATTTATTTTTGAGAGAGAGATAGAGACAGCCTGAGCAGGGGAGGGTCAGAAAGAGAGGGAGACACAGAATCTGAAGCAGGCTCCAGGCTCTGAGCTAGCTGTCAGCACAGAGCCCGACACGGGTCTGGAACCCACGAACTGTGAGATCATGAACTGAGACAAAGTCAAATGCTTAACTGACTGAGCCACCCAGGCACCCCCTCACAACAACCTTTTGAGATAGTTTTCATTACACTTCCATTTTACAGATGACAGAGTAAGAGAAGAGAACTCGCTTTAAATCACACTCTAGCAGAGATAAGATTGAACCCCAGAACTTTCTAATTCCAAGAACAGAGGAATGAGGAAAAAGAATGTTTTGAAAGCAATAATGCCCAGTTGTAGAAGCCACATTTAGACAACAGGCTTGAGCAATGAAAACTTGAGCAAAAGGACTCACAGAACTACTGAGCTAAATGCTAACAGACTCATTAAGCAACCCACCTTGAGATAGCCATAAGCCCTAACTAACCAAACTGGCTTTTTACAACCAGGCACAGTGCCTAATAGTACAAAAAAAGGGAAAATTCCATATGTTCCCACAGTCCCTCACTCCACCTTATAACTATAGGCCCTCACCACTGCCTCATGGAAGACAGTCTCTCCTTTGCTGTCCTGCCTCCTGCCCTTTGCAGTGTATTCAAGAAGCTTCTAGCTTTTTGGTCTTCCTTGGGTGAATTCCTTCACTGCCCATAACACCAGCCCCCATTCCATTGGATCCAGCAACATCCAGGGGGTTTGAAGATGCACTGTCTTTTTTGATAATCAGAATACTATGAAATACACTAGTAACAGCAGTAGGGAAGGCTATATAAACAAATATAATTTATGTTAATGAAAATGAAATACCTTTGCAATATTAAAGTACCAGCTTGAAATGCTTTAAATTAGAAAGTGCAAAAAGTTATGATAGCAACTTTAATTCACCCACCTTACTTTGTAAGTTCCTGTCAGGTAGGGAAGTTACTGTTGCCATAGAAACACCACAATACTACTACTTTACACTTATATAACACTTTTCATCTGATGAGCTCAAAGAGACTTATAAACATTAATTCATTAATAGTTCTTTTTATTGAAAGTGCATCAAAATTTACCTAATGGCATACAACAACAATTGCAGATCAAACAAAAGGAAATTTCACTGCTCCTAACAGATTCACACAGATTTTTACACCATCTCTTACTATTTAAAAAGAAAGAGAGAGAGAGACAGTAATCTTATACAGACATTCACCTCCTTGTTTCTTGCACCAAACTGAAAACCATCTCCTATTGTTTTATTGTCAAACATATGCAGCTCTTCTTCCACCCACTCTTTAATTTCTTTCTTCATGTGTTCAGCTAATTGCCTGGGAATGTCTTTTAAAACGCCATTACACAAACTTACCTGTGTGGCTCTAACCACTAAGATATTCACCGGTATAAATCCGGTTCTTTTTTTAAAGGAGGCATGACCTCATTTTAAATTAGAAAGAATAAAACTAAAATCTGAAGGGGTTTTTTTGGTGTTTAAAAGTTTGAAATCTGGACAGTGTAAAATCCTTAGCTGTTCATAGTGATCTTTGTTCTTAGTCTATTAAAAATAAAGCAAATATTTGTTTCAATATGCTAAAATATAATAAAATACTAGGCTAGAAAAACAGGTCAATGAAAGGGTCTGTTCAGCACAGGATTTTGTTTTTAATAGAGTCATTAAATAATACTTTATGTGATTACAACTTCTTAGATAATTTCATGACTTTGGCTTCAAAAGTAACTTGCCTCTAACAACTTAGTAGGACCTACCACTCAAGAAGGTAGTCAAATTCGTTTGGAACTTGCTTACATTCTTCGATTAGCATACTTCACTGTTTTCTGAGCTAATATTACTTCTGCCACACTCTAGTAGTCAAATTAATTCATAATGCCTTCCCTGATTTAAGAAAGTGGAGAAAGAGAATTTTCAGGGGAGAAGCTGCCAAATCACACTATCAAAAGGCATCCATTCAAGGATGGGGAAAATTTGAGGCTTTTTGGTAACCTACTGCAGGTGGAAATATTTCTCAGGAGTACTATATTCAGACTTCTCATCAATCATAATTTAGGATCTGTTGACTCAATTACTACTAGGAAAATCCATCATTAACCCATCCATTTATAATTCTGTATTTTAAACTTTGTCCTTTTCCCCCCCAGTCAAGTTTCCAGATATTTTTACATCTCCTGCCCCACTTGCCCTATCCATTTATTTCCTATTTATCCTCTCCTCACAACACACTCATATTTAATATCTTCTGCTGTTGGTAACTTCTTTTGTGACTGAGGGACCATGTAACACGAAGTTGTTCATCATATACTCCCTAAACAAGGGCTGAATTAAGAAGTTAGTAGGTACCTCTGAGACTAAAACATCTTTCTCTAGTTCCTATTATGTTCTGGTTATATCCCTGATTCTTAGTCAAGGAATTACTTTATAAGGAAACTGATATTATGAGGAATTCTTTTAGAATTTTTTTTTTTACCTCAGAAACCAAATCTATTTTAAAATGTTAGATCACTGATCAAAAGTGGTCCAAAGAATTTTTTAATGGCCTGTTTAAGTGCAAACAGCTTTAATATATCTTAGAATAATTATTCCTTTTATAACTCAGTTTGCCTAAAATTTGTTTGTTAGACAGTTTTGAGCTCTGAATTCTGTTGCTGTTCATCAATAAGTTTTTAAGTTCATTTGTATTCTTTCAGTTACTCTACTTCTACTGTTCATCATCTGAAATGGTCATCAAAATGTAATAAGTTGATCGAAGAGTCTCAGATATTACTCTTTAGAATAAGCTTATTCCTTTTATGAAAGATGCATCTGTATTTGACTTTGTAAGATAATAAATTCAGGAAAAACCCAACTGGGACTTCTAACATACTCTTCTACAATATATGAATTTTATACTAAATAAGACTATAATATTCTCCTCTTCAAATGGAAGCCACATTCCCATAGGAAATGAGATAATAAACTATTAATCGCTTACCCAAGTTTCTCTGTCTACCCAGAACCTTAAATTTCATCATAGTCTAAGCACTGTAAAACATTACAATTTGTGTTCACATAAATGAAACTTTCTAGATGTTCTTCAGGTAGTCTACTACACAATGTTTCTGATGTTTTTAAGAAAGAAAACTTCTTCACATTCAACCTGAGAAAAATACAATGTCAAACTCAATTTATAAGTCAAAAACTATTGTCATGAGCACTGCTATTAGATTTTCAATGTTTTAAAATATTATGGCAGCAAAGTGAATAGTTAGGATAAGCGAAATTATGTACAGTGGCCTTTCTCTTTTTTTATATTTCAGGATGTGCCTATTGACAATGTCTCCATTGCTCTTTTTGAAGGCTTTCTTTCATTCTCTCACACAGTTTTGGTATACTTGGGCCAATCTTTTTTTTTTTTAATGTTTTATTTATTTCTGAGAGAGAGAGAGAGTGTGTGATCAGGGGAGGGTCAGAGAGAGTGGGAGACACAGAATCTGAAGGAGGCTCCAGGCTCTGAGCTGGCAGTCAGCACAGAGCCTGACGAGGGGCTCGAACCCACGAACCGTGAGATTATGACCTGAGCTGAAGTCGGACGCTCAACTGACTGAGCCACCCAGGCGATACTTGGGCTATTCTAGAACTGCACAATAGTCTTGACAACTGCTGTTTCCCTATGCTCACTCGTGAAGAGATGGTTCTATTATACTGTCTTTCTTTGACATAACTGGTCAACCCCTGGCCTTTTGCTCCTGCTTTGTAAAGGGACAATCACAAAATATCCACCAAATGGAGTATAATATCATGATTAAGACATAATCCTACAGCAAATTCTACTGTTTTTACCTTGAAAATGTATCCATAACTTAATCTCCTAAACTACCATCCACCACTACCTCTACCACTACCACTAGTCTAAACCACCATCATCTCTAATCTGGATAATTCAAAAAGCCTCCTAAATAGTCTGTCTGCTCTCTCTCTTGCCCCTATTGTCTACTTTCAACATGGCAGCTGATAAGATTACATTTATACAGATGTGAAATAAACCTCTCTTCTTAAATTCCTACAATAGCTTTGATTTTAAGGGGTTAAAATCCAAAGTGCTCACAATTGTCTAGAGATTCTCATAGATATGGCTCTTCTCTATCTCTTTGGCTTTATTTCCTACCACTCTTGTTTCCCTTTTGCACTGGGCTCTAGCCAGGCTGGCCTCTGTTGTTCCTAGAGCATACTAATTATGCTCACATGGAAGGGAGCCCACATTTGGTATTCCACCTCCCTGGAATATTTTTTGCCAAAATATCAGTGTATCTGGTTGGCTTACTTCCTTCATGTCTCTGCTGAAATGCGAGCCTATGAGACAGACCTTCATTTTTTTAAGTAGGCTCCATGCCCAGCATGGGGCCTGAACCCATGACACTGAGATCAAGAGTAAGATGCTCTATGGAACGCCTGGGTGGCTCAGTCAGTTGAGTATCCAACTTCGGCTTGGGCCAGGATCTCATGGTCTGTGGGTTCGAGACCCGTGTCGGGCTCTGTGCTGATAGCTCAGAGCCTGGAGCCTGCTTCAGATTCTGTGTCTCCCTCTCTTTCTGCCTCTCCCCCACTGACCCTCTGTTTCTCTCTCAAAATAAAGACATAAAAATAAATTTAAAAAATTTTTAAAAAGTCAGATGCTCTACCGACTATGCTAACTAGCCATGTGTCCCCAAGATAGACCTGCTTTGATTACACTCTCTTTAATGGTAAACACCACTCTCCCCCACCAATTCCAGAACTCTGCTTCCTCCTTATGCTGCTTACCATTCATCATAGAACATATTACTGTCTGACATCCTGTATATATACATAAAATAAGTCACCTAGAACAAGGACTTTGTCTTATTCATTGCTGCATCTCAGTGTCAAGAACAGTGTCTGAAACATGGGATAAAATCATAAATATTTTTTGAATAATGAAACAGGATTAAGTTTAAATCCATCCTGTATGAGCTGTTTGGCTTTGGAAAAAAACATTTAGCCCCTCTGTGGCTCAGCCTACTCACTATAAATTGGAAACAATAATTAACAATAACAATAACATAATATCAGCCTTATTTGTAAGGATAAATATACTTAATACATACAATATGTTTAAAGCAGTGCCTGGAACAAAACAGTGTAACATTAAGTTTTAGCTAATACTAATTTTAATAAGCCTATGAAGTCAACTGCATGAAGCTTCAGTCTTTACTGGGTGCAAGAATAGAATTAAAAAAATAAGCCAACTCACTATTTTCCTTTTTCTTCTCGTTAGCCATCCTTTTTGGGGATATTTATTTGCAAAACCCACTTGCAGGCAACAGTAAACAAAAATTAAATGTGTTCTGAATTAGTGGTAACAATGACATTTTCAGACACAAAGAAACTATAACCTGAATGACCATACTTATTTTTTTTTCGTTTTATTTTTGTCCCAGGTACTTCTAAAAAGTTTTAAAGGAGACTCTTCATGTATTCTTTTAACTCTCCCCACTCTTATTATATCTCCTACATGGTAGGCATTATGCAGTGATTCAAAGCCATGGCATCCTCCAACCCTCAAAGAATTTCTAACATAGGTTTGGATTGTAAACATGCAGAACCAATGAAAAATCAATTATGATGCTTATTATGTTAGAATCATACTCAGCAGACACATGAGGCCATTCTCTCTGGGATTCAGGAAAGATTCATCAAGGAGGAGGCAGAATACCAGTGAGAAAATTATGGCTAGATAGAAATGGCAATTCACTAAGGTAGTAGCAAAAAAGAATGGAGAGGAGACAGGAGGGATAGAAGAAATCTTAAGGAAGTGAATAAAAACGTCAGTAACTAACTGGGTGTATGAAAAGAAACAGGTTTGCACTTACTGCCTGACTTAGTCATGATGTAAACTTGAGATGATTGTTAACATTCTCAATCCAGGCAGCAGAAGAGAAGGAAATTAGGGGTAAATGATGATGGATTACTACTTTTACAGGGTTTAATTTTACATGTCTGTGAGATATCAAGGTATATCAGATATGTACTTAGTGCAATATCCAAGTAGAGAGATTCAGCAAAAGTTTTCAGTTCCAAATATATATTTGCAAGTGCCTGGAATATTCACGATAAAATAGGTATACTAACAATAAACCTGTATTACAAAGTATATATTTTGAAAAAGGAAGAACACTTCGGGCATCTACGTGGCTCAGGTGGTTAAGCATCTGACTTCAGCTCAGGTCATGATCTCACAGATGGTGACTTCCAAGTCCCATGTCAGGCTCTGTGCTAACAGCTCAGAGCCTAGAACCTGCTTCAAATTCTGTGTCTCCCTTTCTCTCTGCCCCTCCCTTGCTTATGCTCTGTCTCTCTCTTTCAAAAATAAATATTTTAATTTTTTAAGTGAAGAAAACTACATCTCAAATCCTGTTTGAACAAAGCTATATCTATAGAATTCCGAGGAGAATTTATCATGAGATTATTTTATAAGATAGAATGGTCAAGAATAAAAACTATTACCCAGAAAACAACTTTACACAAAATGCAAAGATTCCAAATTTGCCTTTTAAAGTAAACATATTTGTAGACAGGGAGGGGGCAAATCATAAGAGATTCTGAAATATAGAGAACAAACAGAGCATTGCTGCAGGGGTTGTGGGAGGGGAGGTGGGGTAAATGGTTAAGGGGTTTAAGGAATCTACTCCGGAAATCATTGTGGCATCAATTGCTAACTAACTTGGATGTAAACTATAAAAAATAAATAAATTATAGAAAGAAAAAAAGATATTTGGAGAAAGGCACTTGTGAAATATGAATGCAGAATCCTAAAAACACAATTCTACATGATATGATATGGTTCATCAGAATTTTAAAAAATGAGGCTTGGAGAAGATAGTCAAAGTATGATTAACACACTCCCTGCACCTGTCCTCTCAGGACCGGGATGCCTCTATCTACATGTACAATGTGAGTTAATTACGAACACAATTCATTCAACAAGGGTTCTAAAAGACATCTTGCAAAAAGCACAAGTTTTAAGAATAAGACAACAATTTGAATCCTGACCTTGATGCTTAATAGCTATGTGACCTGAATCTCCAGTGCTTAGAACGATGCCCATACAACTAAGTGCAGTATTTTCTGAGTAAATTAAATGAATAACTTAGAAATTCTTTAAACATTATTCTTTGTAATCATAAAATGGACCCGATAGCCCATAAGCCCACAAATTTCTGAAGTTTGTAAAAAGGTATAAAAAATATAAAGAGAGACCTGTAAAATATCTGGCTAATTAATATTACTTCTCTTACTCTGTATTCTTAAATTTCCTTAATGTTTTAAAGATTACACCTAAAGAGGAGTTTAAGTATGCTTTAAAAAATGGAGAAGTGTATTATTAAGTGGACTAACCCCAAGAGTTTAAGTTTGATAAGGATAATGCTTTTATTTTGTTCACTACTTTATTGCTAGTATAAGGGTTTATTAATAATAACCAAAAATATTTGTTAATTCAATTGATTAAAAGATTCTTTGAAGAAAACTCCCACTTAAAGTGGTAATTTAGGGCCACCTGGCTGTCTCAGTTAGAAAAGCATGAGACTCTTGATCTCAGGATTGTGAGTTTGAGCCCCATGTTGTCTGAAGAGATACTAAATAAATAAATAAAGCTTAAATAAATAATGGATAGAGTTTAAATAAATAAACAAACAAAGTGGTAATTTAGATAAAGAATAGAAACTTCAGTCTAATTAGCTTGTTTCAGAATATCATACATATATATACTCTGTATCATTTTATGATGGTACATAAAGGTACATTCCATAACAACAACAATTTGGCTTCTACACTCTAGTATTTCATATTCACTATGCCCCTGTACCTGTGTAAATATGTTCAATAAATCTTCAAAACATCTTTATACTTTCTTTTAATGCTGGAGGGCAATCACTTTTATATTCTGTCTGTGAATAGCTCATATTTGTGTTCTTGATTCATTCTTACAATTTCTTCAACAATAACCCTTTAGCACAGTTTTGTCCAAATGCATTTCTGAAAATGAAATACTTCTACAGGAAAAAAAATAAACTCCAGAACATTAAACCTTTATTCTTGTTTCCTTTTTAACAGAACAAATCACATACACTTTTAACATTTATAAGTGTATAGATATTATGCACTTATACATATGTATAAGTCTTCTCATAAATATGAAAACAAAATTTTTCAGTTACAAAACTCACACGCCATCATCGGTGTTAGAAATAATATGCATTTTTTATTTTTGAGACAAATTATTTTTTAAAAAACAGGGAGGAAACAAAAATGTCAGGTAAATGAACCACTGACCAGCAACAGACACATTTTAAGTGTTCAGAAAAAGAGTTAGGATTAAACATTATTATCCCTTTATTTCTTTAATATAATGGTGGCTTACTGAAGATGTTTGGATGTGTATAGAGATGATATTCACACTTTCTTCTCTAAAATTAAGTAGTAGAGTCAGTTGTAAGAAAGAATGTGAGGCTGTAGAGGATAGGATGAAAGATCTACATATTCTGTATACATGGAAATAGCTGGCCCTTCCGTAGAAAATTGCCTGTATACTTTCTGCATTCACCTTCCATTTTTCACACTCTTATAAATAGGCATAAGTATGCATATATTCATTTATTCACTCTCCAAATATTTGAGCATCAATTATGTTCAAGGCACTGTGGAATTCACTTTGAAGAGTAAAAAGAAATCAGGGATGGCAATATTACTGTCAGATGAGTAGAAATAAAGGCAAGGAATCAAACTGGACCAAGAGAGTAGAAAACAGTACATTCTATAACAACAACAACAACAAAATAATGATCATGAGCCTTTGTAAAATGAATAAAATAAAACATATATATTGGGACACCTGGGTGGCCAGTCAGTTAAACATCTGACTCTTGGTTTCAGCTTAGGTCATGATCTCACAGTTCATGAGTTTGAGCCATGCATCCGTCTCTGTGCTGATAGTGAGGAGCCTGCTTGGGATTCTCTCTCTCTCTGTCTCTGCTTCTCCCTCCCTCACTTGCATGTAAGTGCACATGTATGCTCTCCCTCAAAATAAAATAAACTTAAAAAATTAAAATGTATATATATAAAGAAAAGACTATCAGAAATGCAAAAACTGACAGAAACACAAGTGTTTGGGAAGATTTTAACATACCAGTATTATATGTTATTATATGTTTAACATACCAGTATATATACCAGTATGTATATCAGCACTTATACATCAAATGTATAAGAATGAAGAAAACTATTTGATAAATGTAAATATGATTAAGGAATACAGTCAATGATATTGTAATAGTGCTGTATGCTGACAGATTATAGCTATATTTGTAGTGAACATAACATAATGTATAAACTTATCAAAACAGTATGTTGTACACCTGAAACTATGTAATATTGTATGTCAACTATACTCAAATTAAAAATAAATAATTTAAAAATTATTAAAAAGGCATGACAACGTTAAATTTATATGTATATATAAAATCTGTATCAGAAGTTCTATCTTTTATAAAATAAGTCACATTGACTACCATTCATAATACTGTTTATCATATTGATCAGATCAAAGGACATTAAGAAAATTTCAACAAATTTCAAAAGCTAAATTACATGGGCCAAATATGTATACACTCTAGGAAGAATAAAAACCAAAAATGTTCCAGCCAGTTGAAAATTATAGATATTTTCCTAAATAATTTTGGGAGTAAAAGGAAAATCAGATCTATCCAGCTAAGAGGACCCTACTAGACAAGTAAATTTAATGTTAACCTGGATGTGTTATCTCCTCACCTTCTCCTTAAACTTTTTTTTTTTCAGGCTCATGTATCAGTACATATATCTTCAGTGGGTTGAGCTGGCTACCTTCAGTTTTGATTATTTCAGTTAGTCATGATCTACACCTTGAAATCGAACCCTTGGTCCCACCACCCCAACCAACACATACCTGGCCTACCTTCTTCCCCTGAAAGAAAAACAGAAAATCACTACAGTTTTATATGGATAAGTATAAAAAGACTGGCATAACACCAGGGCAATATCCAGAGGTGACTGACAAAAGTTAATGGAATGACTTTTTTAATCTGAATGACTTTTAAGTTTCTATACCCAGGACAAAATTCTCATCTGACTCTAATGTCTGTGGTTTTGTATAGGTACGAGATATTCCAATCTAGGAATCCTACAAGAATCTCAGATTTGACTAGTCTAAAGTCAATTAGATTAGGCAGTACATTTCTATTTATAAGTAGCACAAACCAGCTTGAGCTAGCTTTAGTACAAAGGAGGGCTTCATTAGAGGAATTCAAAAATTAACAGTAGAGTCACATCTCAAGAAGTGAGAGAGGAGAGTATGTTTCCTTTCTCTTTTGGTGTCTGTTTCTCACATCTTTTTGACTCTTCTTTCTAGGGAACAACTTTCTAGCAATGTTGTTGTTTCACAAAGGTAGTGAATTAAAGAAGCCTTTGAGCTCCCAGGTTCACATTGTAATGATCCCAGTCACAAAGATATGGACACTCATTGTCTTAGTCTTAGATTCTGGAGACTAACTTCTAGTCCAGTAAAAAAAAATGGCCGGTCATGGGGAAAAGATAAAACTGTTAATTTGACTCAGGAGTCCACCTTTGTAAACTTTTACAGTTGAGAGTATGGGAGTAACAAAGATAAATTATAGTAGACATTGTGAGCTGAGCAGACATCCCAATAGATATATGGTACTTAATCCCAAATTAAATGTTTACATCCTATTTTCCTAACTTTATTAATGAAATCATTTTTTTTCTGAAAACCTAAGTTTAAAGTTCTTTCATATCATTGACATCATCTTTTTCATCTTTCCTTACAACCAATGACCTATAAGCTCTATTTTTCAAATTACCTCTTTTCTTTTTTTTTTTTTTTTTTAAATATTTTATTTATTTCTAGAGAGAGAGAGAGAGAGACAGCGTGAACAGGGAGGGTCAGAGAGAGAGGGAGTCACAGACCGAAACAGGCTCCAGGCTCTGAGCTGGCAGTCAGCACAGAGCCCGACGCGGGGCTCGAACCCACGAACCGTGAGATCATGACCTAAGCGAAAGTCGGACGCTTAACCGACTAAGCCACCCAGGCGCCCCTCAAATTACCTTTTCAATCCTATCACTACTGACATGACTCCAGTTTACCCTCACTGTATCTTTATTTAAACTATTCCAATAATGTTATGTCTAGACTTGTTCTACTCCATGGCTAAAGTCACAGGGTGGGAAAATAACTAAAATACTAGAGAAGCAGAGAAGAACAAAATCATTTGTGTAAAATGAATAATCATAAAGTTGTTACCTTAAGTACAATGGGAGGTCACTGAGAGATTTTAGGTATAAAAGTGATTTCAGATGGGAGGAAAAATGGAATCAGGGAGAGCAGTAATGAAAAAGACTTTGGTGGTTTGGATTGGGTAGATATTAATGGAACTCATTTATTATGTCATTCCCTATGTCAAAGCCTTCTAATACTGTCCCATGACCTATGGAATAAATTTTTTAACATGGCTCCAAATCTCCCTTTTCAGTTTTATTTCCCATCATTCCACTATGTACCCAACATTATAGCCATACCAAATAACTTATAATTTTTGAACTTATGACGTATTTTTCACATTTTAAATGCATGATCATCAAGTTCACACAGCCTGAAATGCCTTTCTCAACATTCTATGCTCGGACAAACCCTACTCACGCCAAGGCCAATGCCTATGTCAAACCATCTGAGTTTTCCATTATTATGCCCAACATTAATTCTTTAACCTTCTGCAATATCATACCTTTATGTACACCTCAAGTCCAGTACTTTTAACAAGTAATAGTTGGAATTTAATCCTTTATTTATCTTGATGTTTACTCCTTGAGAGAAGAAACTGTTATTATTCATCATGTACTGCTTCAGCTCTGTCTGACGTACTTATAGTAGATATTCAATAAAAGCCCTTACTGAATGAATATACAGAACTAAAAGACAGGAATGTAAACATCCTTTCCTCTTAAACTAGGATAAGAATTCTTAAAAGGCAGAGAATATCTTATGTGTGTGTTATCTTTGCATTTAAGTCAGTTAAAGTGGATACAAGAAATGCTTGGATGTGGTAATAGAATATTAAAATTAAATATCAACTCTTTTATGATAAAAAGACAACCATTTGTATCATCAGAATATCAGAAAAACATTAATTAAATATGAATTAAATATTTCAGATTTATGATCACATTTTATCTGATTTTATTACTAATTAACAAAAACATAAAATCCTATGGAGGAAGTTATGGAAGTCCAATATAGAAGAAATACCTAAAACCTTTATATGATTCTATTGGTAAGAATATTGTCAATAACTTGCAGGAAAATAATCAGTAAGCATCTTAAATAAATGTAGAAATAAAACAAATACTGAAGTGGTATCAACAGTGATATAAATATTCATGTAATATATTTGTCCTGAAAGTCCTGAATCAGTTAGCCACATAAAATGTAAAGAAGAAATCAATTTTTTAAAAATTTATTTCTGAGAGAGAGAGAGAGCGCGAAAGCAGGGAAGGGTCAGATAAAGAGGGAGATACAGAATCTGAAACAGGCTCCAAGCTCTGAGCTGTCAGCTCAGAGTCCGACGCAGGGCTCGAACTCATGAACCGTGAGATCATGACCTGAGCTGAAGTCAGACATCCAACCGACTGAGCCACCCAGGCAAACCAAGAAAAAATCAATTTTAAAGAAGGTGGAAATGAATAAGATCAAAATCTGCCATTACTGTTCTGGAAGAGCTGCTTAAACTTCTAAAGGATATTTTTTAAGAAATCTTTTTAGTAATATTTATAGCAAAATTAAGTATAGATCTTACAGCTATGATATAAGTGGCTTTCTCTTCTAATTTAACTATAATGATAAGCGATTAAAACAATTTCCATAGCAACCCCTTATATAATGATGCACACAATACCCATGAAATAAAAAATATGCTTTTAAAGAAACAAACAAAAATGAACTAAATACATGGTTTTTGTATTTTGAAGGAGATATATTCTTAAGGAAAAGACATTTCAGAGTTTATACCCACATTTTGTGAATTTATTATTCTATTGATAAAAAAATCTGTGCATACAAATACAAATATTTCAGGGTAATATATAAAACAAATATGAAGCAAATACAGCAAAATATGACTAATATAGGGAAAATTCATATACTTTAGAATCTGAAAATATATTATTTTTAACAATCTCAGGATAATCATAAATAAAGAAATAGAGGTTTTCCTACTAAAAAAGTGAAGCATATATTTTTCCCAGTGCTATTGTGTTTGTTTGGTTTGGGGTTTTTTTGCTTCTACAGAAGCAAGGAAGACAATGCATCTTTTAACATTTATTAAGATAATGAATAAGACAATTACAAACCCAATCATGTGAATATTCATGAAAAAGGCCTAAGTATGGGGAAAACTTAAATGCTATTTGTCTTCATACTAGATCTTGCTTTGAAGGTAAACAGTTGCTTTAAATTCTTGCCTATATTTTACAAAATTCATGTTAAGTATATTTTGTTTTCCAAATCAAGCGTTCCATAAACAGACAGTTACGGACATAAAAAGTTCCACAAGAACGTCATAGAATATATAATATGTTTTAAATAAATTTTAACTTAGTCCAGACCTTAGAATTCCATGTAGAAGAGTAGTTCCTTGTAGAAGACTCTTGTACAGATCTTTTCTTTTTTCTTTTAATTTTTTTTAACTTCTGAAACCAAAATGCTCATGTAACTATGGTAACATGATGATGTCTTTTAACTATTTTGTTTACACTTTTTTGGCTGAGTAGGCAATCTCCATGTTCCTGAAATTCTCTCTAGCATTTTATATTCACTGGAGTGGTACGGACTGATGAAGAGAGTCTAAAAGCAGCTGTCTCCCACCCACATTTCAACCAAACCAAATACACAATTTCTTCTACAGATGTTTTGTTCTTAAACCAGTGTGTTTCAAAACCCAATTGCCACCACATTTAATACATGAACATTTTCTACCAAAACAAATAAAACCTATATATATATATACACACATATATATGCATAAAACATAAAGGAGATAGAGCTCACAAAAATTTTTGACATTGAGTAAAAATGTCAACACAATTATTTGCAGGGATTTTACAAAGACTAGCAATAAAAAAAAAACCTATTATCTACACATTTACTACTTGAAATTCATGACCTATATATCCTTATATTAAAAGATGCCTCAGTCTAATTACCCAATGTAATGCTAAATATTGTTCTACACCCCACCCCAAATATCTGTCAGAATTAGTAACAATACAATGTGGCAATTTATTCACTAGATGTTAACACTTTTGAAGGACAAAAAGAATTAACAGAAGGAACTTTAAAAATGTAGAACTTGTTTCTCCCTAACTTTTAAAAATTAAACAGAAGAAGAGCTGCTTTAATAGTTAGTTCTCATTTGTGAAAATAGATGAACCAGTCAGTTCACCCAATCACTAGGAAATAGTCACTAAATAATATTTGTGCGGCATTTTTACAGTATGTATAAGTTTGAGAAGCTGAATTTTGAACCACAAATCCTAAATTTCTAAAGGATGTTATTTTTAATAGGCAATTTCTTAGAGCAGTCTTAGGTTCACAGTAAAATTGAGAGAAAAGTACAAAGAGATATCCCATATGCCCCCATCTCCACATATGCATAACCTCAACCATTATCAATATCCCCCACCAGAGTGGTATATTTGTTACAACTGATGAACCACACTGCTATGTCACCAGCACACAGAGTCTAAAGTTTACATTAGGGGGTGCTTATGGCGTTACACCTTATGTGAGTTTGGACAAGTTTATGACATGTATGCACCATTATAGTATCACACAGACTAGTTACACTGCCCTAAAAATCTTGTGCTCTGCCTATTCATCCTTCTCTCTCCCACAAACCCTGGCAATCACTGGTCTTTTTAATTGTCTCTATAGTTTTAGCTTTTCCAGAAAGTCATGTGTTTGCAGCCATTTACGAATGCTCATAACATGCATTTAAAGTTCTTCCATGTCTTTTCATGGCATAATAGCTCATTTCTCTTTACCACTGAATAATATTCTATTGACTGGATGTACCAGAGTTTATACATTCATCCACCAAAGGATATCTTGGTTGCTTCTAAAGTTGGACAATTATGGGGGCGCCTGGGTGGCTTAGTCGGTTAAGCGTCCGACTTTCACTTGGGTCATGATCTCGCAGTTCGTGGATTCGAGCCCCGCGTCGGGCTCTGTGCTGACTGCCAGTTCAGAGCCAGGAGCCTGTTTCAGTCTGTGACTCCCTCTCTCTCTGACCCTCCCCTGCTCATGTTGTCTCTCTCTCTCTCTCTCCTAAAAATAAAAATAAAATATTTTTAAAAATTAATAAATAAATAAAGTTGGACAATTATGAATAAAGCTTCCACAAACATCTGTGTGCAAACTTTTGTGTAAACATGTTTTCAACTCCTTTGGATAAGTATGAAGAAGAATTGCTGGACTAAGTAGTAAGAGTATGTTTAGTACTGTAAGTAAGAAACCACCAATCTCGGTAGCAATGAATGAGAGTTCTTGTTCCATCATTATTTGGTGTTGTAAGGGATGCAAATTTTGGCCATTCTAATAATTGTGTAGTGATAATTTCATAGTTTCAATTTGCATTTTCCTAATAACATATGGTATGAGGCATCTTTTCATCTGTTTATCTATCTACATACATTCTTTGGTAAGATGTCTGTTAAGGTCTTTTCCCTATCCTTTAATTGGGTTGTTTTCTTATCGTTCTTTAAATCTTATTTGTACATTTTGGACAGCAGTCCTTTATCAGCTACATCTTTTGTAAGTCTGTGGCTTTAATTCCCATTCTATGGGCAGTGTCTTTTAAAGAGTAGAAATTTTAAATTTAAATTAATTTCAGCTTATGAATTCTTTCACAAATCATGCCTGTGATATTGTGTCTAAAAAGTCACTGCCAAACACATAGTCATCTAGATTTTCTCCTATGTTATTTTCTAGTTTTATAGTTTTGCATTTTACATGTAAGCCTATGACCTATTTTGAGTTAATTTCTGTGAAGGATGTAAGATTTGTGTTTAGATGAATTTTTTTTTTTTTACTGTGGATGTCCAGTTGTTCCAACACCATTTGTTGAAAAGACTACCTTTTTCTCCATTAATCAACCTTTACTCCTCTGTAAAAGATCAGTTGACTTTTTTTTTTTTTTTTTTTGCCAATACCATATTTTCTTAATTACTGTAGCTTTATAGTAGTAAGTCTTAAAGTCAGGTAGCATCACTCTTCCAACTTAGTTCTTCTTCAATATTGTGTTGGCTCCTTTGAGTCGTTTGCCTCTCCATTTCACTTTATAATCAGTTTGTGAATATCTACAAAATAACTTTCTGGGATTTTGATTGAGCTTACATTGAATCTATAGATAAAATTGGAAGAACTGATATTTTGATGGTATTGAGTCTTTCTATCCATGAATATGGAATATTTCTTCACTTATTTAGTTATTCTTTGATTAATTTCAGCAGTTTGTAGATCTCCTCATATAGATCTTATATATATTTTGTTATATTCATACTGAAGTATTTCATTTTTATATGTGCTAACATAAATGATATGTTTTTAATTTCAAATTCCATTTGTTTAATCCTGGTATATAGGAACACAACTAACTTTTTATACAATTAACCTTGTATCCTGCAACCCTGTTATAATAATTTATTAGTTCCAGGAGCTTTTTTGTCAATTCTTTCATATTTTGTACACAGATGATCATGTCATCTGAAAACAAAAAGTTTATTTCCTCCTTCCTAATCTATTACTGTTTAATTTTTGAGACAGAGAGACAGAGCACGAGTTGGGGAGGGACAGAGAGAGAGGGAGACACAGAATCTGAAACAGATTCCAGGCCATGAGATGTCAGCATAGAACTCAATGTGGGGCTTGAAACTATGAACTGGGACATCATAACCTGAGCCAAAATCGGACACTTAACTGACTGAGCCATCCAGGTGCCCCTAATCTATATACTTTTTATTTCCTTTCCTTGTTTTATAATGTAAGCTAGGACTTCCAGTATATTGAAAAGGTGTGGTAAGAGAATATACCCTTGCCTTGTTCCTGATCTTAATAGTGAAGCTTTAGTATTTCACCAATACGTATAATTCTAGCATTAAGATTTTTATAGATGTTCTTTATTAAGCTGAGGAGGTTCTCTTCCTAGTTTACTGAGAGTCTTTTTAATTATGAATGGCGTTGTTCTTGTTTTTTTTTTCAGGCTTTTTGTGCGGGCATGTTTTTTCATGCTTTTTCTGCATTTATTGATAGAATCATGCGATTTTTCTTCTTTAGATTATTGATATGACAGCTTACATAAACGTATTTATGAATACTGAAATGGTTTTACACACTCAGGATAAATCCAACTCGGCCGTGGTGTATAATTTTTTTCATGCATCGTTGGATACAACTTCTTAGTATTTCATTGAGGATTTTTACTTCCATGTTCAAGAAAGATACTGATTTATAGTTTTGTTTTCCTGAAATACCTTTTTCTTGTTTTGATATCTGGGTAATGGCAGCCTCATAGAATGATTTAGGAAGTATTTTCTCTGATTCTATCTTCTGAAAGAGACTAGAGAACTGGCATAATTTCTTCCCTAAATGCTTGATGGAATTCACCAGTGAATCCATTTACGCCAGGTGCTTTTTGTTTGGAAGATTATTAATTATGAATAAAGTGTCTTTAATAAGTACAGGCTTATTAAGAAATTCTAATCTGGTTCATGCATTGTTTCTTCAATCTCCTTGAGCATCTTTATGATGGTTATTTTGAATACTTTGTCAGGTCATTCATATACCTCCATTTCTTTACAGTTGGTTTCCGGAGATTTATTTTATTCTGTTGTGCCATTTTTCAGTTTCTTCATGTTCCTTATAACTTTGTGTTATACACAACAACTTTGTGTGTTGGTGTCTGTGTATTTGAAAAAATAGCCATTTATTTACATCTTTATATAATGGTTTTGCACAGGGAAAAGTCCTTCAACAATCTGCCTGGCTCAAGTTTCTGTAAGCCTTTCAAATCTTTTCTATGGATATGTCTTCTCTGGACTTCTGCCTACCAATTCTTAATTAGAGGGGTTTGCTAGTTTCTTCTTTTTTTTCTTTCTTTCTTTCTTTCTTTCTTTCTTTCTTTCTCTCTCTCTCTCTCTCCTTCCTTCCTTCCTTCCTTTCTTTTCTCCCTCCCTCCCTCCCTCCCTTTCTTTTTTTACAAGTCTGTAATCTCTTACCACCTCTGGTGTCTGCCTGTTGTTCTGTGGGTCCTGTAAAACAACAGCATGCTGCCCCCCTTTTTGATTGTTGTTCTCAAAAGCCTCCAGGCATCTAGAATAAACCAGATCCCACTAGCATTCTGGTTCATCTAGTCAGAAATCAGATCCTTTGGCAGTTCCCCCAAAAGCTAGAGCACTGGTTATGTACATTTCATTCTTCTCTTTCTCCCTTGAGGAAGAGGCCACTGAATTGTATGGCTCTCTGTAGGCTATACCATAGGCTCTCTGGAGCAACAACATGGTGCCCAGCTCTTTTTTGTTCTGGTTATTCTGCATAGGAAATGCTACGTCTCATCAGCATTCTGAAACAGGTGAAACAGACGCCAGTCCTCAGGAAGCTCCCCTAAAAGTCAGATCATTGGACATGTGGTCCAGTCTTTTATTTTCTTCTCTAGGGAGAAGCCAGGATCTGGGTGTTTCCTCATCACATGGCACTGTGCCAAGGGGAAGGACAATAATGAGAGGATGCCAGAAATGTCCTATCAGCATAAATGTAGCCAGTTTCATATTTACATGGGGTGCAGGAATCTTTTAATTGGTTTCTGAATTTCTCACAAAGGAAATGATTTCATATACTGTCATTTGAACCTTTGTTTCTATACAAGGAAATAGGTCAGGGGCTTCCGATTCCACCATCTTGCTTACCTCACTCCCAATCATGCTTCCCTTTTCAGATATCTTTATATTAGATCTAGTTCTAAGTAAGTTGTTTTTTTTAATTTCACATTTTATATCATAATTGGTTTCACGAGATGACATAATTTATAAAGATGACTCATATGGATCATCATTTCCAGTTTCTTTTATGAATTACATCAAGGTTTTTGCTGCATTTCATCTACTGAATTTTCATATTCTCTATTAACAATTAATCTTGTAAACTATTTGGAACTTACATTTTTGATAAATGGCTTCAAAGCTCATGAAAACATTTCATTGTGTAGATTTTTAAAATAGATTAGAAAAGTTATTTTGCATTCTTTTAAGTGTACATAGGTAAGAGTTTCTATAGACCACACAATACTGCCTTCAGCAAAAAAGCAGCATTATAATGATGGAAAAGTTTTCAAAAATTCTTTCCTTAGAAAAAGTTTCTTTCAATAAGTCTCTTCTTCATTCATTAGGTCATTTAAAATTTAGAAATAATATAAGCTGAGGTACATTACAGTCATTTGTAGTTTCATCAAATTAAACAGCAAACGTCTCATGACAGTGAGAATATGAGATTTCCCAGAGAGCACACTTTTCATCTACTGCTATTAAAAATCACAAGGAAGAATTTTTAATATTTATCATTAGGTTTGGTACAATTTTGTGGCATACTTGTGAATCAATTGATGTTTGATAAAATTTTGTGGGATATATTATTGAGTATCAATTGAATCTAAATACTGCTGAATAAAGCGTGATGTCTCCATGTTCTAGATATTTAGTTTTAAATGTATCACATACCTCAGATTCATATTATCTACTGTTTCAAGACTACTTATCTTAGTCTTTCTAATAATTGGGTATTTTTAGATGATTTGTTGTCAGAATTACTTTTATAACTAGTTTTGTTAATGACAAAGAAATTATAGCTCTTTTCTTCTTTCTGTTTACCTGTGTTACGTTGTTACTATCACTTCCACATTACAATACCTTTAAGTCATTTACTTTAGGATGATTAGTTTAAATAACAAAATGAAGCGTTCCTAAAATTCCACTTAACCAGATATTATCTAAGTGCAATAAAATAAATAATGAAGATACACCTATTAAATCCTGTGCCACATGGGACATCGTCTCTCAGATAGTTCTTGGAACTAAATGGACATGTGACAATATAACAAAGGCACCAGTTGAGGAACCAGTCTCAAACTAAACAGTAATACTAATAAAGCTTAATTTTTTTATAGTTAAAACAAAATAAAAATACCAAAAAAAAAAACCCTAGAATGTCATTCCCACAACACCCGAAGATACTCTTGCCTGTCCCATTTTGGAGAGTTTTCATATTTGCATAAAGTGAAACTAACCAGTCTACTTGGTCAGATGATAGTACTGTACTATACTACAATAGTTGGTCTTTCAAAGAACTAAATTTGTTGATATGAGCCTTTTCTGATATACAAGGAGAATAAATTAAGAAATGTGTTTTTAAAAAAGCCCAATCAAACTTATTGTATTTTAAGTAATGATATTATTCAAAGTGTTTATTTCACCATATGCTCAGTACCCATGTTATTACAGATACTGTGTGAGTCATATAAATTTTCATATTTCTCTTTTGGCTTTTGTGGTTAGAAAGAGGTCAGTTTGTGGCCCATCTCTCTAGGAAGTACAACAGACTTGATGCTGGCCATGTATGTATTAATTTTGCTCCTTGTTTCATTTTAAATTTTGCACTGATGTTTTCTTTTTCTTGATTTCTTCAGTTCATAATTTTTGTACTAAACGCAGTAAAGCACCTCAAATCTTTTTTTTTAATGGGTAGAAGTTATTAGAAGAAAAACAATAAGCAAATACCACCTAAATAAATAAAATGAATTTCTTTCTAACTTTGTAAAAAAAGTTTTACAAAATGAGTAAAATGCAGAAATCTAAGACAAGTATTCATGAAGGCTTCCAACTCTGAGGTCCTTGTGTTGAATCACAACTGCAAGCAATATTTTTTTAAGTGTTTATTAAAGAAAAAGAAAGCACAAAGTTTCAGGAAAGTAAATGCATTAGGGACTTGAGGAGAGACAAATCAGAATGCTGTTTGGGTTTTCAGAGTCTTTGCTTCAAGCATAAAACATTTTTTTCCTAGAAACACTAAAAAAATAAATAAATTAAGATGGACTGATTTGAGATATAAAACGTCAGCTAGAAGGGAACTGAACCTCAACCCTGAAGTCAGGCCACAAACTCTTTGAATTTCTTCCATGCTCACAGTGATTCCACCCTAATGAAATCATGGAAATGTTGTAGCCAGCCTATAAAATCTGTAATTATTGAAACACTCTAACTAGTATTCCCTATTTCATGAATGATTACAATTAACAAGTAATCATTCATTACATTCATTGCAAGTGTATCTACCAAAAATTTTTGATCTATATGAAATCTGACAGGAAACATTTTAGCTTAGTAAACCAAAGTTTCAAGAGCAGAAAATGATTGCTTTTTCTTTCTTGCAAAGATTTCAGTGGCTCAACATGCTGGAATATGTAATTTCAAAATAATCAAGCAGCTGTAAATAAATTGAAATAATGAAGCCTGTGTTCCTGCAGCTTAATACTAAAATAAGTAAGAATTTCTCTCTAGGTTAACCCAAACAGAAATCAACAATGAGAAACACATACCAGCGATGTCCTCTGCATAAAACCAAAAATATGACCAAAACAATGGAGAGAAAGATCTAGATAAATAAGACAGACATAATAATGATACACATACTATCGTGTCTGACAAAAAAAAATGGAAGAGAGATAACAAAATGGCAAATGTTCAAAAGCTGAAAGCCTAAATGGCAACGTGAATGCTTCCAAATTAATATATCCTGAAAAGGTGGAAATTCTAGCTTTCAAATCCACAAGACAAAGAAATTCTAAGAGCAAGCTGTTCTTACCGAAGCACATTAAAATGAAGATGAGACCAAGTAAATATTTACAGGAACATGAAACAGCCTTGCCATTGTAAAGAAAGGTGCCAAATGTTACTGGACATATAAAAAGTGGTGAAGAGGTTCAAGTTTCAAATGAAGTTTTCCATCTCCAAGGGAATGACTGAGAACTACCCATGACTATATTTGGGAGAAGAAAACCATCAAGTCATTTTTGCACAAAGACATCCAGAGTTACTGCAGTAGGTTCTTGTGAGTCAAACAAATGATCTGAGGTTTTATTTGGTGTACAAAGGGAAAATCTACGATAAGAATATTTCCATAATAACTTTTTTAAGTTCAAAAAGAGTTTATTAGGATTTTCAATAATGGATACAAATGTAAACTGAAGTGGCTTAAAATGTGCTTCTTAAACATAAACCAAGTTCATTTTTAACTAAAAAAATAAAATGTGCTTCAAGGTCAGAGATGGAAGGGAAAACATTTTGTAAATTGGGGTTTTTTCCCTCCAAGTTGACTCCTTACACCAACAGCATGGCTCACTTCCTTCCACACAGGATTAGTAAACAGATACTACATTATACCCATAAAAGCATGAGTGATTCTTAAAGAAAACAGGTGCAGTTTGGCTCCACCACCAACTATGTGACTTCAGGGTCAGTTTCTTATCTTCTCGCAATCTCTCATATATATTAGTGAAATGGGAAAGACAATGTAATGATTTCTGTAAAGATTTTTGGAAGACTGCCTGGCACATATGAAGCATTTACTACATGTTAAAGAGAAAATAAAACAAAATCAAATTCAATGGGAAAATAACAAAATATGAATATTATAAGAAAATATATTTCTAAACTTTGAAGAGAGTTAAAAATTACTAAAAATATATAATTTACTCAAGGAGAAATTATGAAGGAAATAAAATGAATGAGTTACAGTTTCCTTAAAAAGAAAAGCCACACAAGATCCAGATGAATTTTTTTAGGCAAAAAGCAAATTCTAACAACCTTTAAAGGAACCTATCTTTCCAATCTTGCATACTATGCTACAAAACAAAAACAAAACCAAAAACCGGAAACACTCTCACCCTAATACCTCACTCAAAAAAGTATTCTGTATGAGAAAGGAAAATTATAGAACAAAATCTCAAACAAATATTATCAAACCAAAGCCAGCAGAATTTACGAATAATAGATTATCTATTATGATCGAGTAGGGTTTAACCACAGCATGCAAGAGAAATTTTGCTATAGGAAAACTATAATGTAAATTCAATAGAAAAAGGAGGAATCTCTTCTCAATTGCAAAAGAAACCACATTTGATAGAGGTCAACATCTATTCAGATTTTTATAACTCTCAAAAATTAATAACAGAACTTCCTTAATCTATCTTCCAAAAATATTGGAAACACTATCTTTAAATCATGAATAAAACAAAGGTGCCCTTTGAGTGTTTCTTTCAACATTAGTAGAAGTTCTGGTCAGCTGAGAAGGACAAAAATAATAACAGGTAGAAAATCTGGAAAATAAGTGATAAAACTGTGGTGGTTTGCACATGATATGAACATAGAAAATATATTTTTATAATAACTAAAAGAGATAAGCCATAAATATTATTTTAAGGCATAAAGATTCTTCAAAACAGATACTTACAAATTTGCACATGTTCTTTATAAAGAAAATTATAAAACTTTAGTAAATGAAATTAAGACTGTACAGAGAGGAATAAAATGTTCATCAGTGGAAGACTAAATATCACTCAGTTTCTCCCATATTGATTTAGGGAGTCAATGTTAACCCCATGGATATCTCAAAGGCTTTTATGCAAACTGACAAGCTGATTGTAAAATGCATATAGAAAAGCAACAGCCTAGGAATAGCCAAGACACTTCTAAGAAAAGTGAAATCTTAGGAAATCTATAGTAATTTACATTAATTAAATTGTGAGGTTCAGAGATGAACTAATTTATCAATAAAATAGAATAAAGCCTAGAAATAGGTCCATATATTAAGGGAAACAGGGTATTACAGAGAAGACATGGACTGTTCTTTTGTTTTGTTTTGTTTTGTTTAACATTTATTCACCTTTGAGAGACAGAGACAGAGTGCAAGTGGGAGCAGAGAGAGAAGGAGACACAGAATCTAAAGTAGGCTCCAGGCTCCAAGGTGTCAGCACAGAGCCCGAAGCGGGGCTCTAACTCACAAACCATGTGATCATGACCTGAGCCAAAGTCAGCCACTTAACTGATTGAGCCACCCAGGCAACCCTGAACTATTCAAATACTAGAATTATTTTTTAAATATACAGAATTAAATGAAATTGATCCCCATCATACCATGCACAAAAATTACATCTCCAATGGAAGAAATAATTAATAAAGGCAAAACTTTCAATGTTTTGAAGGAAATAAAGGAAAATGATTTTGTGACTGTAGGATTCAAATATTTTTTTAAGATAAGAAACAAAATTCTAGAAGTGTCTAAGTGGCTCATTCAGTTAAGTGGCTGACTCTTGATTTAGGCTCATGTCATGATCTCACAGTTCATGAGATCGAGCCGCAAGAGGTGCTCTGCACTGACAGCTCAGAGCCTGCTTGTGATTCACTCTCTCTGCCCCTCCCTGCTCTCATTCTGTTTTTCTCAAGAATAAATAATAAATAAATTTTTAAAAAAAGGGGCGCCTGGGTGGCTTAGTCGGTTAAGCGTCCGACTTTCGCTTAGGTCATGATCTCGTGGTTCGTGGGTTTGAGCCCCGCGTCGGGCTCTGTGCTGACTGCCAGCTCAGAGCCTGGAGCCTGTTTCAGCCTGTGACTCCCTCTCTCTCTGACCCTCCCCTGCTCACGCTGTCTCTCTCTCTCTCCCCTAAAAATAAATAAAACATTAAAAAAAATTTAAATAAATAAATAAAAAGAAACAAAAGTTCTCATCATAAAATCCGATAAACTAAAGAATTTTTTAAATCCTAAGAGCCTAATTTATTTGCCTGAGTATTTAATACAGATATGGAAAATGGAGTCTTACAGAATAAGAAAGCTTCACTCATTTGGGAAGAGTTTGAAAAATCAAGACAGAAATCCTAATCTGGATATGAAAAACCAGAACAAATTTGGGAAACTATATTACTGATAGTTTAGGGAGCCAAACAGAAAAAAAAGCTCTCTTATCTCCTCTTCACATTTACAGTGTTCCTCATTTCTTTTATTAAACGCTCTGATGGGTCCATAGCACAGTGACCTTGAACATGTGTGACTTGTATACAGTATACAGTTCTCCAGTATGCTACATCAGTATTCACTGTGTTTGTTCCCGAGTATGCCAGATACCTTTTTCTTGCCTCTCCAGAGTTCCTCTCTACTCTTCTCATTCTCTGGTTTGTCCTACCAAAGCAAACTACACTAGACATATTAACACACATCTATAGCTTCCTGTTAGGTCCAACTGGTGGGCAGTCAGAAGTAGCATGACCTTAGGGTAACAATTCTTGGATGTTGCATAATACCTTCAGGTTTTCCTATACCTTGACTACATTTTTGCATATTAGCCCTTTATTGAACTCTCCTTGAATTAATCTGAGTATGCTATCTGCTTCCTAGTTTTGAACTTGTTTATTCCTATTGAACTTATTACTATGATTTCATGATTAAACATTAGGTATTAGAATAAAAGATGGATTCATAAACGGAAGAATTTTTTCATGTTTGAAAAACTGAATTGAATGCTTTGGGAAAACTCAATAAAGCTAAGTCAATAACAGTACTATTGTTAAATTAGTTAAGGGTGTGAAACTAAAAAAGACAAAAATAATAAAGACATTTAAAGATTTTACCCTCAGATTTCTTCCCAAGAGTCTTGAGGTTCTAAAGCTGCAACTGAAAGGTACTCTTAGTAGATACCAGAGACAACGAATTATAAGTGTGACTTACACCCAAAAGACCAAGTGGAAGCAAATCTGCAAACTATCTTCTCAGAGAAAAAAAAACATGGCCTTATCTTATTTAGTAATGATGGGTAAAGAAAGGTATGATGGAAAAATGATATACACATATCTTTAACATCTTAATTCACATAAATATGCCTATGAACCGGCATAAAACAAATTTTAAATTTTAACACACAGTTCTAGTCAGAATATGAAATAACAATCATTGAAAACTTTTCTTAATATGAAAACCATCTATTTTAAAGTAATAAAAGATTAAAAATAATTTTCAGAAAAAAAGCAGTAAGTTACTGTCTTTAATATTCAGAGATTATACAAATTGAAAACACTAAAATCCAAAAATCCATGAACCAAAATAGTACTAATAGAAGACAACATGGACAAATATGTTTATCCTTGCTTGCAAGGATATGCAAATTTAAATATGAATGCTAATTGTTTTTGTTCACTCAACTAGCAATAAATATTTTGATAAATTATAATGCTATTTGTGGACAAAGCATTAGGGAAACTGGCATTCTCACATGTTACTGGTAAAAGTAATCATTTTGTCCATTTATTCTACACTTTTTTTTAGGTATCTGATATTACAATATCTCAGCCCTCATTCTCTTCTGAGATTCCTTTCCTCCTCCCCTTGTAACTAAAGTTTTCATATTTATTAAAACTCCTCAACTCAAATGTGCTCTTCAAGAACCATCACATCCTTGGCATTACTTTAAAATACTGTCTTTATCCCCATAAAGTAACTCATGAAAACTCCTTTTATTATGAAACATTATCTTAATATGAACCTTTTGCTCATCTCTCCTTTCCATACACCTTTATAATGTGACTCTACTAGACTATAAGCAAAGTGCAAATGATAAAGAGAATTGTTTATATCCTTAGCATGGTACATATTTCCCCAGCACGTAATTTATAATAACTATATATGTATATGATGTATAACATACACACACACACACATATATCCATACACATGTTGAAATAAATACAAAGTGAATAAATGAATGGATGAATAAATTAACACAAAGCATGGAAACAATGTAGAGGATTATTCCAAGCCACTGTGTAGTACCTGAACATAAATTCTCTTGGGAAGCTCACCTGAAGTGGCCCATTCCTGTCCTCAAGGATAGGGGCTATTCTGGTTCACATGAACAGTTATATCTCCTTTTGCCATAAACACTTTCTGACTCGAAAGTCAGTAGTATATCCTTGAGAGCAACAGGCAGCCAGTGGCTTGGTGAAGAGTGGAACTGGAGCACAGCTTAGGTGAAGATCATGAAGAATGAACCCAACAAGTCTTGAGAATAGTTATTTATCTCAAGTTATGGCCAAAGTTCTACTGGTGGAGCCTAAGATCAGAAGCCTCACAGCATCATTAATTTATCAGATATTTCAAGTCATCCACTTCAAATAGGTCTCATAATAATGACACACAAAATATGGCCTAAGTAGAGAAAATGAAGAAATAGTACAGCAAAGAAGTACATAAAATTCCACTTCTGAGGAAGGATATCCTTTATTACAGTGCACAACCTGAGGAACACAAAGGTGCCCATAGTTATCACATGGAGGAGTTAGATGAAACACTACCCAATGGCTGGGAAAAGAAAGGGGATAAACAGAAAATAGGAGAATATATATGAAAAAAAATGCTACTTTCCTATTTTGCCTAGATTGATTCTTATATCCTCTTTTCCTTGGCTTTTTTGTCCTAAGTACAGAAAGTCAAAAGGTTCCTTTTAAAAATATTGGAATTATTTATATACTTCTAGGCTCTAAATTTTAAGATATTTTGAAGTGCAAAAAAAATTGTCTTGGCAGTACCCATTACCCACCCCACCCCACCCCCATGATTTCTTGGAAATTGCATCATAAAATAGAAAACCACAGAGTGAACTGTTTTTACCCATATGAAGAATATTATCATTCGGAGTTGAATCTGGACTTAAGGGCTTTGTATTAAAGTTATAAAAAGTTATGACAGAAAGGCTAAGTTAGTAAAACTAAAATCATAAAGTCATAAAATTTAGTCATTGAAATCAGAAATTAAACCTCAATAACCACAGATTGGTGACAGACATTTAAAATACTAATTATAGAATATACTGTAAGACATATAAGAATCAGTAGACACTGAAAATTTACTGCACCATAAATGTGTCCTAAAACTAACATACCATCATGCTACCACTGCTCCTACTACTTATAAGAATGATGATGATAATTACCCAATACCACTTCATTGAAACTAACTTAATTTATAATTTAGAAGGAACTTGAGCTTCTTTCAATCAAAAGAAGTTTGAGTTAATGCCTTTTTCAGAGAATGCTTCGAGAAAAAAGAACAAACATTCAAAACATGACATTAGTCCATTAACCTTAGAGCTACCTTAATTAAAGTGAATATTGAATGTATTTATATTATTGTTTTGGTAATGGCAATGATAGTGGCGATATCTGAACTATAAAACTGCTTGATATACTCACAGCAAACATAGCATAGTGTATAAACTGAGAGTTTTACACCTGAAACTAATGTAACTGTGAGTCAAGTACACTCAAACAGGTCAACTAATTAATTAATTTAAAAACTGCTTGAAAAGCAAAGTCTAAACTGCCATTTTCCCCCTTCATTTTTCTACTAAGCAGAGATGGCCTGAATTAGATCAAATAAGGGCAACCATCAAAGGAAATGGAAGATGCTTGAAATTGTGTCCATTTCACATAAATGATGCTACCAGGGATAATGTTCACTTGAAGCAAGCAAATTCTCATCATAAGTAAGAAGGAATGGTACATATTCATTAAAGGTAACAATTATCAAAGAAATGCTGTAATGTAAAGTTAAGGGGAAAACCAGAATATAAAATGGCATATACTTAATTATAGTTATGAATCCATGTAAATATATGGACAAGATACTGTTATATAATAATACATGGACAACAGATACTATTATATAAAATTTAGGCTCATCAATATTTTCTACTGTAATATTTTTAGGGGAAAAAGAAAAACAACTGCCACCAACCTGCACAAGAAAACTTTATAAAGGAATTTTTAATAGCATTAAGAAAACAGAAATCTCATCATAGCTATAACTATAATGTGATTAACCTATATCAGGACAATGAAACTAAATAAATAGGTAAATAAAAGGTAGAAATTATTCATCAAATAGCAATGAGTGAGTGAAAGAGCTGTACCACTGGATAGGTAAATAAACAAAACGACATTCATTAAAATAATTCAAAACTTTAATAATGTTATTTTACATATGAGTAACATGACTTGTTAATAAAACTAAACAAATACAAATAGGTTAAAAATCATCTTTGCAAACAAAGGGGACTCAAAACTGTAATATGGAAAACTTTTTATCTAAAATAGTAGTTGGTTCTAAAGTGCTGACAATTATATAAAACAAATATAGCTAATACTACTGGTAAGAGTAACTCAAAAGCAGGGATAATAATATATTTTAGCATGTATGTTAAAATATTAACTCTCTTCTAAAAAGAAAAGATTATATGTAATTATACCCCCTTTAAAGCTATTTTTTCTGGGACGCCCGGGTGGCTCAGTTCATTAAGCGTCTAACTTCCGCTCAGGTCATGTTCTCACAGTTTGTGCGTTCAACTCCGCGTTGGGTTCTGTGCTGACAGCTAGCTCAGAGCCAGAGCCTGCTTCAGATTCTGTATCTCCCTCTCTCTCTCTGACCGTCCTCCGCTCATGTGCTCGCTCTCTCGCTCTCTCTCTCTCTCTCTCTCAGAAATAAATAAAACGTTTTAAAAAACATAAAGCTGTATTTTCTTTCTTTTTTTAATTTTTAAAAATTTTTTTAAAATTTATTTCTGAGAGAGAGAGAGAGCACGAGTGAGTGAGCAGGGGAGAGTCAGAAAGAGGGAGACACAGAATCTGAAGCAGCTCCAGGCTCTGAGCTGTCAGCACAGAGCCCAACACAGGGCTCAAACCCAAGAACTGCGAGATCATAACCTGAGCCGAAATCAGACGCTTAACCAACTGAGCCACCCAGGCGCCCCTAAAGCTATTTTTAATTAGCCAACTCTATCACATAATAAAAAAACTACTGTATCCATTTTTATTGTCATTAAAATGAGTCCTATTTCTTCCTTCTACTGGGTAATGAATTTTTATCATTAAAATGGATCTATACCTATAACAAATTCCTATATAAACTATAACATTAAAAATTTGATTACTGTATAACCTACTTATAAAAATTAGTATAATTAATCTATTTCAAAAAAGCAGCAGTTTTTGAAATAAAACAAGACTTGATTTGTTTGGATTCAATTAAATCCTGAATGTCAAGTTACTATTTCATTTCACGTGTTATTTGCCTAGACTCAAGTTAAAAAAGAAAGAAGATACGGTCTTCCAATAGGCAGTGAATATATACAAAACTTGTATGAGCTTAGCAGAGGAACAGTTACCAAAATACATTGACTTGATATAATAGTATATAATGACATAAACAGGCATACTGTTGCTATAGAAATGTGGATGCTTGGGATAAATAATACTACCCTTAATGACTGACACTGCCCAACATATGCAACAACTGAAATAGCACACAATTGAACCTTGCTGCAATTCTGCCAAATGAAAACTATTTTTTTCATAGTTAATATATTTAGTACTTGACACTATTTCAGTTTTGCTTAAATTAGGTTATTTTTTATTTGTTCTTACTCTACCTTCTTTCTTTTATCAATTCCATTATTGCTTATTATATGTAGGAATAGAGAATGTAGATTCTTGATAAGTTTCCTGTCTTTAAATACTACACAGCTCTGAAAAGTCACTCTCAGTGTAGGAAAAATATTATTTTCAGATGGCCCAGGGGCATTTTTGCACAATGTAATGCTATAAACAAGACCTATATTTAAGAGCTGCCTTATCATTCTTGCTGCTTATTGAGCAGGGATGTAGAAGAGAGAGGAATTCTTCTGGGGGTGAGGCTGAGGGTCATCTCTACTACTCTAATAATACTTGTATCTAAACCCATGAATTTGAGAATGTGCAGACAGAAAGAGATCATGCTCAGAGAGTAAAAGGCACTATACCCAATTACAGGAAGATTTTAAATATGAAAGTAAAAAGAATCTTTTTATAATACACACTAATATATATGCATGTTAATACTTTCTGAGCTTAAGATCATTTCAACCAACACTTATAAGCCTAACACTTTATGATACACCGGGGATAGAGCACTCGCTGTCTACCAGAGAAAACAGGTAACATAACAATTAATTGTAATATATATAAATATTAATATTAATATTAAAGGGCCTGCATATATGCACAAATTATTATCTTAAAATCATACAGATTGTTAAAGCCCACTGCCACAGAATCCAGGCCTAAACTGAGAAGAGGGACCTGGAATTAACACAGGCTAATATATCTAAAGTCTAATTTTGATGTAGACAATGACAAAACTTTTTCTAAATTCCAGGGATTATTTTCTATAAAAGCAATGTTCCATAACTTCATAGAACAGTTTATTAAAGTTTTACTTTTAATAGCATTACTTGAGCATGAGCACTTGGTATAAAACAGTGTCCTGTAACTTACTTTGTTTTACTACTTATTTAATCCTTATAGCAACTCTATGAATAAAATATTATTGACTCACATTTGTTACTGGAAACATTTCATGTCATGTGTTTTACATACATTAATTTTCAGTCACACAATAATTCTAAATTGATTTTATCATCCCAATTACTCAAATTAAGAAACCGAATTTTAAAAAGTTGCCAGAGATCAGAAATACAGCATATGGCAGGAATGCAACTGGAATGTTTGTGTCTGGCTCCCACCTCAACTAGTCCCCTAACTCCCTACTGACTAGTGCTCAGACTCCAACCGGCCATTCCAGCTTCAGATCTCTTCCTTTTCATCTCTCTCCCTGCCATAGATCTTATGGTCTAGACAAATCACACCTTGTCACATTCTATCATCTGTTTTCTATGCACCTAGGGACCTTACCAGCCTTTACAGTGGTTCCAGTCTTTCTCTTTGATGGAACCCAGTTCACATTTCTTGCCTTCCCCAATACCTTCAAATCAATTCATCATTCTGGCTTGTAGAGCATTGTGATTATCCCTCTATCAAAGCATCTCCATGGTGAAACTTGTATTACAAGTATGTTGTAACAATCTGAACTCTTGGACTGAGAACTCTTGGGAGGTCCAAGAACAGTGTCTTATTCATCTTTTTGGTGCATAAAATGGATCATGACACCCACTTCAGTGATCAGTAGTATCTGCTGGCTTTATATCATTTCACATGTAAGGTCCTATACATTATGGACATTACTTCTTTTTCCACACTTCAAGTATCCTACTCTCTAGAACCAACAGATCACTTGGTGTTTCTTCCACAGATGACTCCAGGATTTTGCTTTGCTCAAATTTTTCCTGTCTACACACTGTACCATTCCCTTTCCAACCCTAATTTTTAAATTTTTTTTAATGTTTATTTATTTTTGATATGGAGAGAGACAGAGCACAAGCAGTGGCAGGGCAGAGAGAGAGAGGGAAATACAGAATCTGAAAGAGGCTTCAGGCTCTGAGCTGTCAGCAGAGTCCAATCCAGGGCTCGAACCCAAGAACTGCAAGATCATGACCTGACCCAAAGTGAATCCGAAGTTGGCTTAACCAACTGAGCCACCCAGGTGCACTTCTAACCTTAATACCTACTATAAAATTCAACTTTTAAGATTCAACCTTACAAGATTCAACATTATTGTTGCTGCATCCAGTAAAAGTCCTTGTGAGGCTAAATATTATACATTTTTACTTCTCTATATTCAATTCTAATGGTATTTGTCAAATACATCACAATTGGCCTACACTGTGATAATTATAAGCATTCTAGAGAAAACAAGCATGTTATTCTTCTATTCACCCCGTTAAAGCACAAAACCTTGCTATAGTAAACATTTATTATCTTAATTTAATTTGAAATCCTTGCGTTATAAAACTACTACCTAATATAATGAAATAATTCTTCTGCCTATATCCCCCCTCTATTTTGCACTATTGTACACTCTAGTAAGAAGTACACTGAATTACATTATAATTATGCATATAAATTCCAAGGCAGGGAGGAAGTTGACCAACTTTAATGGCTGACACTGTTCAATACATGCAACAGAAATATCACATGAACATAGTGTAATTCTGCTAGTAAAACAAAGGCTATTCTTTCAAAATTAATGAATTCCATGCATGATTCTATTTGGGTGATTCACCTAAAATTAGGTCAGTTTTTATTTGTTTTTCCCTCTCCTTTCTCATACAGGTCTCATTTTTATACACTGGGGTATAGAAACAAACAAGTTACAGAGATTACTGAAAATGTTCATCTAAGCACTATTTGGGGAGATAATGTTTTAGATATTTGAAATATTCTTCCCCTAACTGGCAGTGGTTGGAACCAATCAACTTCATCATTTCTAATTTTGGTAGCAAGACCACATCTATGGTAGATATGGTTGCACCAGATTGCCTTGGGCCAATACCATAACACATCTAATGTATTAGCCTCCCTCTGATTCTGATTCTACAAACCCCAAGCAACCCTGTGACAGTGATTATTATTTAGCTTCCAGTGCTGTTCTGCCTACAGGAAAAAGAGTTTCTAATAACCAAATTCCTCATTTTATATTTTACATACACAGACAGAACTCACAGATTCTGCATATTCTAATCATTTTGTCCCTACTAAAATAATTTATACCATAAATCAATAAATTAGTCTTTTCACTTTTAAACAGTTTCATAAGCTTGGTTAACATGAATATATCTTCAGAAAAGGGAATCAGTTTTTCAGGTCAAGGACTACATTCCAGACTATGAAAGGAAATAAGAGCAATCATCTTTAGGGACTGATATTTGCCAACTGATCAGCAGGATTTTCATGTTAATAGGTTAAAATTATTATTTTTAATATTATCAAATCAGAATACTTTTAGTATATTTTCAAATGGTAATGCTTATGATTCTATTCTGGAAATGATCACTTACTTGTGACATTTATATAAAAGTAGTCTTTAGTAAAATACTCTGCTTACCTTATGAAGTTTTATTTTGTTTCATTTTGTTTGAGAAGGAAAGTAGAGACAGAAAATATGGAAGATCCGAATATTTTAACTCCCAATAGTGATTCCCAAAATCAAATACCAACTCAGCTATCAGAAATCACAGATGTGTATTTATAAGATAAACCTAAGAGATTTTTTTTTACTAGAAACCAAGATTGCAGAGAATGCATATATTGTATATATCATATATATAAATGGGAATACAAAAATGCGTTTCTTATTATTGTACTTTTAAACTTACTTTACCCAAGCTCCTACTCTACTATATTAGTTCAATATTTACCTGTATTGACTACTATATAAAATATACATTTTAATGATTTGCAAATGTTGGTATATATATTATAGTAATTTAGATTGGCTCTTTTAAACACCAAACAGAAAAACTGTAGAAAAAAATTAATGGTATGAAGGGATTTATGTTTAATTAGAGTACCTGTGAGGAGCCTCTATTCCTTTGTCCTCATATTTTCATGAGCAGACTTTTGATCAAGAAATAGTAACAGCTTCATCTGTCCCTTCCCTGTTTACATGAGAAAGACAGAAATTCATCTCATTGTTGAGTTTAAGAGAACACACGGAACATGCCCAACTCCCCTCTGTTTTTGTCAGTTCAGTTCTACCTATAGAGAACTGTCTGTCCAGCTGTTCCAGTGGCTGAGAGGGTATAAATGTCTAATTCAGAGTTGAACTCCATTTTCTCTGTATATGTATGTAATGCCTGTTAACCAATTCAGCCTCTGCCGGTGATAAAGCTAGTACTTTGATCTTCATCTGCCTGGCACCTGTGTCTTTCTCTCAGATGTTTCCAAATTGTGAAGTTGTCATTAATGTGATTTACCCAACCTCTAAAACCCCAAAACAGCAGACTGACAAAACAGAAGTCGAGCTCTACATAGATAGAATAGTGTCAGCTGCCTATTCTTATTCATTTGGTCAGTAAATATTGATTGAACTCTTGTATCTGTCAGGTACTGTCTAGGCATAGGACTATGGCAAAGAAAAAAACCAAAACCCAGTACCTTAGGAAACCAACACTAACCACCCACCATCAAGCTACAGGTTAGTCAGTAGGCAAATAGAAAAAGGAACACATCTGTATTTTCTTTTTCATGGATTTCAGAGTACAAATTAAAGTATTTCAATATATCGATTACAATAAAAGACAGTAAAAAGTAGATATCAAACTGATATAAAACTGCAGACAAACGTTTTGTTTTACAATAACAATTGTCATAAGGTTGAGTCTAACAATTTCACATACAAAAATAAGCAAGCAAATTCCATCTTCTTGGAATCACACAGAAGATCATAAAAATATTGGAAAATCTGGAAAAGATTTAACTTAATTAATGATTACAAAGAGAAATTTTAATTTAAAATAGTGTTTAAGATAGATAGATAGATAGATAGATAGATAGATGATAAATAGACAAAAAATAGGGTCATGTGGGAATACCACTTTTATGAATTGATTGGATCTTCTCAATTCTGGGTAATAGTATCATTTTCCCATGACAAACTAACAGAAGGAACATCAGTTTTCTTTTACTACAACTAAATATTAAAGATTAAATATCAAAAGGAGCATTGATTTACTTTTAATACAATTGAATATTAAGGATTAATATTAATAACATTTATCTCTCCTAAAGTGTTTCTCATATTTAAAGTACTTTACAAATATCAATTCTGAAAATCATTAATAGCATCAATCCAAGATAGTTAATATCCATAATTCAAAGACAGTCCATATACCCAAAGCTTTATCCATATGAAAGCAGGAGACTTTACTAAAATTTTGACAAATTGTTAACTACCAGTCAACAAAGATACAAAATGCAACACTTTTCTGTACTTAGAAAAGATTATAATCACCAGGAGTCTATCAGGAAAGAGATGGCATTTTCCCAAGTAGGCTGAGAGCCGTTCTGTCCCATAGGAAATAAACAAAACTCTTTAAATTGTATGCTTAGTAAAGAACTATTTAAAGTTAGAGTTAAGGTAAGCAGAGGAAAAAGAATAGATCAATGAGAACAGGGAAGAAAGGAGCAGTTACCTGAAGAGTAAGAGTCAGCCTGAAGAGAAGGGTGCCAGCCAGAGGTGTACCCACCACCCTACCACAGCCTGTCTGTCACTGCATCCATCTCTGTTTATACACGCTGTGAAGCAGGCACACTAATTTATTAAAATCTCTCAACTTCAAGAATAGGCAAAATAAATAGGATATAAGATGATTTCCTGAAAAGCAGTAAGAAATTTTACAAGATATCATACAGCTACTTCTTTAGATTACTTTTCATCTCTGAAATCTCAGTTGGAAACGCGGTCTTGAGGACTCGAGCATGATGATAACATCTCAGAAAAAAAAAAAAAGAAATGATACTTTTAAAACAAGCACATTTTACAGAAACTTATGGCGCATCCTAACCTCTCATTTTTCCTTTCTTCGTTTCTAACTGAGATGGTTTAATAGTACATTCTCATTATAATCTGTTGCCAAGTGAGAGCTCTGGTATAGTTCAAATACTTAGATCTATGCTTCTCAAGGTTTGCTGAGGTTTTACTGGTTTTCCTAAAGGCCAACACTTTCTATTCTTTCTAATATTGAATTAACTTTAACATTTAAAGTATACCATTCCATGCAGTTACTTTGGGTTATTTTTAATCACAGCACTCAGATGAAGCTGAGTCAAAATAAATACCATGGTTCAGGTAACTAATAGTTGGGTCATATTTCAGAGTCATCTAAGGATAAACTAACACTTTTTTTATGACAAATTTAAATCATTATAAACCTTAATAGAGATTTTAAGACTTTCTAGAAAAGATTTGAGGCTGGGAGTTAAAATTTAATCTATAGGAAAAAATTAATTACCTATGTTTATACCTTAAATATGTCATATAGTAATCTAGTAATTGTGTCAACAGGCATTATGGAATTTTGAGTATTATTCATAGAAATATAAACTTCATTTCTCTTTAATATTCTCTGACACTCTTACAAACTGAGATGCTTTATATTTATGAATTTTAAACTCTCCACAATGTGCAGTCTTTGTTTTAAAATCCAGTAGAGACAAAAGCAAATGGAAAGCAAATGATCATGGTGCAGCCTTCAGATGTACAAAATTTACAGACATACTCAACTAGTGGAGTTTGGGTCTTTCTGGGACATTCTTAACATGCAGCAATTTCTAGATGTGTAAATGAGTTAAAAGCGTTTCTGAAATAACATCTTCAAAAATAGTATAGATCAAGAAAACAATGGCATAGTGCTTACAACAAATACACTAACAGAGAAATCTAAAATTCCTGACTATTTGACTTTTAAGAAAAAGATTCCCAACGAGCTTAGTAACATTGGAATGCTAACAATCAAGTTCATTAATGACTCAAGCTCAGCAATCACTTATGAAGGGCTTAGCATGTACAAGGTACTGCGCTTGACACTTAGAGGAAGCAAAATTCACTTTCTCACATGTATTATGATTAGGGCAGATGCCAAAGCTTGCACCAAGCAAGCCCCATTTACTTCCAAACCCTTTTCCAGCTCAAATTTTTTCCAGTCACCCAGCAATACTCACTTACAGGATGTTGTTGTTGTTTTTCTGGGAAAAGGACTTTCCCCACCCTTGTTTTTGTGTCTCATTTTATTCCTATTTTTAATTTATGCCATCTTGTTGTATTTTATGCACTCTAAGTTGCTTTAAGACCATTCTAGAATGAGGCAGGGTATAAAGAAACAAACAGAAAAAACAAACACAGAAAAATAAAGTCAGGATACTTCAGGACACACTTTAAAGTCAAAACTTAAATGTCAAACTCTTCCTCAGCCTGCATATTGGCCTTTGAATCCCAATATCTAGATTTATCCTTTTATTTTTTTTTAATGTTTATTTGTTTTTGAGAGAGAAAGAATGTAAGCAGGAGAGGGGCAGTGAGAGAAGGAGGGGGACAGAGAATCTCAAGTGGGCTCTGTGCCCACATCCAGAGAGCCTTACGTGGGGTTTCAAACCCACAAACCATGAGATCATGACCTGAGATGAAGTCAGACACTTAACCAACTAAGCCACCCAGGTGCCACAAAATATATAGATTTTAATGCTACCTCAATATTATATGAAATTTTAGGCAGATTCTGACCTTCACCAAGTCCAGTTTTATCATCTGTAAGTAAAGGTAAAAATAGCCATGTCACGGGATTTTGGCTGCATATTACAGAGTAGTTGATTGTAGAAGGTGTTCAACAAAAATCTATTTTATTTCCTTCCTTTACAAACTCTTTAGCTGTCTATTATACTAATGCTGCAAATAAAATGTCAGTTAACAACAGATCATGCCTTGAATGCACCCAGCAAAATCAATATAAAACTTATTTTAAAGTCCTGCCCACATTTTCTAAAAGTTGCTACATTAATTTCAAATACTTTGCAAAATGAAACAAAGGTATGTTTTTAATAAATAAAAAATGGTCCCCTTCTTTCTCTAAATTTTCTGCTTCTTAGTCAGGAAAAGGGTACATAAAAAAAAAAAAAAACCCTCAAGATGAACATGTTCCCATTGCACTACTTATGAAATATCATCAACAAACATCCTTTATATAAAAAGAGTACAGGAGGAGTAGGAGAAACTTGACAGAGGACCATGGGGGAGGAGAAGGGGAAAAATAGTTGGGGAGAGGAAGGGAGGCAAACCAGGAGAGACTCTCAAATACTGAGAACAAACTGAGGGCTGATGGGGAGGGGAGAGTGGAAGGGGAATGATGGGCATGGTGGAGGGCACTTGTGGGGATGAGCACTGGGTGTTATATGGGATCCAACTTGACAATAAACTGTGAAAGAAAAAAAAAGAGGTCCTTATAAAAACAGTATAGCTGGATTACAAAAGAGGATTGAAGATTTCCTTGAAATTAAAAAAAAATCCTGAGATAGTAGTAATATTTTCACTTGTGAAGAGCTCTTTAAGGAAATTCCCCCCATTTTGATCTATATATTTTTTTAAAATTTTTTTTACTTTTTTTCAAAGTTTTATTTATTTCCAGGAGAGAGAGAGAGAGAGAGAGAGACAGCGTGAGCAGGGGAGGGTCAGAGAGAGAGGGAGTCACAGACTGAAACAGGCTCCAGGCTCTGAGCTGGCAGTCAGCACAGAGCCTGACGCGGGGCTCGAACCCATGAACCGCGAGATCATGACCTAAGCGAAAGTCAGAAGCTTAACCGACTAAGCCACCCAGGCACCCCTTGATCTATATATTTTAAACAGCCCTTATCAAAATCTCAGCAGGTTTTTTGTTGTTGTTGTTGTTGTTGTTGTTGTTGTTGTTGTTGTTGTTAAAATTGACAAGCTGAGTCTAAAATGTATATGGAAATTCAAAGAACTCAGAATATCCAAAACAATTTTTAAAAGAAGTAAAAAGCTGGAGTACTTACACAATCTGGATTCAAAACTTAATATAAAGCTGCAGTAATTAAAACAGTGGTACTGGTATAAAGATAGACATAGAAATCACTGAAACAGATGAGAAAGTACAGAAATATATCCTTAATGTGTATTGTTAACTGATTTTTTTACAATAGAGCCAAGGCAATTTAAGGATAAAGGGCGGTCTTTATCAAAAGATGACCCCTTCACATCCAATGTAAAAATTAACACAGAATGGATCAGATCTAAGGATGATAGCTAAAACTATAAAACTTCTAAAATTAAAAAAAAAGAAAATCTTTGTGATCTTAGGTTACGCAACAACTTCTTACATAAAACACCAAAAAATATTCATAAAGAAAAGAACTTGATAAGCTCTTTTGAGAATTTTAATCAAAATTAAAATATTTTGCTCCCAAAACACCATTAAGAAAACATCACTTGCTAGGAGAAAATTTGTGGAAATCATTATCTGATAAAGGACTTGTATCCAGAATATATAAAGAACACTTACAATTCAATAGCAAAAGGCAAACAAGCCAGTTAAAAAATACTAATGGCCACATGACTATCATTAGTCACTAAGAAAATGCAAATTAAAACTACAATGAGATATTATTGCATAGCCACCAGAATGGCTCTTCTCAAGACTGAAAATAACAGAATTTGACAAGGATGAGGAAAACTGGGATCTTGCTACATTTCTGATGGAAATGTAAAATACACACACTCAAAAAGACACAACACAACACATCAAAACAAAGATTACTTTTAAAAACAGTTGCAGTTTAGTAGTTTCTTAATGGATAAACACAGAATTATCACTGAACCTTTATTCACACTCCTAGAAAACTACCTGTATATCTATACAAACACTTGTACACAGATGTTCAGAGAAGCATTACTCAAACACAGAAAGCAATCCAAATGTCTGTCAAATGATAAACTGATAAATAAAATTTGATTCATATAATATTCCTCAGCAAAAAAGAAAAAAACCTTCTAAACACACCACAACATTGGTGAATCTCAAAAACATTATGCTAACTGAAAGAAGTGAGACACAAAAGATTATATAATTTAAGATTCTACTTATAAAAATTTTCTAGGAAAGGCAAATATATGAACACAGAATGTAAATCAGCAGTTGCCTAGATGGGGAAAGTAGCAGGGCTTCACTACAAATGAACATGAGGGAATTTGGGGGGAGAGGTTGTTTTAGAACTGGATCTGGTGATGATTACATAAATCTGAATATATCAAAATCACTGAATTATACAATTGCAATGGGTGACGTTTATAGTATAAAAAGTATTCTTCATTAAAACTGTTAAGATAAAACAATAAAACACTCAGCAGTTCAGTATGCAAAGTTCTAAATTAGAGCTTTAAGCCATTTTGCAAAGATTAATCAATGAATTACTGGTCTGAGATGTTTAACCCAAAGAAGAGGGCCAAGTGGAAATAAAACTATTTCTCAAACACTTGATGCATTTGTAAAATCTGATGCATTTGTATACATATGAAATATGCCCTTCAAAAAGCACCTAAGACTATAGATCTTAATTAGAATAAGTTTCAAGAATCTAAATACAAATCAATATATTGAAGAAGTCTCTAAACATAAGAGCCAAAGTTTCTAAAAGAAAACACCTTGAGCTACCTAAAATCGACAGGTTGCTCCATTAGTCAGCCTATTCTTGTTACAGTTTAAAATAGTGAACTAATCAACTCATGATCATGAGATCATGACCTGAGCTGCAATCAAGAGAAACACACTTACTCAACTAAGTCACCCAAGTGCCCCATCGTTTTATTCTTTACAGATATGAGATATTAAATATGGCAAGAAAACGTGGTTCAATTAGCCAGCAACTAACAGCTATCAGCTTGTTCTTGGTTATGTATGAGTAAATTTCACAGTGTATGTGTGTGTGTCCAATTAGCTTTGTTTCTTTTTCAAACAATTTAAGACGATCATCTCAATAAACAAAGTAAATGCATCTAACAAAACCTAATACCTTTCCATGTTAAAGACACTCAGAAAACTACAACTAGAAAGAAACTTCCTGACCCTGCTAAAAGGCACCTACAAAACACATACATGAGCACACACACACACACACACACACACACACACACAGTTTACAACATACTAATGGTGAAAGATAAAATGCTTTCCCTCTAAGATTAGAAAGAAGAAAGAATGCCAGCTGTTGCCACATCTATTTAACATTGTGCTAGATAGAGGTTCTAGGTAAGGCAATTATATATATACACACACTTACACAAGGAAAAGGCATAAAGTTTGGAAATGAAGTAAATATATCTGTTTTTGTAAGTGACATGATCTTCCATATATAAATCCTAAGGAATCCACAAAAAATGTCTGTTACAACGGATAAACAAGTTCAGTAGGGTAGCTGGACACAAAATCAATACACAAAAGTGAACTGTATTTCTTATATGAGCAATAGTATCAGAAAGAATAAAATACTTAGAAACAAAGTCATCAAAATAAATACAAGACTTGTATACTGCAAAATACTAAATATCATTGAAAAAAAGTCAGAGAAGACCTGAATAAATGGAAAGGCATCAAATGTCTGTCATTTGGAAGACTTGATATTGTAAAGATTGAATACTCCCAAATTGATCTACAGATCCAACATAATCCTTATCAAAATCCTAGCTGTCCTTATTTTCAATAAATTAACAAGCAAATTCAAAAACTCATATGTAAATGCCAAAACAATATTGTAAAAGAACAAAGTTTGAGAACTCACACTTCCTGATTTCAAAATTTACTACCAAGCTACATGATCAGACAATAAAGTACCACCATAAGGGCAGATATATACAGGCTCCACACTGAGCATGAAGCCTGCTTAAGATTCTCATTCTCTCTCTCTCTCTCTCTCTCTCTCTCTGTCTCTTCCTCTGCTACTCTTGCTTGATTACGCTATCTATCTCTCTAAAATTAAATTTTTTTTAAGAAGACAGGCATACAGATCATGGAATAAAATTGAAAGTACAAAAATAAACCTTTACATCTGTGGTCAGTTGATTTTTGACAAGGAAAGAAAAAGTCAATGATAAAAGAGCAGTATTTTTAATATATGGAGCTGGATCTACTATATATCCAAATGCAAAAGAATGATCTTGGGTTCCCTACATGGTAAGATACATAAAAATTAATTCAAATGGGGCGCCTGGGTGGCTTAGTCGGTTGAGCGTCCGACTTTCACTTAGGTCATGATCTCGCAGTTCATGGGTTCCAGCCCCGCGTCGGGCTCTGTGCTGACTGCCAGCTCAGAGCCTGGAGCCTGTTTCAGCCTGTGACTCCCTCTCTCTCTGACCCTCCCCTGCTCGCGCTGTCTCTCACACTCCTAGAAATAAATAAAACATTTAAAAAATTTAAAAAAAATTAATTCAAATGGAATCATAGACCTAAATGTAAGAGATAAAACTATAATAATTATTTGAAGAAAACATAGGGTAAATCTTTGTGACCCCAAATTAGATACAGCATCAAAAGCAAAAATGACATAAGAATAAATTCTTAGATATGGCATCAAAAGTACCAGGAACATAAGAAAAAAATAAATTGGACAGTGTCAAACTTAAAATTCTGTTCTTCAAAGGACATCATAAAGAAACTAAAATGCTAACTCACAGAAGTTAATATTTGCAAATTATGTATCTAAAATATGTAAGGAATTTTTACAAACTCAACAATAAAAGATGTACAACCTATTTTTTTACATGAGCACAAGATTTGAGAAGCAATTCCTCCAAGAAGAAATAGCCAATATTAATATATGAAAAGATGCTAACATCATTGGTCATTAGGGAAATGAAAATACAAAATACAACAAAATATCACTTCACACCTACTAAGAAGTCTAAAATTTAAAAAGATGAACTATATAATATAGCACTGTATGTTAAACTACACTGGAATTTAAAAAATTAAGTTAAATTTTCAAAAAAAAAGACTATAACAAGTGAAACCCTCCTATATAGTTGGTAGGATTGTAACATGGTGTATCCACTTTGAAATAAAGTTTGGCTCAAAATGTTAAATACGGATTTTGTGCCACTCCTAAGTATATACCTAAGGGAACTACAAACATATGTACACACACACACACACACACACTCACACACACTCACACACACACACACAGGAATATGTGTTACTACATTATTCATAATAAGCCAGAAAGTAGAAATAATCAGAAATCATTCAGTAACAAACAATGAAATTGATCAAGGATCTCTTATAGGAAGATGTATGGAATGAGAAAATGACTTACAGAGCTTTCATTCCAACAAGAGAATACAGAAAATACTGAAACGAACAAACAAGATAATTACAGGTGATAATAAGGGCCATGAAGGAAAACAGTGATGTGACAGAGAAAAACTATTAAAGTCTCACATTAAAAAGGTAGTTAGGCAATGCTTCTCTGGGGACTTGCTCTAAAGAATAAAAAAGAAACCATCACATAAAAAGTGAGGAGGCATGCATGCTTGGCTGGGGAAATAGGAAGTGTAAATACCCTCAATGAGGAGACAACTTGGAATGTTTAAGAAACTGACAGAAGGCCAGTGTGTCTAAAACGTGGTATGTGAAGAAGAAAAGTGGCACAAGATAATGCGGCAGAAATAGACAAGAGTTAAATCAGTCAGAGACTGGAGGACATTGTAATGAATCTGGATTTTATGCTTCTTCCAACTGGAAGCCATGGGAACATTTTAGGCAGAGTAGTGTCACTATCTCATTTACATTTTTAAAAGCTTGCTTTGTCCATCATGCTTAGAATGATTTATAAGAGGACAATAACAGAAGCATAAAGAACAAGTAGGTGGTTCTACTGTAATCCAGGCAGGACATGTGAATTGTACCAGGACTGGGATTCTTTTTATATAATTACATCCAGCACCTAAGGTCCTAACCTATTCTAAACGTAGTGGATACTCTGAGGTGTTGCCCAAACTCACATCCCCTTCTGGGATGAAGGACTTCTTTTCCAGCTACCTCCTTAGCTGAAGAGGCCTCCTTAAAACAGCCTTCATCCAAAGCCCAGTGCAGTAGTATAAAGGCTGGCCCCAGGCCTCGATGAGAGCCATCCTGAAGGGCCATCCAGCTGCAGAGTTCTCCATGAGGTTCACAGTACCTTCACTGATAACATATGCCTGCTCCCAGTTTCATTCCCTCCCCAAGGTTTTGATCTCAAGAATGTTCCCTCACTACTGTAGTGTATGCTGATGTCCATCTCTTCATCTGCTTCTCAGAAAGTTCAACATGACACTCATTTTATCATCCTCAGTACATGGTTCTCATTTACCTTCTAATGAGATGGTCAATCTATAAATACTAATAAACTTGAAATAATAACACACCATTAAAAAATCCTAACAATATAATTGTTTTATAAATTATGACATGTTTTGGATGAATGTGAAACAGGAAACCAACAAAACCCTAGAGGAGAAAGCAGGCAACAACCTCTTTGACCTCAGCCACAGCAATTTCTTACTTGACACGTCCCCAAAGAAGGGAATCAAGAGCAAAAATCAACTATTGGGACCTTATCAAGATAAAAAGTGTCTGCACAGCAAAGGAAACAATCAATAAAACTAATTGGCAACCGACGAATAGGAAAAGATATTTGCAAATGGCGTATCGGATAAAGGCCTAGTATCCAAAATCTATAAAGAACTCACCAAACTCCACACCCGAAAAACAAATAATCCAGTGAAAAATGGGCAGAAGACATGAATAGACATTTTTCCAAAGACATCTAGATGGCCAACAAACACATGAAACTAGGCTCAACGTCACTCATCATCAGGGAAATACAAATCAAAGCCACACTGAGATACCACCTCATACCCGTCAGAATGGTAACATTAACAACTCAGGCAACAACAGGTTGTGGAGAAAGAGGATCTCTTTTGCACTGCTGGTGGGAATGCAAACTGGTGCAGCCACTTTCGAAAACAGTATGGAGGTTCCTCAAAAAAATTAAAATTGGAACTACCCTACAACCCAGCAATAGCACTGCTAGGAATTTACCCAAGGGATACAGGAGTGTTGTTGCATAGGGGCAAATGTACCCCTATGTTTATAGCAGAACTTTCAACAGTAGCCAAATTATGGAAAGAGCTTAAATGTCCAACAACTGATGAATGGATAAAGATGCAGTTTATATATACAATGGAATACTACTTGGCAATGAAAAGGAATGAAATCCTGTCATTTGCAGCAATGTGGATGGAACTAGAAAGTATTATGCTAAGTGAAATAAGTCAGTCAGAGAAAGACAGATACCATATGTTTCCACTCATATGTGGATCTTGAGAAACTTAACAGAAGACCATGGAGGAGGGGGAAGGGAAAAAGAAAAAGTTACAAAGAGAGAGGGATGGAGGCAAACCATAAGAGACTCTTAAATACAGAGAACAGATTGAGGGTTAATGGGAGGTGAGGGAGAGGGGAAAGTGGGTGATTGGCATTGAGAAGGGCACTTGTTGGGATGAGCACTAGGTGTTGTATGGAAGTCAATCTGACAATGAATTATATTAAAAAATAAATAAAAAATTAAATGGTATCAACAACAAAATATGCTATTTTTATGATAGCCCATTAATTTTATATGGATTTATGTAAATTTCCTGTTTATAAACACATTTCAATGCTACTTAAGCAAACACAACAAAAAATATAATAAAGCATAAAATAAGTTGTACCATTAACCACTTTGAAGAACCCAAAAAAAAAAAAATGGACCAATTTCCCTAAATGTCTTTTACTGTAGATAAGAAGATAAAGCATTATTTATCATTGTCATTATAACTGAAACATAGCATCTCACTCTATACTAATCAAAACTAAAATTGAATGGAGCACCATGTTTCTATTACACTAGAACATTATTTCCTACACTTAGAAAACATTCAAAATTTGCATATGTAATTTTATTCTTCCAAAGGGTCACTAGATTTGCCAGGTATATAATTTTTGAAACAATTTGATGTATACAAGAATAACACATAATCAAATTTCAATTACTCAGGGTGGAAAAAGAAATGTATCACTTAAATCTACTCCCATAAACCCATCACATATAATCTTCTTGCCTATCAAACAATTTTCCAAGGCTGCTAAATATTCTGAGTTTTACCTTTTTTCTATTTCTTAAAGGTTCTAAAGCATCAGTGAAATGGCCAAAGGGCAGCAACATGAGGGAATTAAGTCAGAGGTAGCAAAGTCCCTAAATAATCCTCAAAGCATTCTATGTCTTAAATAACTTAGAGTTTACTGCTGGTAGTGTTTGCAAAAAATTATTTAAAGGGTCTTTTCTCTGGAGTGTCAGCCCAGATCAGAATTTTACTGCCTTTTGCCCAAGGCCATTTCAAGATTTCCAGAGCAAAAGAAGGTATAGTGTGATCCTTAATGTGAGTTACGAAGATCAAAATAGAGCAAAGAGAGGATTTCAGAGATATAAAATCATTAACAATCTTTACTAAAATTTGGAAATATGTGTCCCTATTTTCACTTTATGTTATAAACTAATTTTTACTGTGGTTTTGAAATAGTCGGGCAGTAAGTAATGTATGACCATGAGTTTCTTGAGATCAGGAAATTTTATGTTCATTGTGTCACATGGAGCCTAGAACACAGCACTCAACACAAGAAACCAAAAAAAGGAAAACCCTACAGCTCCGTGTTTCCACATATGCAAATTTCCTGGACTAAAGAAGTGTATCTGAAAACCAGATGTAAAGAAGTAAGTCAGTAAAAATCAGATGACCACATGCAGTGTTTATTATTCAATCTTCACAACAGCTTTATGAAATACTATCCCATGTTAAAAATGGGGAGAGAGGGACTGAGGTTCAGAGACAGTACGTAACAGGCCTCAAATCATATCGCTACTAAGTTGCAGAGCTATGAATCAAACCCTTGCCTCACTAACTCAGTTTTTCTATAGCTGCACTGTCCAATACAGTAGTCACTAGCCATGTGTTGCTACTGAGCACATGAAATGCCACTAGTGTGAATTTAGTTGAACTTTAAGTGCAAAATACACAATGGATTTCAAAGGAAATTTGTTAGAAAAAGAATGTAAAATAACTCATTGTAATTTTTATATAATTTACATGTTGATAATATTTTTTGATTTATTGGTTAATCGAAATATTAAAATTAGTTTCAATGTCTCTTATTATTTGTTTTAATGTGGTTGTTCAAAAATTTTAAATTACCTATATGGCTTGCATTATATTTCTATCTGACAGATTTATCTATAGGAAAAGGCAGACAAGTAAAGAAAAGATACTTCCACTGGGGAATGACACTGAGGGAAGGGGAGAAGTGATTTTTTTTATATTTTAATTCGTCTTTTTATTCTCATATACTCTCTGACTTTTTAAACATGAACATACAAAAAACAATTTATAGTCCAACACACAGATTGTGTAACAGAGGTATCCAAAGTACTCTGCTGGCATGATCAACTCTATCCAAAACCTCAAGGACATTGTTATATTTAGGGTGTTAAGCTACATCTTAAGGAAGAAAGAGAAATAAAGAAATTATGAAAGGGCAACACAGATAGAGGAGAAGCATACCCAATAGCAACAGAACAAAAAACAGGTGGCTGAATAAAATGTAGAGAAGAAAAGAAGAAAGGAAAGGACATGTGGAGTAACTATATCAGGTCTGTAAGCCAAGAAAAGACATTGTACCTTCTTTTGAAAAGATTGTGGAGAGTCACAGAAGGAAAGGGACATAATCTGATCTGTAATTTATAAAGACAGCTTTCACTGTATAGAACACAGGTATACTGGGTGAAGTTGGGAACGTCAGGGAGAGAAACTAACACTTCTTGAGTTCTATGCATATTGTTGTTTTACCCACATTATTTAATTTGGTGTCATTATTTATAACTGAGAATTAAATAATCTTTCATGATGACCCAACAATTTATCCTCAAAAAACTGAAGGGAATAATAAAAATGGGTATTAACGCAGATAACTTGGGGAGAGGTGATAGGAAAGTCTGGATATAACATACATTTATTTTTATTTAAATTAAAAAATAATAAAATATAAAATAATAAATAATAAATTTTAAAAAATAAATTAAGTGATGATATTCTGTTGAGCCTGAAGGAGTGAAAATGGATAGGGAACTTGAAAATGATAAAAAAGAATTTGTACTAGCCATAGAAAGGAAAGGAATGGAGGGAGCTAATCAAGAGGAAGCAGTAAAAGGATTGGTAAGAGGTACAGAACATCCATTAAATAGTAGTAAAACTGGGTAAAATTTATTGAGCTCTTATTATATACCAGCCACTGGCTGAATATTTTATATGCATTTTCTCATTTAATCCTCAAGACATCTAATTAGGTGAGTATAATTATATATCCCCATATTACATATGCAAATTAGAGATTAAGTAATTTGACCTTTTACCACAGAGGCATGATTCAAATCCACTTCTGTCTGTCACAAGCTACTTAACCAGGTCTCCAATGTCACTGTAATGTCAACAATCTGAAATTCCATTCTGTTACACCATAAGAAGGCCTCTTTTTAGAAATGAAGATACACTGAGACTTAAAGAGCTTGAAGTGACTAACTGAGGTCTCAAAAATAGTTAATGCCACTGACAGGTCTAAAATCTGTGTTTCAAAATTAAGATCCAGATAAACAAACTATAATACATCTAGATAACTGAATATTATTCAGTGCTAAGAAATGAGTTATTAAACTATGAAAAGCCATGGAAGAACCTTAAATACGTATTACTAAGTAAGAAAAATTATTCTAAAATAATTTCTATGATATTCTGGAAAAGATAAAACTTTGGGACAGTAAAAAATTCACTGATTGCCGGGGATTTGTGGGAAGGGATAAATAGGCACAAGGGGCTTTTACAGTATTAAAACTAGTCTGTGTGATGCCATCATGGTAGATACATGTCTTTATATATACATTTATCCAAACCCACAGAATATACAATTCCAAAAGTCACTTAATGTAAACTATGACAATTATGATAACGTCCAGTAGTTTCATCAATCTTAACAAATTTTACAACTTATTGTAATTCTGGTGGGAGATGTTGCAAACAGGGAGGCTATGCACTTAAAGAGGCAGGAAATAAATATGAAATCTGTGTACCTACCTTCCATTTTGCTGTGAACCTAAAACTCCTCTTAAAAAATCTTACTTTAAGAGAAAAAAATAGGACACAAGAAAAAGTGACAAGATATGAGGAAGAGTTTTAAAATGTTCAGATACAGTATTCAGTTACGAATATATAACTCTTTTGAAAAATTATCTGGATACTTGTAATAGGCCTGAAATGGGTACTGACATTTATGAATCTATGTCTTATCACCCTGTAAGCTGCATATGTTAGAATAGTGTTTTGCATGGAGAAGAAACTAAATAAATATTTCTTAAAGGAAAAAAAGAGAGAGAGAGTGGGATGAAGGGAAGAAAAAAGGAAGAAATAAAAAGAGAGAGAGAGATGAGAGAAACAGCACAGTTTTCCTGGAAAATGTTCCATTTCCTAAAAAGTTTGACTGTGACAAATTCTCTGAAATTCTCTGACTCAGAACTGACAAGTCTTATAAACCCAAATATTTGACTGCTTTAGGGTACTATCAAATATTCTTTCAGATTTACAACAGGTTAATAGCCCTATTTTCCATACTTTTGCTTTCTATGGAATTTTCAGCAATTGATTAACTACACAATTTTAGTGCTGGATACATTAGACAGGTCACCTTTCGTTTAACAGAAATTTAATATGATTGCAACCTTTATATTGATTAGCAATGTGTTACCAGGTGGATAGCTCTAGTAATGCCATTAATTTAATGACACTAAATCCCTAAACTGTATATTCATCAGAAAACAATTATAAATTATTTTGTCAACAATGTAAGGTACAACTAAATACAAAACAAATAAAAATATATCAGGAAATTTATCAGTTCAAAGGTTCTTTACAAATTCCTTCAATAAGGTTATCTATTAATTATTAAAAACACTTATTTGCAACGATTAATATTTGGAAAAAAACATTTTAGGTAGAAAAGTCAGATTATTATTCCAAGTGGGAAAAATGTAATTTATAAGAACAAATGGAAGGAAAAATCTAAATTGTATAATCTTTAATTTATGTAATTTAAATGAAGCCAGAAAGGATATGGGGCTAAAATACAACAATGCTTCACAGTTTTTGGTCAAATTACATCAACTCTGAAATTCCTACTTCGTATGAGCAATTCCTCTGATCTAATCTATCAATACTGGTATTAGCTAACTTGTTCCACATCTGGGCTTTAGAGAAGTTGTAGGTACTGTGAGATTTAAAAATGACAATTTTGCAAAAGAACAGAGCAAGATGTAATAATGTATTCATTTTATGGTGTTTCCTGTCTCCCTATTCACCATATGGCAATGCTCAGACATTTCAGTACAACGTGTCCTCCAATTATAACCAGTATAGTGGACATGATAGGGGTTCAGAAAAACTTTGGATAAATTGCTCAAGAGGTTAAATATTATATGTGTCAGGATCAAAATTCAGAGAAATATCAAAGTGGTTTTAAGGAAAACTGTAAGGAGTTACTGGTTGATGTAGATTCTTCAGGTCATAGTATCCCAAACACCTCTCTCTTAAGGACTAGTTTGTTTGACTGCAGTTCTGCTCTCTTATCAACCAGCTTATCATTAGAGAATAACACTAGTAGGTATTGTTCTCAAAGCTATTTGGGGATGTTAACTTTTTTTTTTAATGTTTTTATTCATTTTTGAGAGACAGAGTGAGACAGAACACTAACGGGGTAAGATAAGGACAGAGACAGAGGGAGACACAGAATCTGAAGCAAGCTCCAGGCTCTGAGCTGTCCATACAGAGCCTGATGCGCAGCCTGAACTCACAAGCCATGAGATCATTACCTCAGCAGGTAAGTCGAACAGCTTAACCTACTGAGCCACTCAGGCACCCCTGGTAATGCTAACTTTTAGGTCAATTGAACTAAGTTTAATTGAGGCATGATTTTGTGTGTATAGAACTAACCACAGGATAAAATCCATAACCTAATATAAAGGAAAAACATAATTTTCACCTTAGTGATAACATATGGCAAGATATGAGTTAAAGTGACATCCTCTATACTGACTTACTTATGAAAGTCTTCGATATACAAAGTTTTACCAAGAGTAACTTACAATGTGTCGTATCTCTTTTGCCTTGTATTAGGCAACAGCTGTTTCAAAGGTACAATCTGTTTAACCGATTCCTCTAATCTTCTGTGGTATTTTGAGTTGGTGTATTTCTAAGGGTCTTTTTCATCCACACTTCTATAACTTTTTTGAAACTTAAGGACAAGATTTTATATCCATTCCATTAATTTTCATCTTCCTCTTCTCACACCACTACACCAAAATCTTTCTTGGATCCCAATTCAGATATTCAACACAGGAGCTACCCTTTCTTAGTTTGCATTATTTTGCTCGATATGATAACCATACCAGTTAAGGTCAAACAAAGCTCTGTGATTCACTACTGTGTCAGTGAATCAAAGTGGTCTACACAAGCTTCTGTTAGCTGCTCCATTTCTAAAATTTCCTCAGAGTTGATAGGGAGTTGAATCTTTTGTTATTAATAAGTAAAGGTAATATATCTGGTATTAGCCAGTACTCATCTATTTATCTATTCATCTATTCATTCCTTCATTCATTCACAATTGCATACATATGTATCCATTATATATTATTTTATATCATTTCAAAGTTAGAAGAGTTATGCAGTATTTATAAAGTAGGACTGACTCTAAATATTAAAGGATACTGTGATAGTTAAAGTTTATGTGTCAACTTGGCTAGGCCAGGGCACTCAAGATACTTAGTTCAAACACCAGTCTAGATATCAGGATGAAGGTAACTTTTAGATGGGATTAATATTTGAGTAAAGCAGATTACCCTCCATAATGTGGGTGTACTTTATCCAAAATGCTAAAAGTCTTAAAGACAAAGAGACAGAGATCTCCTGAAGCCAAGAAAATTCTGCCTCCAAACTGCTTTCTGACTTAAACTACATCAACTCTTCCTAGGATCTCCAGCCTAGATGTCTGCCCTGCAAATTTCATACTTGAAAACCCCAATTCCTTAAAATAAAACTCTTCTCTCTCTCTTTCTCCCTACACACACACACACACACACACACACACACACACCCTATTGTTCTGTTTCTCTGGGGAATCCTATCACAGGGATTGACATTCAAGACAAGGAAGGGATGCTCCAGAGGGGGATTCTGTAGCAGGGAGAAGGTAGTCTAGATGATGTCTATGATCTCTGCAATCAATATATTCTTCAGATGTCATATGGTTCATTGGTTAGAAGGGCTTATAAATTACTGGCTAAAACAAAGGCAGCTGAAATACAAAATAAAAAAGGTATTGATCAGAAATAATAACTTTTATTACAGTTATACAATGTTGTTGGCTAATACCATTCTTTCATACATCCATTATTTTTGAATTCCCAACAACCCTTTGTTACATATAGCTTATATTTTTAAAATAATTTCAAAGAAAAAAAATTAAGATTAAAGAGGTACACAGGGGCGTCTGGATGGCTCAGTTGGTTGAGCGTCCACTCTTGATTTCGGCTGAGGTCATGATTCTAGGGTTGTGGAACTGAGGCCCACACTGGGTCCTGCGCTGATCATGTCCTGCTTAAGATTCTTTTTTCCTCTGCCTGTTTCCCTTGCTTATGTTCTCTCTCTCTCTCTCCCTCTCTCTCTCTCTCTCCAAAAAGAGGTACACTATTACTTAAAGAAGAAATTTGGAATAAACTTCAGAAGTCTTTTTACTTTAGTATCACACCTCCTCCTCCACCTCCTTCTCAAATTCATATGTTGAAGCCCTAATCACCAAAGTTATGGTATTTAGAAATGGAGCCTTTGGGAGGTAATTAGGTTTAGATGAAGTCATGGGAGTAGAGCCTCATGATGGGATTAGTGTTCTTATAAGAGAGGCAACAGGTATCTCTCTCTCTTTTTCTGTTCTCTCTCTCCCTCTCCCTCCCTCTCGGTCTCTCTTTTTCTCTACCATGTGAGGATACAGTGAGGACATAATCCAGGAGGAAAGCTCTAACCAGAACCCAATCATACTGGCACCCTAATCTTGGATCCAACCTCCAAAATAGTGAGAAATAAATTTCTATCGCTTAAGCCACCCAATCAGTCTGTGATATTTTTATAGCAGCAAGAACTAAGTAATATATGGACTTACAAGCATTAGGTATCCTTGAATATTACAACCAACTCAGAGATTATACTAAGAAAACTTATTTAAACAAGTAAAATTGGACCAACCATAGAGGAAGATCATGTAAACAAGTGGAACTTGGATGTGAGGCTACCTCAGAATCATCTGCAAAATTTATGAAAACACCGACTGATTGCAGACCCCACACCCACAATGTATGATTCAACAAGTTTGGGCTGGAGCCCCAAAACTGGCATTTCTAACAGGAGTTCTCATGTCATAATGATGCTAACCCATATTTTGTTGTTGACTGATACAGACTGATGAAAGGCATAAATCACAATCTAGTAAGAGCAGCACAAGTGCATTTTAAATGCACACACAGACACAGAACATCAAACTCGTTTCTACGATTTTAACTCTGGGTATCCCAAATGAGATGTGTTTGCAAAAGGAAGTTTGTTGTTTTTTTTTTAATTTCTCTTGTTTGTTTTAATAATGATCAGGGCTGGGTAATTAATAGTCCAAAATTATCAAATTAGCAATGAAAGTGTGTTTCATTCCTTTAACTCGGTACAACAGGAAAACTAGGCTAAGAAAATGTTATTTAGTAAAGAGTCCTTTTGAAATTTTAATATGAGGGGCACCTCACGCAGTCAGTTAAGCGTCCGACTTCAGCTCAGGTCATGATCTCACAGTTCGTGGGTTTGAGCCCCACGTCGGGCTCTGTGCTGACTGCCAGCTCAGAGCCTGGAGCCTGTTTTAGATTCTGTATCTCCCTCTCTCTCTGACCCTCCCCTGCTCACATTGTCTCTTTCTCTCTCTCTTAGAAATAAATAAATAAAACATTTAAAAATTTTTAATATGAGGTATACAATTAAAATACCAAACTTTTATTTCTAAAGTTCACGTCTTGTCAGAAAATAGCTTATTATTTTAAATATATTTGATATGCATCACTAAAATCCTGTGGACATTCCCCATTTACTTAGTAAGCCCTTTCTTCCTGGGCAGGATAAATGTAAACTAGTCTAACCCTAGGCAGAGGGAAACCAACAGATACAGCAACAATATTATCCAAGAAAGCATGTAAGAATTTTTAAATGATCATTTAACAGAGAAAAACTGTTAGCCTTAAGAATAGTAAGCTTCAGTAATGTTTGTTCATTTGTGAAATTAATGGATGAATGAACTATTGTTTAAAATCTCAATAATAGCTTTATATATAATAAATAATATATATTACTTATATACATAATGATTATACATGTAAAGAAAGCTATAATAAGTGGCAATGAAAAGATGTTAGAGATACTACGTTTTGTCTACTGGATGAACTACAAGTAAAATTAAGCTTGAGTGTGGGTAAGGATTGTAATCAACAGAATGTATAAAGATATGAGACAAGTATGACACAAGATGATCAATGAAATAACTCTGAATTCAACAGAAACTGTTTGTTAACTGAGGTGAGTCACTTGATCTCTCCTAGTTGCTATTCAACTAGAGAATGTCCCTGAAAAAATTTCTTGCTTGAAGCAGAAATGATACACCCAAGATTTCATGCACCTCTGTTTTTCCTTTGAATAGCTACCTGCTCTTTTCTAAACTCTGACAAAAGTGACTATCTAGATCTCCACCCCAGTTATTTCTTAGAATGCCTAAGGACAGACTCATACACTAAAAGCCAACCCAGTTTAGTGGAGTTCTGTTAATGTATTTCCTTCAGATCTTTCCTAAATTCTAAGAAAACTGGGTTATAAAGTTAATATTAAAAATCTAGCATATATTAAACCAAATTCATAGGATATTTAGACAAAGTGATCTTGTGGAAGAATCACAATTTTATTATAATCTCTTGTGTTTTATTATAACCCTTGATCTGTGCTAATAGTATTCTAAATGTATTCCAATTAATCCCAAAGATTTAACCAACGGCAAAACTACTTGTGGTCAAGCTACAAACAAATGATTACATCTTAAAAGTATATTTTGTATACAGTTGAAGTTAGCTTATTAGAAAGATAGGAAATAATTGAATTTGCTATATATCAGCACATCAATTATTTGGGCTTTGATTCAAAACAAAAGAAGAAAAAAGAGGGGAAAATGTGTCATATAAATCTTTCACTATCCACATAGTAAGTTTAAATAAATATTGTTGTTGTTTTTCTATGCAGTATGGAGGATTTAGTAGTATTTCTCTCTTCAATGCAGTATGGGGAGGCAGAGGAGGTTTTCCTTATATACAAAGGAAAATGTAAAATTACAAAGATAAAACAAAAAGCAAAATCAATAAATAACACAATGTTAAGAAGAAGTAACGTTTAAGAGGAAATCAAAGGAAGAGAGAGCAGCTAAAAAGACTGAAAGAAAGATAAAGGGCAAAGGATTTAAAAATTAAACAGAAGAGAAAAGATTAAAGAAGGAAAGGCAAAAGGCAATGCAGCAGGATTTAAGAAGCCCGTAAAAAGAAAAGACAAGCAGCGATGACAAAGGAATGGCAAGTACCAAGGTAAGCAAAGATACTTGAAGTAATGAAAAGAGAGAAAAAAAGAAAGTAAAATAAAAGCAGCTGTGTAAATTAATTTTAAACACAATATAGGAAAGATACAATATTAATGGGCTTTAATTTTTTTTTTCATCTTCTTGGCTCTGTTATTGACAAAACGTAAAATCCATCTTAACACACAGGAGATTGAAAACAGTGTTTCCAATGGACAGGGACACAACGTGGATCAGTCCAAAGGGCCCTGCCATTAGCAGGCTGTGTGACATTGCAGAAGGAACTCACCTTTCCTGTCCCACACTACATTTTTCAATTTCTGTGCTGCATATTAAGGCAACTCCCACTTTATTTCTGATGTCTTTAGCTGAGTAAATGTTGTGACTTTATTTATAATCCAGCACTGAGTCTGATTTGTGAAATGGTTAAATAAAATGTGTCAGACAGGAGAAACTGAATTACAAATAGACTCACCTTTAAGTAATCAAACACAGACTTTCTCAACAACAGTAGTACCATGAAGACTTTCAAAACTTTGAGAGGGCATGTTTAGCTATCATAGTAATTGATAAGACCCACTAATGCTTAAGATGTAAGGGTGAGAGATGATGGATGTCCAGCAACTTCCTGGGGGACATTCTTTCGGGTATGAACATGTTGATAATTATTCAAGCCTCTTTAAGATCATGGACCATAGGTACTTAATGAATGTTTACTATATGAGTAAATTAAGTATAAAGCAAATAAAACATCATCATTCCAACACAGCCCACTGTTTTCCATTAATGTATGCTTATGTCTATGAAGGTGTAAAAATGCTTTCACTAAGGGGAAAATAAAGTATACTAATGTAATGCCTTTAAATTTATACAGTTCTTTTCAATAGAACCTCTCTTGTAGCCATGTTAGGGTCAATGCAACATTAAATAGTAGTGGAGCTATAAATACTAAAATCATAAAGCCTCTACAATAACTCTTTTTAAAATTTTTCTCGAAAAAAATATTTTTGGATGTTTATTTTTAAGAGAGAGAGAGAGAGAGAGTGAGCAAGCAGGGAGAAGGACACAGAGAGAGGGAGACACAGAACCTGAAGCAGGCTCCAGGCTCTGAGCGGTCAGCACAGAGTCCGACCTGAGGCTCAGACACACAGACTGTGAGATCATGACCTGAGCCAAACTCTGAGGCTCAACCACTAAGCCACCCAGGTGCCCCAACAACGACTTTTTACTTATGTAAAAACGTTAAGTGAAACACAAATTACTATTTATTTCCATATATATTGCAGTATAAAACGGTCTACATTGTTTTTAAAATATAAAAACAAGTTAATGTATAACCACTTTGGAAGACAGCTTGGCAGTTTACTACAGTTTCACCATGCAACCCAGAAATTGCACTCTAGGTATTTCCCTAAATGAGTTGAAAACTTAGGTCCACCCAAAAATCTGCACAAGAATGTTTATACAAGCTTTATAATTGCTGAAACTTGGAAGCAATATGTCCTTCTACAAGTGAGTAGATAAACAAACTGTTATATAACCATATAAGGGAATGTTATTCAACAATAAATAGAAATGAGATATCATATGAAGGCATGAAAAAACTATGGGGAAAGTTAAATGCATGGTGCAAAGTCAAAGAAGTCAGTCTGAAAATGCTTATATGAGTTCAACTACATGACATTGTGTAAAAGGCAAAACTATAAAGATGAGTTGTCACTAGGGATTTGAAAGTGAGTGAGAAAGAGAAAGAATAGATAAAACATAAGGGATTTTTAGGGCACTGAAATTATTGTGAATGATACTGTAACGATGGATACACGATATTACGTATTTGTCAAAACTCAGTTTACCACACAAAATATGAACCCTGCTGTGAACTCTGGAATTTAGTTGATAATAGTATCAGTTTTGGCTCATCAACTGTAGCAAATATACCCCACTAATGCAAGATGCTAATGAAGGAAACTATTTTGGGGAGAGGGAGCAAAAAAGGGAACTCTATTAAAGTGCTCACTTCTTCTGAAAAATCTAAAACTTCTCCAAAAAAAAATAAAGTATATTAATTTTAAAAAGAACTTAGTAAATCAGTTCATAATCTCATAATGTTCATAATCCTTCAACAGAAAAATTTGTTGCACGGACTGATACCATATGGCCCCCAAGCACTTGTGCTTAAATATCCCGCTGTATGTGAGCCTCTAGAGAAAACTCAGTCTTAATCCCCATCCTCACCTCAAATCACACTCTAGGGAGGTGAGGAACTAATAGGCATGGTTGAAGTTAATACTTTTATTGGGCCACAAGGCCTGGTCTCTGTCTTGGGATTTTTCATTATTTGGGAGTGCTTCTCACTCTTCTTCCATGTGTAACCAGATACCTCTTACATCTCTGTCAAAACTGAAATGAGAATTTCCAATTCAAAACAGAATGGGCCACATCAATTTATCCCTTCTCCCTTCATAAACCATACAAAAATGACAGCTCAGCACCGTTCAACAAAGGAACAAATCTATGAGGATAGAAAGTTCAATAGACTACACAATAGCAAAAATATTAGAAGCTGGAAAACAAACACACAGGTTTTGTTGAAAAAGCTGAATCTGGCTAACACTGGAGACAAGCCAAGAAGCTACCTGATTCATATGACAGAAGCTGAAAACTTCGTAGCTCTAGATACATCTGGGATAAGACTGAAGCCATTTAAGAAGAATTAGACTCTCTTGCTTCCTCTCCCCTATTCCATATAACCAGACAACACCCTCTCCCTATCCCAAGCAGAAATTAATTTTACTAGTGGACTCTTTTTAAATTGATTAGTTTGTTTCCTTATATTTTGTGAAAGTGAATGCACTTATTTTTACATCTTTTTGGAGGAAAGAGGATGGAAATGGATAGAGAGAGAGAGAAGAAGGCAGGGAGGAGAAAGAGAAGAAAGGAAGGACAGAGTCAGGAAATCAGTAAGACACAAAAATATTAAGAACTAATATCAAAAATAACTTAGCTGTGTTCAGTGGTGAGGAGGGAAATAGGAGGGGGAGACGGCATTTACCATTTAAGCAACAGCATACTAATATTTTCCTTGTATTCGCAGGGTCCTAAAAGAAATAGTGGGATAAATCACAAAAATGCAGACACCTTCTTTTTCCTTCCCATTAAACTCCAAGTGACCTAAAGTAAAGCTTCTTCAATAAATATACATTACTGATAAAAGGATGAATAAAGAAGATATGGTGCAGATATACAGATAAACAATGGAACACTACTCAGCCATAAGAAAGGGTATTTTTGTCATTTGTGACCACATGGATGGACCCAGAGGTTATGCTAAGTGAAATAAGTCATACTGAGAAAGAGAAATACAATACATATTATTTCACTCATATGTAAAATCTAAAAAACAAATCAATCAATAAATATGCATATAAACATTCATTCACTTGCATGAAATTCTCTATAAAGAATCAGTACAGCCAAGAATACTAAAAGCAATCAATTATAGGATTATGTTGAGTCACAAGTGAAATAAGGAAAAAGAATACCCTTAATCATTATTGGAACCTGGCCTTTAGAGACCTCTAAAAAATTAAAAGAATGAAAGTGATAAGGAAAAATCAGTCATTTTCTCTTTAAGAATTGCCTACGGGCACCTGGGTGGCTCAGTCAGTTAAGCATCCAACTCTTGATTTCAGCTTCATATCATGATCTCACTGTTTATGACATCTAACCCCATATAGGCTCACTCACTCTCTCTCTCTCTCTCTCTCTCTCTCTCTCTCTCTGTACCCCTCAAAATAAATGAATAAACATTTAAAAGGGAATGTTTTAGCCCACAAAAGTCTTCTAAATAATGATCAAGGTATAAACTACATTCTGCTGTTTTCTTCATTTTTATAGCTCACAAGCTCACCTAGGATAAGATAACCATTGATTATTTAAAATAATAATAAAGAAAATATTCTCAGGTTAGAGAAAGAAACTACTCTACACAAACTATCTCCAACTCTACTAGAGAATACTTTTACCCCAAAAGAGAGGTGGGAAATAGAAGAGCAGATGCTTGTGTGATTTATTTCCACATATAATATAAAAGGGTTACTGTGCAAATCTACACATCACTGAAATGAAGTTTCCATTTTAATAGAAGAATCAGTTCAATAAACATACTCTTAGTCAGAGAATAATAACAGGAGGCTATAATGACTGACTCTGCAACAGGACGAAACATATTTAATTATCCTAGGTTTGAGATATAACTTTCTAGACAAACAATAAGATATTTTTTAAAGTCAATGTTATATATGACAGAAAAGCAGTTTCAATGGATGTACACATGATTCTGGTACATGGTAGCCAGGTGAGTCAGTCATAAGGCAAAGTTATCATGAAATAGAGTTAATAGGGTATAGGCTTAGGGTATGGCAGATGGAAGGTGTAACATATGAAAGAAGTTAAGCACATCTTTTGGATTCTGATTTTCTGGGTGGTTCCCCTTGTCATATAATGAACTATTACATTTCATTTCTGAAGAACTGAAGAGATTAAAGCATTCATCTGTAGCTCATGAATTACTTTGAAAGCTATTCAGAATTTAAATGTTATAGCTGGTCCCTCATTTTTCATCGTCTAATAAACGGGTTTATGAATAAACAAATGAGTTCATATATTCCAAACAGCAGACCATTCATGTTCCTCCAATTCATTCATTTATTTAATAGATATTACTGATCTACAGAGGGTTAGGCTTTATACCAAATGATAGGCTGAATAAGACTAACATATTCTATGCCCTCATGGAATTTACAAATTAATATGAAAACAGGCATTAAACAAAGGTATTTGTTTCTTACAAAGAACTATATAACTGAAGTGAGCAGTGGAAAAGAAGCAGAGAACAGAGACGTAGGGAGTTATGTCAAACAGGAAGGCCAACAAAAACTCTGAGAAAAGGCATCACCTAACCTAGGATGGGAAGTGCAAGGAGCAGGCCAGGCATGCAGAGAAGCATTCTAAACAGTAGAAACAGCAAGTGCAAAGGTCCCGAGTCAGGAAGGGTTTCAGGGAGTGATAGAAAGCTATTGATGCCAGAAAGAGAAAGCAAAGAACACGGTGGCAAGAGATGAATTAGGGCTAGGGAGAAGGGCCTCTCCAAGCCAAAGTAAGCAGCTTATATTTTATTCCAAGTACACGTAAAGGCTTTAACACTGAGGAGTGACGTGAGCCAATTTACACTTTGAGTAGAGCACCGTACCTGTGTTCTACAAAAAATAAATTTCTGGTGGAGATTCTTAGCTGTTTGGTTGCCATGAGACCTTCTGCCAGTCCAGTGAGCCTACACAGCTTTCCTCAGAATAATACTGTTAAATGTATAAAATAAAATACATACAATTACAAAGGAAACTAATTATGTTGAAATTCAGTTCTATCATGGACCTGCTGGAGGCAGAGGACCCAGGGTTAAGGATTCCTGCTAGCAGACATGAGAGAAAGGAAAGAGTTAGAAGGCTATTGCAGTAGAAATGGAGGGGATGGACAACTTTAAGAAAAAAATTGGGATCTCTGGGTTGTCTGTTAAGTAAGGTCCAAATATCTGAGCATAGATAAAATGTGTTTGTGTAAGGGTGTGTGTTTTTCTCTTTAATCAGGCAAACTTCAATGAACGATGAGTTTGTTTATTTTAAAGAGGGATATTTTTTGTCAAATGGGACCCAAACATTGACATTAGAGAATTCTTCCAATAGTTGTTCTTATGGGCAATCCTTCACTTTGTAAGCATTGATTGATTACACTGATAAACAAGAACAAAAGCTAGAATTTATTGAGTTATGATTCCTTGTTTATGTTTACCATTCTTATTATGTTCCAAGCAGTAAGCAAAGTGTTTTATATTGCAATGTATGGCTTAATTTCCATAACAACCCTATGAGATAAGCTTTATTATTATCCCCTTTTTACAAGGGAGGGAATTAAACCTCAGAGATAGTAAGTAACTTGTCTGATATCACACAGCTGGTACTGTCAGCACTGGGAACGGAGCCCTGAACTAAATCCAGAAGCAGGCGTTACTGAGCATTTACTGAGTGCTTAGTGCTGGGTTGGTAATAACTAGAACCAAAAAAAGTATAAGCCAAGGCCCAGATCTTAAGGGGCCAACCAAACAGTTTCAAAGGATAACAAACACACATACTTTAGTGAGATGTGGAAGACCCTAAGAGTGTGTGCTTGCTTTTGTACTACAAGCATTCATAGAAAGGACAACACTCAATTGGAGGAGGGGGGTTGTTAAGTGTAAGTCATGAACTGTTTCTTTAAAAACTAGATAAGCTTTAGATAAGCTTAATGTGGTGGAAGTACATTTTGGTCATGAAGGCAATGAATCCCATAAAGTATAAGGGTACAGTCAACAGACAGATCTAATGGCAGAAATTCTAGATTTTTAACCTCCTAGGTATAAGACTTCAGAAAGCTACCTAACTTCCTTGTTATTCAGTTTGCTCACTGGTAAAATGGGTTGAATAGTATCTATTTAGGAAGTTATATGAATGTATGTTACAAATCAAAAAGCAGCTTCCTTAGCAGTTTTACATATCTACTAAACAGCATGGGAACTGCTGGTTTTAACTTTGAAAAAGTCAGTGACCTCCTACAATGTTGTCTTCATTTGTTTCTCTTTACCATAGAGGCCCCAGCAAAAAATTCTGAGATATATTATATGATTCTTTGTTGCTTCATTTGGGAGTTATTTCACACATCTACCAAATGCTATAGGCGGACACAACCACGAAGCATTCCCTTCCTCCTAGTCACTCTCTTCTCAGAATACAATTCTACCATACCAGCTTCTGAGTGATGATGATAATGGCTAATAATGGCTTAATGTGTTATTCCCTCCATAAAGCATTTATATTTAATAACAGCCCCCAATGTCCCATAGCTAAAAATTGAAAAATAAAACAATTTCAGGTCTTATGGAAATAATGAGGAGGAAAGCTGAAATTCTGGGACAGAAGGGCCTTGGGTCTTCTTTAAGCCACGTTGTTACGGAGCTGCAGCAATTTTGAGGAAAACTACATTAACAAGCTCAATGGTAAAATCAGAAAGAATTCAGTTAAGAACATTAAGATGCTGCCATCAAATAATAATTCAGAAATGGGTATTTCAACACTTAAAAAAAAAAGGCTTTGATCTTTGAGGATGTCTTAATAAAGAGATCTAAAATTAAAATGCAAAATAGCAACATCTATTAAATCTGAATGGTCGGTACATGGATTCTGCTAAATTCGTTTCTGCACTTTTAGATATGTTTTCAGAATTTCTTAACCTTGAATGTCATAAATCTTAAAAAGTAAAAATAAAGAAGTTCTTATTACAATGGACACAGAAGTTTGTTCAACAGATAATTCTAATTTTGATGCTTCTCTTGCTATGTACCACACTAACTAATCTTCTGGCGATTGAGTGTGACATGTTAGGTAAAACACTTCTGGAAACCAGACACTTTATCCCAAATTCTATAAATCCAAGACTAGATCAAGATAAGGCTTTGAGGGATTTTCCTAAAACCAAAATTATAATAAAGCATCAATAATTAGGGGTGTGTGTGTATATATATATATATATTATATATATATATATAATCCAAGAAAATAGCTAATGTTGATTTACTTTGCCAAAATTTCATATAAAAATATAAAGCACACACGTAATATCATATAAAGTAGACATTTCAAGAAACTTAATAATGCTAATTTATATCCACCTACAATTTACAGTTTTCAGAGAACTTTCAACTACATTATTTCAGTTCACAGGAGAAACTGTATTCTGTAGGGAAATGGATACAACTGTTAATTCAGCCGAAGTCTTGACACACCAGCTGAAAAAGCTAGCCTTTAGCATATTTTCAGTTAAAAAGGCTCTCTTAACAACCTTGAGTTAACTTGCTGAAACTGTTTAATAGCCTTGATGTATAAATGATAGTTGCTATTTGATTATGAAATAAAATCAATTCAGTTATACTTTTCTATGTAGTTTAACTGACAGATTAACAGTCAGCCACTGCATGCTTCCCCATTTGAACATGTAAACCTTAATCTGAAAACAAATGATTAAAGAGCAAGAGGTAGCCAAGGCTACACAAGAATGTCATCTGATTACCACACAGATTAAACTTTGATACAGAAGTGCTATGTTTAAAATAAATGATAGGAGGCAATTTTTGCACTTTTCAAAAAGGTGGAAGCATTTTTTTTTCTTTACAAACACACAGCCCAACAGCCTGGACTTTTGTGCTCCAGACCTCTACCACCACCCCCAATTCTGATGATCCCTGCAGGCAACCAACAACTGCTGTATCTGTGGAATGTGCTCTTTGAACTGTATAAAAGCCTTCAGCCTTTCCTGCATTCTGCAAACAAAAACTGCCAAGTGCAATTCTTTCTCTGATTTAACATAATACAAGTGTTACTTCTTCCCCCCACTTTACTTCCCTAGGGCCACCGTGGTCTATAATGTCGACATTTTTATAAATGAACAAAAAAAGGAATCAGTTTTCCTAATCAAAATTAAATTTGTTTTAGAAGTATAATAGTTCAACTGAACATGATATAAAATTCAACAGGCACCATATTCCCTTTTGTGTATATGTTTTAAGAATTCTATTTCTATAGACGGATTCAAGGATTGAATGGGATTAGTCCTTTTAATTATATGACTAGGATCTTCAGCTTGAAATCTTTCTTACAGAAAAAGACAAACACAATAGTTGTTTATATTCAATTCATTTACCAAAAAAACTCATTAGAGCTAATAAGAATATGTCCTTCCAAATGTGAATATCTCTTGATATTCAAAAGAAAATGAAAAGTAAAAGGCAAAATAAGTCCTAAGATAGAGTTGCATAGATATTTAAACTCACCTACTAGTTAAATGCTAGAATACAGCATTCTTTTAGCCCAGATCCAACATACACAGCTTTCCTTCACTGAGTATGTCCTTGACATTATGCATACCAGAATATTTTTCTTTCTCAAAAAAATATTAAACCCAGTACTGAAGAGTTAGTTCTACTTTTCATGTATATTAATGCTTCAACTGTTGGTATATATAAATGAATTATCAGCTACATTACCGTATTTGAAAATATTTCAAGTTTTGTCCCTAAAATTAAGTTATAAAGAGATAAAGCAACATCATTCATTTTACACAAAAAAAAATAATTATCAAGTAGAACCAGACATTCATTACAGAAGATGCTTAGAAAAGATAAGGTGTATCTTTGTTCAAAAGAAGTTCACAATCAAATTGAGGGGAGCAAGACACACATGCATAAGGCAATCAAAACACAGGAAGAGGGGGCGCCTGGTTGGCTCAGTTGGTGAAGCATCCGACTTCAGCTCAGGTCATGATCTCGTGGTGTGTGAGTTCAAGCAACCCATCAGGCTCTGTACTGACAGCTCAGAGCCTGAAGCCTGTTTCAGATTCTGTGTCTCCCTCTCTCTCTGCCCCTCCTCTGCTCATGCTCTCTCTCTCTGTCTCTCAAAAATAAATAAACATTAAAACTTTTTTAAAAAAACACAAGAAGAATATATATGACATATATTTGCCACTTTTAATTAAAATGAATTTATTCTATTCATTTCATGGCCTATTTCACTCAAGTTTAGCCTCATTTTTTTTTTTTTTTGAAAACCAGATGTATCTTAGGGTGTTACAAAGCAAGGCTGACCCTAACTGGCTTAGAACTTGAACCATCCTACAGAGAGAGATTTCCTTTTTCCTTTCAGACAAATCTTTATCTTCTGTGGTAATTGAATCACTTCCTCTTTTTTTTTTTTTAATATTTTTATTTATTTCTAGGAGAGAGAGAGAGAGACAGCGTGAGCAGGGGAGGGTCAGAGAGAGAGGGAGTCACAGACTGAAACAGGCTCCAGGCTCTGAGCTGGCAGTCAACACAGAGCCCGACGCGGGGCTCGAACCCACGAACCGTGAGATCATGACCTAAGCGAAAGTCGGATGCTTAACCGACTAAGCCACCCAGGAGCCCCTGAATCACTTCCTCTTATTGGTGCCATAAAAGCCTTTCTTACTAGTTAGGTCACAGAGTATTTTATATTTTTATTAATGTATGTATTTAATAAGTAGTTACTAAATAATGAAAATAAATATCTAGCAAAAGGTAGTTGAAGACTTATGCTTTAAAATCAGAGAAGCGAAGGTTCAAATCCTGGTTCTATCAGTAACTGAAAAAGCTACTTAACTTTTCTAAGTCTACAGTATAGCTGCAAACAACACACAGGTGACATAAAGGAAGCTGACATCAACTTTGAAGGCTCATCTCCTCCAAGGAGCTGGGTTTGACCTGGGTGTTAAAGGGCAGTAGGAGGTCATCTAGCACATAAGCAATGAAGCACTTTCAAAAGAGAAGAGAACATGCAAAGAAACATGGAATGCAAGGTATCTTTGGGAATCAGGACACATAGAGAAGTTCTGAAATAGTTAAGGTTGAGAAGATTAGGCTAAGAGAGGACTTTATGCATCTTCTACTTTGATGCTTGATTTCATATATATATATATATACATACACTAATTTACTGGGATAAAGTCTGTAAAGAAAGGAAACAGAATTTCCAAATTTGAAATCTTAGGATCACCCTGATCTCTTACCCCATGCATCCATTATCAAGTCCTACAGAAGGAACAACATGCACAAAAGCCACAAGGCGCAAAAAAAAAAAAAAAAAAAAAAACCTTGAAGCTATCAATTAATAAAATTAGGCCAGGGTAAGTGAAATAAGAGTCAGAAATATGCTGACTACAGACAGATGAGGCCAAAAGGGCAGGCATGGTCCAATTCTTGCAAGGACTTGTAGACCACATTGAAAAAAGTTTCCATTTTACCCTAAGTTTAAGGGGTAAAATTTAAGATTTTAATACAAAAATAAAAATCACCAACTCTTTATTTTAAAAGTTAAGTCTTGCTACCCAGTGAGTCAGAGGGGAATCAAGGGCGTAGAAAATAGTCATGGCAGTTGTTGAAATAAAAGCTTTAGATTAGGGTACTATCAGGGGCATGTGGAGAAAGAAGTACACTTGTGATCAAATTTAGAGGTTCTTCAATCTCAACGGGCCTGAGAGAATGAGGATGAGAAGGGAGATGTCCAGGTGACCCAGTATTGGAGATCCAATCTTTCTGACACAGGAAAACTTAGTGCTATTCACTAAGACAAAAGATATCCTCAGATAAGCATATTTTTACTCGATGATACAGGAGCTGACAATAAGCTTAATTTTAGATGGATTCCTATGTGATATTTAAGTACAGATGTCAAGAGATCCTTGCAAATCCAGATCTCAAACTCAGAGGAAAAATATTAGTTAGAAATACAAAAATGGGAGTCCTAATACTGCACTCAAAGCTTTGGAAATAAGTGAGATCATCGAGAATAATGTACATACACAGTGAGAAGATAAAGGTAGAACACAGGAAAAGACCTAACTTTAAGAGGTCAGTAAAGAGAGGACTCACAAAGGAATCTCAGTAAGAGGAATAAGTGAAACAACATGACATGAGAATGTGAGATGGCACAAGGAGGAAGCAGTCAGCAGTGTGAAATATTTCAAGGAAGGTAAATGACTAAAACTGTCTATAGACTTAGCAATAATCTCACTGAAGGACTTCTAGTGAAGCCTACTGGTGCAAACATACAATTTTATCCATTCGTAACATAATTACTAACATAATGACGATACAATAAAAATTTATGAACCCATGACAAATATCACAGGAGAAGAGGTGGAACACACTAAGATATGCCCGACACACCTTTGTATATACTACATAGTCTAGCACAGATCCTCAATGAAAGCTGGTCAACGAATCAATTAGTACTTTATTCAGCCATTTAATCCCCATCTCGCAGAACAAAAAACTGATCCAGGAGTCAAAAAAAAAAAATGTTGAAGAGAAGTCACACAGAACTTACACCCCAGAAAAGTTTCAGAACTGATGGCATCATCCCCGTCTCCCTCAGAGTGGACTTAAACCAGCAATGTTATATTTCTAGTTTTTTTTTTTAATCTAAAAAAAGAACCCAGTGTAATACACCATAGTTTTTGATTTGCTTTCTTTTTTTTTCCCCCACTCAAAGGAACTATTTTGGGCTCACTTAACAAAGATCATTTTCTTCAAGCACAGTCTTAAAGGATGTTAACTGCTCAGCCGTTGTAATTCATATTCATTTCAACAAGGGTTTCCAAAGAATTGCACCACAAGGTAAAAGGCTAACATTTACCTTGTAGCGCAAGATAAAGAGACAATGTCCTTTTATGAGAAATAAAAATTAATTCATTTGGGGCACTTGGGTGGCTCCCTCGGTGAAGCATCCAATTCTTTATTTTGGCTTATGTCGTGATCAAATGGTAGTGAGATTGAGCCCCTGAGTCCGGCTCTACTCTGGGCATGAAGCCTATTTAAGATTCTCTCTCCCATTCTTCTGCCCCTCGCCCACATGTGCATTCTCTCTCTGTCTCTATATTTCTCAAAAATGCAAAATCAATTGATTCACCAGATATTTATTAAAAGTAGACTATACACCAGCACCACTCTGGGCACTGGGGACACAGGGATAAAGAATGCATTACACGAGTTAATGTAAAACTGAATGGAAATAATGAGAGTGGGAAATAGGATAATACCTTAGACACTGATTCTTAAAATCTACTGGAAAACAAAAATTACTCTTTTTAGGTATTTACATTTAAAAAGCATATACATGAGCATTCAACTTTACAATGAAACTACTCAGAAATTATATTTCTTTAACCACCTCAATTCATGATCTATGCAGACCTAAATTCAAATATAACTAGATTTAAGATAACAACTGATAAAGTCAAATTCAAATCACTTAATCATAAGAAAATATTCATAAGAACAGGAATGCAACAGAAATATTATTTTAAACCGCACAACAAAACCCAAACTGGCTTTTGCACAAGCCTGCAAATTACCAGTTAAGTATAAAAGATTTTGAAAAATCAAGAAGCTGGTAATAATTGAGTTTCAATTAAAAATTACCTGTACAATTTATTCTGAAAACCAAACATAGAATTTTTGAGCTAAAGTTTGGTTCATTAATTCGAAACACATCTGTTAATGAAAACAGTATTGATGTCCATGATGAACAAGATGGAGGGACAGTGATAGAAAGATTCTGGGGGCGCTGGGTGGCTCAGTCAGTTAAGCAGCCAACTTTGGCTCAGGTTATGACCTCACAGTTCATGAATTCGAGTCCCTGTGCTGACAGCCCTGTGTCAGTCCCTGTGCTGACAGCTCAGAACCTGGAGTCTGTTTCAGTGTCTCCTTCTCTCTCTGCTCCTTCCCCAGGTCACACTCTGTCTCTGTCTCTCTCACAAATAAATAAACATTAAAAAATTATTTAAGACAAATTAATTGAAAGAAGGATTCTGTAGAGCAAAATTGCACTTTTCATTTGAAGAGAGAAACCAGGGGTTGACTAGATTGAGACTAATTAAAGATCATGGGAAAAATGGCAATGAGAGATGAAAATTATAAAAAAAGATTAATGGCAACAAATAAACTAATTAGATTCCTTTCTTTGAAACTAATGTTGACCTACCTTACTGCTAGTATCAAATTAAAAAATCTAAATTAAAGGTCTTGCTTTGGTCATTCTACTAATACTGACTCTCTCTGCTGCTCTTACATGTAACAGAAAAAATAAATATCAGTATGATCTACTAAAAACTATAGGAATACATGCTAATTTCAATAATCTCAATGGGACCAATAAAGCAAATTCGGGCTCCACACCACCATTTTGCTTAGAATCAAATCTTCAGTAAGAATTTCACAAATGTATAACTCTATTAATCAAATGATAGAAATTTTTCAAATTATATAAACTTTCCAAACTATCAGCATACATGCCACTCGGTAATCAAATATCAAGACCAAATAGATGCAATGACTCCATTACGCAGGAATAAGAGAACTCTAGTAAAGAAAGAAATTTCAAAGACTGAAGGAAGCTATCTTTAAGTGAATGGCTGGGAAAATTCACATGAATTGCATGGACCTTAGAATGAGCATTTTATAGGAACATAAGCATGAGTAATTTAACAGTGAAAACAATCATGATGGAAGCTTTATTTAATCCATATGCCAGGTGCTGTGCAGCATGCTTCATACCTTCCCCACTAATTTTCCCTAAATCCTAGGATACTGAATTTTATATAATGCCTCTTAAATAAGCAGCATTTATACTTTGTACTTGATGAGTGTGACTTACAATAAAACAAAAATTATCACTTCATAGTATAACCCTATTAGAGAGAAATACAGTAGTTTATTGAAGAAATAAATATGTGGTATTCTAAAACTCATTCTGCTTCAAGTTATAACCTTAGGAGAACTCTCAAATTTATACCTAATAAGAAATATAGAGATGTATTTGTTATGGTATTGTTTGAAATAGTAAAAAAAGAAAAACAACCAAATTGCTCATCTACCGAGGAAGAGATTTTAAAATTAGTATGCTTTATTCAAATCATGGAATGTTATAAAGCAGTTACAAGCTAATTAATTATTATCTCCCAAAATGGCAAAGATGAAAAAACAGAATCTCAATATTGGCAAGATACGGAACAACTCGAAATCTCATACAACAATGGTCAGAAGGTAAACCATGACAAGCACTTTAGAAGATTGCTTGCGGCGTCCACTAATGTTGACACTATGATACAGATAACCTAGGATACACATACTAAATTGATATGATGATGCAGATATCTATCAAAATTCTACTCTTACCTATATAGATGCACACAGTATGTAAAGGGTATGTACAGAAATCTTCAGAGTAGTATCATGTCTAATAGTTAAAAACAAGAAAACAACCTAGATGTCCCAAAATAAAATGGAAATAAACAAACAATGGTATATTCATGTATTGGAATACTAGATACCTTTCAGGATAGACCCTTAGGCACAATAACATAGAGAAAGCTCGTAAACCTAATGTTAAAAACAAAAGCAAGGGGCGCCTGGGTGGTTCAGTCAGCTAAATGTCTGACTTGGGTCATGATCTCACGGTTTGTGGGTTTGAGCCCAGTGTCGGGCTCTGTGCTGACAGCTCAGAGTCTGGAACCTGTTTCAGATTCTGTCTGCCTCGTTCTCTGCCCCTACCTGGCTCGTACTTCCTCTCTCTTTCTCTCTCTCAAAATTGAACATTAAAATTTTTTTTAATAAAAACATAAATAAAAACAGAAGCGAGACACAAAAGATCGTATGCTAAATGATTCCATTTATATAGAGTTTGAAAACAGAGAAAACTAATCTATTTTCTGAGAGGCCAGGATATGGTTTCCCTGGTGGAAAATGGAGAAAGATAGTAACAAAAAGGAGGAAAAAGGATAGGAGCTCTTACAGTACTGGTAATATGCTACTTCTTACACTAGGAACACTAGGAACTAGATACACAGATGCATTCATTCTGTGAAAATTCATCAAGATGTAATTTATGACTTTTGCAGTTTTCATTATACAACTACAAAAATCGTGAATGTAATATATATTGCATATGTATTTAATCAGCTTACTCTAAAAAAAAAAACTAAAAAAATCAGACCTGTGTATATCAACATGGATAAATTCCCTGTATTATTTTGCAAGTAAAATTTTTTCTCAAGGGCAGATTTGATATGATGCCACTTCCATTAATCTTAAGTCACAAAATAAAAGTGTAAGATACATAGATAAACACCAACTTCAGTGTAGTAAAGAGAGAAAGAGAGAGAAAAGGGGGCACAATGAAAGCACGCAGCTTTTTCTATATTTGTGGCATTATATTTCTTAAAAAGAGAGTGAAGTCTGATGAAATATAACAAAATATTAACATAAGTCAAATTTGAGTGTCTGAATGCCCAAATATTATGTTATTTTCTGAATGCTTATAATATTTTAAAATAAAAATCTTAAAGAAAGCTATCCCTTTGGATTCTTAAGTAAACAGAATATTTAAAATATTTTTTAATTAGAAACATTCCTAACAAATTTGCCCAGATCAACAGATTAACAAATATTTTCATTTAGCTTAAGTGAATATGAGATGGCAGACGGGTGCTTACTTTAGGTAAAGGTTTTAGGTTTTAATACACATAATACCTTTTGGAAAAACCTAAAATATGGTCCACATATAGAAGGAAAATAACGGTATACCCTTATGTGTCAAAGGAAAAGTTAGGCCTTTTAAATTGTTCAATAATAAAATCACCAAACATTTGAGAGAATTCAGCAGAAATGACCTTCAGAGCCTATCTGTGGAAAACATACACCTTCAAGATACTCTTTGATACCTGACCCAAGACCATGTTGTTACTTCCTTCCATTGTTCCACAGGGCTATCATCAAAATGGGGCACTTAAGTAATAGCGGTTACACGGACAGAACCGTCAGCTCTGCAAAACTAAGTGATCAATATAACCACTAAAATATGTTATTCATCCCAGGAATACTGAGTCCCTTGTCCCGGATATAATTTTGCATCACTAACTTGGAGGTGGATTTAATGTGTAACTAACTGGTCTTTAAACCAGATTGGCCATCATCCACTGTGGGTTTAATAAGAAGTTTCATCGTCACTATCCTGCCTTTAAAATATGAAGAGGTGTAGGAAAAATACGTTTTAACTACTTATTTTTTAGTAAAAGTCACTTCAGACCAATAGGTTAGGCTTTGCTAATAAATACTTAGCCTGATGGATTTCATCCTCTGTCTTTAAGCATTCTTTCCTTTGTTACAATCCTTCTTGAAGTATCTGAGAGCAACCAATTAGTTAAGATTTAAGGTAGTATTTCAGAAGTCACAAGACACAAATTCAGGTGAGATATTCAAGCAAGACACATGGGCCACTTCTTTAGGATTTTAACAGCTGCTTTTACTTAAGAAGTCTACACTATTAGAAGAGAACATGGAGTATTATACTTTATTTTGTTAAACTTCTATGCTGCAAAGTTTCAAATCAATTATGGACACAGTTGTATAAACCTGCTCCCAATAAACTAGTGCCTTGCTATTTAGTGAAAATGAAATCATACAAATGTCAATTTTTCAGAAAGACTCAATTTCAATCTTGTATTTTTTATCTTGTTATAGTTGATATGTCTCTTTCAGACATTTAATAAGTTATTTTGTTTTCCATATTCCCAAACATCTTCTCAAACTGACCAATGAACATCTTTTTGAACTCAATCAACATGTACTAATTAATAGATAATTCTCTAAATTACACATTGAATGAGAATTAAAAAAGAATTTTGTTGTCTGCCAGGAATTTATAAATGAAAAATATTCTTTAGGTCTTTTAAAAGTTTATACACATTCCAAGTAGATTAAATATAAAATTATGAAAATACTAGCGCTCAAAGAAATAATAAGCTTTTAAATATTTCCATGTGGTGATAGAATTCATTATTTTCTAAATTCCAGAATATATCCTTTCCAGAAGAATTCTCTACTTCAGAACTTACCAAGTGGAATAAATGGCTCTATACTGCACATTGCTGTAAGAGAGACAGAAACAGAGATAGAGATATATAGATGGATATAGAGAGACAAAAAGAGAAAGAGAAACACAGATAAATATACATATATGTATATAAACACATAAATACATACAAATATACATACACATTCATTTATACACACACACTTCTACATATACAGAAAATAAGCAAGAGATATACCACTGCCTTTAATTAAGTACCTGCTGTGTGTCAGGTAGTTTTGTGCTTGGAGATTTAATCTTCATCTAACTCTAAAAGGAAATTATTGTTATTACTATTATTATTATTATTATTATTATTATTATTACTATTACTTTCTCACATGCCAAACTTAACCCAACATCAATATAAATAAACACATGGCAGAGCAAACATTTGACCCCAGGTATGTCAAATGCAAATATGGGACTATTTCCTACATGATATGCTTAAAATAAGTTTCAGATTTTAAGTATTGCTTTGTGTCTCTTTAACATAAAAAAAAATCATTCTGGCACCAGGAAGAAACATAGCTGATTTCTGAAACAAAATCTGATTTTATTCCCAAAATTTCAATATGGCAAGAGAAAAGTTGCTACAAAGATAATTCTTAGTTGAATATGTTCAAAATGTAATTCCTTGGTAATCTGGGTTTTGGCCAAGACAAATCAAAATCATAGATATATTACAAATGCCAAGTTTTCAGAGAAACAAAAAGAATCCAATAGCAACAGATGCATTCTCCCTAGACATTTGTGTTGAGCCTAGCTATATCCAGAATCTGAAGAAAAGGGGGATTAATTTTTCTATTTCATTTTTATGAATAATAAATTCCTGGTTTCTGTTAATGTCAACCAGTTAAATAAGATTATACTTACTCCTTAGAAAATTAAACAAAAGAATACACTGAGAGAGAAAAGAGAAAGGAAAGAGGGAGGGGAAGAAAGAAAAAAGAAGAGAAAATTTTAAAGGGGATTAGTAAAAAGTCCATATCTGGTACTTTTAAAACTGAATCTATATTTGAAAATTTGTATTCAAAGATGGGATACAAAAAGCATCTGTCTTTTTCATTTTTTTTAAACATACTAATGTTAAAATTAACAAATTAAAGTCCCACTTAAGTAAAAAAGTATTTCTCAGAATGGTGGACCCCTGCACAAATTGTATTAAAATTTAAGGAAGGAACAACTCAATAAAGAAAAATGTTTCATTATTACGGAATGAATTTGGGTTATATTACCCAAAAATGTATTTATTTTTAAAAGCAAAACTAAAATGTCTATCTTACAATAAAGACACATTTATGCTAGGTAAATAAATGCTCATAAAAAGTTACTAAATACATTCAAGTGTAGAAGTCTTCCTTTATGGACAGTACTTCTTCCTAAATGAAACACACTGTTTTGTATGATCACAAAATACTGATTTTAAATTATATCTTTTTAACTTTGAATACTCAAAAAGATCAAATTTAAAGTTATCTTTTTCTCAGAATTCTAATTAACCAAATCATTAAGACTTTTTATTTTTTAAAATTATATTAGATGTGTACAAAATTATCTAAAATATTTTTTTAGGGTAGTTTTATATTCACAGAGAAAGTGAGAAGAAAATATAAAGTACCCATATACATTCTCTTCCCCATCTCCAAAAGACATAAAGTCTCTACTATTATTAACATCTTACATTAGTGTATTACATTTTCTACAACTAATGAACTCATAACACTTATTAACTAAAGTACAGAGTTTATGTTAGGGTTCACCGTTAGTTTTATACAGTTCTATGGGTTTTGACACATTCATAATGTCATGTATCCATCATTATATTATGATATCGAGGAGTTTGACTACTCTAAAAGCCCACCTATTCAAAAAATAAAAAATAAAAATGAAAAATGATAAAAATCCACTAATTCATCAATCCCTCTGCCCAGCCCTGGCAACCACTGATCTTTTTAAGGTCTCCATAGTTTCACCTTTTTCAGAATGTCAGAGAGTTGGAATCATACAGCTTATAGCCTTTTCAGATACCTTCATTCACTGACATTAAATTTCCTCCATATCTTTTTGTGGCTTATAGGTCATTTCTCTTGATCAATGAATAGTCCATTGTATGTACGTATCACAGATTGTTTATCCGTTCACCTACTGAAGAACACCTTGCTTGCTCCCAAGTTTGGGCAATTATGAATAAAGCTTCTATAAACATTCTTGTATAAATTTTCATGTGGAGATAAGTTTCAACTCATTTGGGTAATTACCAGGTAGTGCAGTAGCTAGACTGCATGGGAAGTATTGTATTGTATGTATGTTTAACTTCATAATAAACTGCCAAACTGCTTCCCAAAGTGGTTGTATGACTTTTCATTCCCACGAATGATGAATGAAAAGTCCTTCTTGCTCTACATTCTTGACAGCATTTGGTATGTTAGTGTTTCAGCTTTTAGTCATTCTAATAGGTATATAGTGGTACCTCATTGTTAGAATTCTAATTCCATAATGAAATAAATACTGAGCATCTTTTCATTTGCTTATTTACCATGTGCATATATTTTTTTTCATTAGATCTGTTTAAAGTTCTTTTTATTTTTATTTTTTTTATTTTTTATGTTTATTTAATTTCTTAAGAGAGGTAGAACATGAGAAGGGGAGGGGTAGGGAGAGACAGAAGCACAGAGTCTGAAGCAGACTCCAGGCTGTGACGTGTCAGCACAGAGTCTGACGTGGGGCTCAAACTCATGACTGCAAGATCATGACCTGAGCTGAAGTCAGACGCTCAACTGACTGAGCCACCCAGGTGTCAAATTACTGTGGCATTTTACAAAGTCTTGAAGTCAGGGAGTGTCAGTCCTCTGACTTCGTTCTTCTTCAGTATAATACTGTTTATTTGGTGTTGTTTGTTTTCCAAATAAACTTAAGAATCAGTTTATTAATATTCACAAAATAATCTGTTGGGATTTTATCATGATTGTGTTGAATATGTAGATCAAGGAAAGAAGACATGACATTATAATTATACTGCATTTGTTTCTGCAGAGACACGGAATGTCATGTAGATCTTCAATTTTCTTATCTTTCATCAGAATTTTATAGTTTTCCTAATACTTATATATATAAATTTTATATTATATATTTTTAAATATATATGTTTTATATTATACATGTGTAATATTTTATTTTATATTATATGCATAGATTTGTACCTGTGTTTCAGGAATTTTTTGGTGCTAATATAATGGTACTGTATTTTTATTTCTATTTTTTTAGTTTTATTTATTTATTTTGAGAAAGAGACAAGGAGGGGCAGAGAAAGAAAGAGGGGGGAGAGAGAGAGAGAGAGAGAGAGAGAGAGAATCCCAAGCAGGCTCTACACTGTCAGTGCAGAGTCCCATGTGAGGCTTGATTTCATGAACCACAAGATCATGACATAAGCCAAAATCAAGCATCAAATGCTCAACCAACTAAGCTACCCAGGTGCCCCAATGGTACTGTATATTTCATTTCAAATTCCAGTTATTCATTGCTGGTACACAGAAAAGGAACTGACTTGTATATTAATCTTGTTTTCTGCAACCTTGTTATCATTTATTATTTACAGAAGGTTCTGTTTTGTTGATTTCTTTGAGATGTACTATACAGATAATCATGGTATTTGCAAACAGACAGTTGTATTTCTTCCTTTCCAACCTATATGCCTTTTATTTCCTATCTTATTACCTTAGCTAAGGATTTCCAGTATAATAGTAAATAGGAGTGATAAGGACACCCTTGTCTTACACCTGATCTTAGCAAAGATGCACTTAGTTTTCATTAATGGCTTTGCATAGCATAAATACCCATGCAACCACCTACCTAGTGAATAAATAGAATGTTGCTGACATATCAGAAGCTTCTAGAAACTCTACCTCAGTGTTTACCACCTAGAATTTAACTATTATTTTTAATTTCGTTGTAATCACTTCTTGCATCCTTAAACACTGTAGACTAGTTTTGGAACTTCATATAAGAGATAATAACTACATTATTCTTTTGGTGTCTAGGTTTTTTTCACTCAACATTATGTTTATGCGATACGAGCATGTTATTGTTGCTATGCTTAATCTATTTTCATTGATGTAGAGAAGATCAGCAAAAGTTTTCTGTAAACAATAATATTTTCCAATCCTTCATCAATGTCAAACCTTTGTCTAAGTAACTTTTTAAAACTTCTGTTATATTTTTCAATAGCAAATGTTAAAATTTTACATGAGGAACGATGGGTTTCACATCAGTGAAAGGGATAATAATGTTTGTAGTGTTTCCCAAGGCATCTCTATCCAGTTAAATGACAAAAAACTTTAGAACTAAATATCTAAGACCAAAACTACAAAAAAAATTTTTATATAGTTTCTGCTAAATTCAAAAATCCTAATTCATAATTATAGAGTGTTGGAAATGGCCACAGTATTTCAAGGCTCTATCAAATGTTCTATCAAGATTAAATGTGAACTGAGAAATTATGAAGATTTCTTACTGCATACTACTTTGACAACTTTGTCAGATGCTATGTCAATAAGAATATCACATTTAAAACCTGTAAAAATTCATGTTTCAATTTTTGACATAATTTCCATGATTCAGACTTTTTAAAATCAAAACAATCCTCTTCCACTGAGTTCTTTCACTGAAGAATGAAAAGGGTTATCAACTGTTAAGCTAAAGTCAAATTTCTGGCAGTAAGCCTTATATCACGTATCAAGTGTCTTATCACAAGGGCAATGCAGTAAGTAACTTTTCAGATAAAAGTGACAATTGACAAGAAATTTCTTCCCAAATAATTTCCCTAAAACAAGCATTTTCTTTAATCATTCTTTCTACCAATTTCTAAACGGCAACTGAATTCTTTCTATTTAATCATGAACACACATCTTTTAAGTTCTTCCTAACAAGATAGGAATCAGTCCTTCCAGTACACTGAGCTGACAAAATTTATATATTTTTATAGTGGATTATGGATACAAATTCATTCCAATTCAGTTTCACTATGCAAAGTGAAGAAAAAGGACTTAATGTCTCTCTTACTGGAAGGTGGATTTAAATAGATATATTAAGATAGTCTTATTCTCAGATATAAAGAAATAAAAAGAAAAAGAAAGAACTAAAGTTTAGCACAAAAAGGGATTATGATGGCACAATTGCAGATATTAAATCAAAGAAAGTTACCTTCTTTTCATCAGAATACTCTCAAAATTCTTAACAATCGTTTGCCGGAAGATAAAATTAAAAATAATCCATTTTGCATTAAATATTATTATTGCAAAGCCTTATCTTATGTTACTATTTAGAAAATAGAAATTTAAAGTTAACAACCAAAATGCCTATATATTTTGTACAGAAAATACATCCAAATATTTGCATCACATATTTTTCTACTAATACCTGAATAGCCACAACAACTGAGGGACGGAAAATACAGAGTACAGATGACTTACATTTGGAGGGTTAGACTTTAATTCTCTCTCCCAGAACTGAGGAGTCTTATTCTTTGTGCTTACAATGCTTCTTTCTCCAGGGTATTCTTCTACTTCCAGAATAGGTCAGGACAAAGCTTCAACAGACTTCTATTATTTGTTTGATCTAGGGGGAAATTATACTTTTAATCAATTATTACAAAATGCATCAAACTTTTTCTTACTGTGCTGGTGGGTGGGGGCTTCTCATTATTTTCTGTTGGATCTGATGTGAACAGAGAAAATAGGAATTGCCATTGTTGAATATTATAATAAATAAATCAAGTACTTTAAATTAACACCACTAAAAGAAACCCACATCTATCTTCTTTTTCATTTTTATGGCTAAGCAGCATAGCAAGAGAAAATTAATATTCAAAATCCAAATGACTACAAAAGCCTACTCAAATGTATTTTTAAAAGACTTTAACATAATTTTGCAAATCCATGAGTTTGAATGGACTGGCAGAGACGATTAGGTATCAAATATTTTTACTCATTCATTTTAATGTCTTAGAGCTAAAGAATTACAGGATGATTAGAAAAGTGTAAGGAAAATCCATTTTTAAAAAATTTAATGGAATAATAAAAAAAGATGATTTTAAGAGCATAAGACAGACCAGAAACAGATAGCAGAGGGTCTGTAGGCAGGGCAAGAGATCTGGAGTAAAAATTTTTAAGATGGTACAAAGGTTAGGAACTGCTATTCAAACAAAGCCTGTTGGTCAAATTAAAGTATATAACATGGGTATATCCTAAATCCTGAATCATGTTAGTTCTCTAGCAAATATATAAGATGTAAAAATGCAACACATACTACCTTTACAAGGACACAGAAATGTGATGTATGATTATCTGCTCCACGGGGGTATGAACATTCATAATTTTAAGGGAATTAATTGTAGTCTACAAATTTTATCAAATTATAGTTTTCTAATAATGGATATTTTCTGCCTCATTAAAATGAAATATTAAGATAAATGTCTTCAACTTGTGCCATACCCTAGATCACACTCTCTTAAAATCATTCATATTGCTTTCAATTAAATAATAATTAGAATGTAGGGGAGCTTTTGGAGAAAAACTGGAAATAAAATATAGATGTTTAGGGGAAACATACCACTTAAAGCCAGTTTTTCCTTGGATACATAACAGTATTACACTTGTGATTACTATTACAAAAAGATAACTAAAATGGCATTATGGTAAATAAACAAAATCAATTAATATCTATATCAAAATAGCCAGATACAAAAACCAGAGATATGGAGGCAGAGGAGTACTTCTTTTTCCAATGTTCATCCCCACAAGTGGCCTCCTCCATGCCCATCCCCCCTCCCCCCCACATCCACCAGTCCTCAGTTTTTGTCAGCATTCAAGAGTCTCTCATGGTTTGCCTCTCCCCCTTTCCCCCACCATTTCGCCCGTTCTTCTCCCCCATGGTCCTCCATTAAGTTCCTCCTAATCCTTCTATACGTGCAAACATATGATATTTGTCCTTCTTGCCTGACTTATTTTGCTCAGCATTACACCCTCAAGAGAGGAGTACTTCTTTAAGCTATCAGTCTTAGTCACAAATTGATACTTATGTGGTCACCTTTGTTTTCAACCATTGTAAGTGATATATACCTGGCATACACCAAATTTATGTCAAGATGAAACAAAATACCCATTAAGCTACTAAAAATGAAAGCTTTGAGGAAACAAATTTGCTTGAGATTTGATTTTAGGATTACAGAAAACTGCTGTTTTCTTTTCAAAAGATTCAATTAATCTTGCCCTAATTTAACAGCCTTACTACTAAAATTTATAAACATGGACTGCTCCATATGGCTTTTCAAACATAGGTAGTTCCACTTTTGTTTCTAGAACACAGAAATGGTTTTGCTGTATTTTGGATCAGTGAAGATCAATGTGCATTCCTTTAGGGAAGCCTTTTGAACTGACAAAGGATGAATGATTGACATCAGTAACAAATACTTTTTGTTGTCCTGGACTGACATGTCATTTATAGCAATACCTATGCTAATTAATGCCATACATATCTACCAGATGTGTCGGAGAAATATGCCAGACCCTTCAGAGAATATAGCTTGAGTGTGGCTAAAATTACATTATAGATATGGAAATGTATCCCTTTGTGATATAGAACTAATCTCTCTTTCTCTCTCTCACAGACACAGAAACAGACACACACTTATACACACGTGTGCACACACGCAGAATATACTTTCCATGGTAGAGAAAACCCTACTTCTGCATATAATTAGCTATACTTTATATTTTCCATTGGTTTTTGTTTTGTTTTGTTTTTACAGAAAGCAAACTCTACCTTACTAAGTTCTAATATACTATAAATTTAATCCTAAGAAATACAGGACATAAAGTATAAAGTACAAGCTGCGGCCTCCATAAACTATATAATCATCATGACACTTTACCATATTACATTAAAATTTTGTTCTCAGATCTTCAATTACACTGGTAGATTATTAACAATGAGTACTATATATTAATCATCTCCATTTCTGTTCCCTAGGACATACTTTGGTATACACTGGGTACCAATTTTCTTAATAAAAGTTAAGTTCTACAAGGCCATTAAAATTATGTATAGCATTTTTGTCAATAAATTCAATATGTACAAAGAAAGAATTAATAATGTTGGCAACCAAAACCCTTAGTCATTGAATCAGATAAACTGGTAAAGACCTCATCTCAGTGTCTGGCACGTAGCTAGCACTCAATATATGTGAACTGTGAACTATAATCAGGGTGAGCATTCTTCCCTGATTGCCGGGGTTAAATGAGGTTCATCCTTACCATAAATATTAATAGTTATCCCTTTCCTTCTGAAAAGTATCCCAGTTTAGATGATAACTTAATATAGTCATTGAAAGTATCATGAATTATTATTCATTTATCATTTGATTATTTCTTTTTATCAATAAATTTTTGTTTTTCTTTTCTTTTTTTTCTCACGATGCTGTTACATGACAAGAATATTTTGTTAGGATAAGAGTAAACAAGATTCCATTCTTTTAACATGAACAAATTCACAGAGTTGGTCAAAGGTTTACTAAATCCTCACATCCTTGAAGCTAAAATTTTAAAATCAGCTTAAGAATCACTTCCTAGCTGGGGCGCCTGGGTGGCTTAGTCGGTTGGGCGTCTGACTTTCGCTTGGGTCATGATCTCACGGTTCGCAGGTTCAAGCCCCGCATCGGGCTCTGTGCTGACTGCCAGCTCAGAGCCTGGAGCCTGTTTCAGTCTGTGACTCCCTCTCTCTCTGGCCCTCCCCTGCTCGCGCTGTCTCTCTCTCTCTCTCTCTCTCTCTCTCTCTCTTAGAAATAAATAAAACATTTAAAAAATATATATATATAAAAAAAAGAATCACTTCCTAGCTGACAAATCCAAATGTGAATTCTTAATTCTTGATTTGTTTAACTTCTATCACTCAGTTTATTTTCTACTCCTTCCTTTTTAAAACTCTCCCTTTGGCTTACATGACACCCCTCTATCTGAATTCCTCTCCTACCCCTGTGAACTTTTCTCAGTCTCTGCTGGCTCCTATTCTTAAGAGTACCTCCTCAGTGTCACTTTTCCCAAGACTTCATTCTAGACCATTGTCCTAACCATCCACTGTATTTCCAGTACTAACCATTCCTTGCTACAAACAATACCTGAATGTATACATCCAGTCCACACCTCTCTCCTGACTGGCAGATGTAAAGTTCCTACTGAATATACAATCTCCTTCCTCCAGTCTTAATTCCCTCTAACCCACATTCCACAACACAGCCCAAGTGGCTTTTACTTTTTTATTTTCTTTAATATAAATCCAACAATATCCTTTTTAGCCAAAGGAAACAGACAACAGTTAAGGAAGGAATGAAATCCTTCAGAGGATTTACAGACAACAGAAGACAAGGGGGGAAATTCAAACCTACTAGAATGATAGAGAATCTATTCCTGGTATCTCATTTGTAATCCAAGCATATTTCACTTATAAAAATTACTGCGTGCAGTGGTTAGGTTTCGAGGCAAATAATACTACAAAGAATAATACAGTAATATGGTAAACAAGTATATTATGAGAATTACAAAATACCACTCACAAAAGAGCACTCAAGTTTTAAGTATATACCATTGTCTCTATAAAGTCTCTTCTACCTCTATAATTATAGTCCTTTTCCTGGTTCTCCAAAGACAATGTCAAGTTCATAATCTTCACATTCATCAAATATCTTCAAACACCTCTCTCACCATTAATCTTTGCAAAATACACCCAACCTGACAGTTTTCCAAATGTATGTTTTCATAAAATACCCCAAGATAAAACTGTGAAGCAGTTAGAGGTAAAAAAAAAAAAAGAAAGTTGTAGGGGACTACAGTAAAGTCTCAAAAGAGGTGTGTTTTAACCCTCTCAGATGATTATATTTGCCACTGTGTTTGTTGTGTAGGCATGCAGACTTAGTCTTACCAAATGTAAATGTTTAATAAAGGTTGAAAAAGCAGTGTGTGCGCAGTGTGTGTGTGTGTGTGTGTAAGATAGAGACAAAGAAAGATTCAATTTTAAGATTTAATGTTTCATATTTTTTATAAAAATGGTAAGTATTAATAAATAATATTTGCAAGCTCTGTAAGGGACACGGATCACCCTTTTTTGCCCTCAAGGTTAAATTGAAGGGCTTAGAGCCTATGACCTAAAAGCCATGTATAACATCATTTCTTAAGGAAAGTGTGGTCTGTGTTGTGACCAACCAATAAAAAATCTTTTGGTATATAATCCATGTACCTGTTAAGAAATGCATGCTATTTAATTTCATTATCTAAAACAGCCTCTGGGGCGCCTGGGTGGCTTAGTCGGTTAAGCGTCTGACTTTCGCTTAGGTCATGATCTCGCGGTTCGTGGGTTCGAGCCCCGCGTCAGGCTCTGTGCTGACTGCCAGCTCAGAGCCTGGAGCCTGTTTCAGTCTGTGACTCCCTCTCTCTCTGACCCTCCCCTGCTCACGCTGTCTCTCTCTCTCTCTCCTAGAAATAAATAAAAATATTTAAAAAAAATAAAAAAATAAAAAATAAAACAGCCTCTGAGTGTAATTTTCCATCCTCTCTTTGACTCAGCTCTTTTATCCTCTATTGCCTCTTAAACATCTTCACTTGAATATTCTGGTTTTGACCCTTCTTCAAATTAATAATGGCCTATATATCTTCAGGACTGTATCTCAAACCTTCTCTTTACTCAAGAGCACTCAAGTTTTCTTAAATATATACCAAAAGATGCCTCTGGAAAACATTCTAAAAACAACGTCTCTTCTACCTCTACAATGATAGTCCTTTTCCTGTTTCTCCAATGGCAATTTCAAATTCACAGCCCTCACATCCACTAAACATCTTTAAACACCTCTCTTACCATTAATATTTGGAGAATTACACCATATCTGACAAGGTTTTCCAAATATATAAGATGGTTTTATAATCTATTAGACTGATATACGGAGAGAACTAAAACACATGAACCTAAATTCAATAAATTTGACTTCAAATCATACAAATATTTCCCTGGCACCTTTTCTTCCTAGTGTATCAATTAGCGTCATTTAACAGAAATGGTTCCTCAATATCTGCCAAATAAATCAAAACTTGTTAGCCCCAAACCTAAGGCCCTTCATTTTAGCATCTAATCTGTCTCTCCTGTATATTGTTCTTAGTCTCCCTCACATTCCAGAATAGAATCAAACATTTCATGGTTGCCTTGATCAGCCTTTAAAGTCTCAATTTGCACCATCTAGACTGTCTCTCACCTCTCAAATTCTATTTGTTCAAATTGTACTATACCTTTCAAGCCTCAATTCAATTACCATTGCCTCCTTGAAGCACTCCCTTCATAATCAACCCACATAGCATTTTCTCTACAGCTCCCTGTTGAAAACTATTCACTTAATCTACCATGTAATTAAATTTATCCACGTATCTGACTTTTTACATGTAATTAAAAACTACTGAAATTACAGAATATGCCTTATTTACCTGTGTCTTTCTTGGAAATAATTTTTACTACCACTATTTTCTATTTTTAAAAAAAGCCTGGCAAAAATATGTGTCATGGAGAACTACCAAG
>JAESUZ010002204.1:0-21957 GCA_017311185.1 Proteles cristata cristata | reverse complement strand
CCTATGGTACCTGAATGCAGCCTTCCACACAGTGTTGTTTCCCAGGGTTGAGCTCCCTGCTCTTCCTTCTGGGGTCTTTGCATCGGTTTTCAGTCACTCTCTACGTGTCGAATGATGACGGTAGTTGAAAAAGCCATGGCCCACCATGTGTCTTCTGGACGTCGACTCTTTCACGCTGAGCTGCTTCTTCCCTGCATGTGTTTTTCAGCGTTGCTCAGCTAGGGAAACCGATGGTTCCTGATTGCGGCTTTCCTTATAGCGATCTTTCACAGATTCGAGCACCCTACCCTTCCTGGACTGGTCTCAGCATCATATTTCGTCACTGTCTTGCAGGGAAAGATGAAGGGGCTTGAATGAGGTGTTCGCCACAGGGCTCTTCTAGCTGAAGAGTATACCACGCTCCCCCTTGATTTCTGCGTGTTTCTTTTCAAAGAGTCTTCACTTAGGGTAACAAAAAGAATCACTGATTGTTGCATTTGGCACAGCGTTTTTCCCGGAGTCGAGCTCCCTGCACTTCCTCGACTGGTTTCAGCTTCATTCTCAGTCACTCTCTACGTAGGGCAAGATGAGGGTAGTTGAGGTAAGGGCTCCCTACTGTGTCCATTCAAAGAGTTGGTATCACTCATTCAGCTTTTACTTCCCTCAGTGTGTTTCCAAACATTCGGACCGTACGGATATCACCATCATAACGGATGATTCCATTTCACACATTGTTTTTCCCAGAGTCGAGCTCTCCTGCACGTCCTGGACGGGTCTCAGCAAGAAACTCATGTCACGCTCTCCGTAGTGACGGATGACGGTAGTTGAACGGGAGGTTCGCCGCCGTGTTCCTTCTAGGATTGAGTAAGACACACTCAGCGTTTCCTTCCATAAGTGTGTTTTCAAACATTCCTTCCTGAGGGAAACACTATGGTACCCGAATGCAGCATTCCACACAGTGGCATTTCGCAGAGAGGAGCACCCTGCACCTCCTTCGTTGGTCTTCACGTCTGTTGTCAGTCACGGTGTACGAGTTCAAGGATGACGGTCGTTGAATCAGTGATTCCCCACCATGATCTGTCTCGCAGTTGCGAATTTCACCCTGAGCTTCTTCGTCCCTGCATGTGTTTTCCAGCGTGACTCCCCTAGCGAGACCCTATGGTTTGGGAAGTCGGCATTGCGCAGACCGTATTTTCACACAACCGAGCACTCGGCACTTCCTTGAGTGGTCCCGGCATTCTTTTCCGTCACTGTCTACCTAGGGAGTGATGACGGTAGTTGACTGGGCTGTTCGCCACAGTGTCCGTCCTAACAGTTGAGTAGAACACAGTCAGCTTTGACTTCCAGGCATGGTTAGGGAAACAGTCTGAACTTAGGGAACGAAAAAAATTATGGGATTGTGCGCGTCGCGCAGGGCTTTCCCCATGGTCGAGCTCCCAGCACTTCCTTCCTTGATCTCAGCCTCGTTCTCCAATCACTGTAGAGCCTGTGGAAAAATGGCGCTACTTCATTGAGGGGTTCCCCATAGTGTGCCTCTTGGGATTTGAGGACATCCCACTCAGCTTATGTTTCTATGCGTGTGGTTTGCAACGTTGAAGACTCTGAGGATACCTATGGTTCCTGACCACGGCATTGCCTACGGCGTTATTTCACACAGTTGAGCACCCGGAACCTCCTTGACTGGACTCCGCACCATGTTCAGTCACTGTCTTCGTAGGGAAAGTTGATGGGACTTGAATGCGGTGGTCGCCGCAGTGCTCGTCTCTCAGAGGCGTATCACACTCTCAGCTTTGACTTCCATGCGTTTGTTTTCAAACATTCTTCATTTAGGGAAACAACAAGAATAACTGATTGGTGCCTTGGTACAAGGTTTCTCCCGTGGTCGAGCTCCCTGCAATTCCTTGACTGGTTTCTGCGTCCATTTGAGTCACGGTCTACGGAGAGATAAATGGCGGTCGTTGAATGAGGTGTTCGCCACTCTGTTCTTTCTATGGTTGGAATAAAACGCGCTCAAATTTTCTTTCCATAAGTGTGTTTTCAAACCTTCCTTCCTTCCATAAACCCTATGGTACCTGAATGCAGCCTTCCACACAGTGTTGTTTCCCAGGGTTGAGCTCCCAGCTCTTACTTCTGGGGTCGTTGCATCGGTTTTCAGTCACTCTCTATGTTTCGAATGAGGACGGTAGTTGAAAAAGCGATGGCCCACCATGTTTCTTCTGGAAGTCGACTCTTTCACGCTGAGCTGCTTCTTCCCTGCATGTGTTTTTCAGCGTTGCTCAGCTAGGGAAACCGATGGTTCCAGATTGCGGCTTTCCTTACAGCGATCTTTCACAGATTCGAGCACCCTACCCTTCCTGGACTGGTCTCAGCATCATATTTCGTCACTGTCTTGCAGGGAAAGATGAAGGGGCTTGAATGAGGTGTTCGCCACAGGGCTCTTCTAGCTGAAGAGTATACCACGCTCCCCTTTGATTTCTGCATGTTTCTTTTCAAAGAGTCTTCACTTAGGGTAACAAAAAGAATCACTGATTGTTGCATTTGGCACAGCGTTTTTCCCGGAGTCGAGCTCCCTGCACTTCCTCGACTGGTTTCAGCTTCATTCTCAGTCACTATCTACGTAGGGCAAGATGAGGGTAGTTGAGGTAAGGGCTCCCTACTGTGTCCATTCAAAGAGTTGGTATCACTCATTCAGCTTTTACTTCCCTCAGTGTGTTTCCAAACATTCGGAACGTATGGATATCACCATCATAACGGATGATTCCATTTCACACATTGTTTTTCCCAGAGTCGAGCTCTCCTGCACGTCCTTGACGGGTCTCAGCAAGAAACTCATGTCACGCTCTCCGTAGTGACGGATGACGGTAGTTGAACGGGAGGTTCGCCGCCGTGTTCCTTCTAGGATTGAGTAAGACACACTCAGCGTTTCCCTCCATAAGTGTGTTTTCAAACATTCCTTCCTGAGGGAAACACTATGGTACCCGAATGCAGCATTCCACACAGTGGCATTTTGCAGAGAGGAGCACCCTGCACCTCCTTCGTTGGTCTTCACGTCTGTTGTCAGTCACGGTGTACGAGTTCAAGGATGACGGTCGTTGAATCAGTGATTCCCCACCATGATCTTTCTCGCAGTTGCGAATTTCACCCTGAGCTTCTTCTTCCCTGCATGTGTTTTCCAGCGTGACTCAGCTCGCGAGACCCTATGGTTTGGGAAGGCGGCATTGCGCAGAGCGTATTTTCACAGAACCGAGCACTCTGCACTTCCTTGACTGCTCCCAGCATTCTTTTCCGTCACTGTCTACCTAGGGAGAGATGATGGTAGTTGACTGGGCTGTTCGCCACAGTGTCCGTCCTAACAGTTGAGTAGAACACAGTCAGCTTTGACTTCCAGGCATGGGTAGGGAAACAGTCTGAACTTAGGGAACGAAAAAAATTATGGGATTGTGCGCGTCGCGCAGGGCTTTCCCCATAGTCGAGCTCCCAGCACTTCCTTCCTTGGTCTCAGCCTCGTTCTCCAATCACTGTAGAGCCTGTGGAAAAATGGCGCTACTTCATTGAGGGGTTCCCCATAGTGTGCCTCTTGGGATTTGAGGACATCCCACTCAGCTTATGTTTCTATGCGTGTGGTTTGCAACGTTTCAGACTCTGAGGATACCTATGGTTCCTGACCACGGCATTGCCTACGGCGTTATTTCACACAGTTGAGCACCCGGAACCTCCTTGACTGGACTCCGCACCATGTTCAGTCACTGTCTTCGTAGGGAAAGTGGATGGGACTTGAATGCGGTGGTCGCCACAGTGCTCTTCTCTCAGAGGCGTATCCCACTCTCAGCTCTGACTTCCATGTGTTTGTTTTCAAACGTCCTTCATTTAGGGAAACCAAAGAATAACCGATTGTTGCCTCGTAACCTGGTTTCTCCCTTGGTCGAGCTCCCTCCAAATCCTTGGCTGGTTTCCGATTCCATTTGAGTCACGGTCTATGGAGAGATAAATGACGGTCGTTGAATGTGGTGTTCGCCACTCTGTTCTTTCTATGGTTGGATTAAAACGTGCTCAAATTCTCTTTCCATAACTGTGTTTTCAAACCTTCCTTCCTTCCATAAACCCTATGGTACCTGAATGCAGCCTTCCACACAGTGTTGTTTCCCAGGGTTGAGCTCCCTGCTCTTCCTTCTGGGGTCTTTGCATCGGTTTTCAGTCACTCTCTACGTGTCGAATGATGACGGTAGTTGAAAAAGCCATGGCCCACCATGTGTCTTCTGGAAGTCGACTCTTTCACGCTGAGCTGCTTCTTCCCTGCATGTGTTTTTCAGCGTTGCTCAGCTAGGGAAGCCGATGGTTCCTGATTGCGGCTTTCCTTACAGCGATCTTTCACAGATTCGAGCACCCTACCCTTCCTGGACTGGTCTCAGCATCATATTTCGTCACTGTCTTGCAGGGAAAGATGAAGGGGCTTGAATGAGGTGTTCGCCACAGGGCTCTTCTAGCTGAAGAGTATACCACGCTCCCCTTTGATTTCTACGTGTTTCTTTTCAAAGAGTCTTCACTTAGGGAAACAAAAAGAATCACTGATTGTTGCATTTGGCACAGCGTTTTTCCCGGAGTCGAGCTCCCTGCACTTCCTCGACTGGTTTCAGCTTCATTCTCAGTCACTCTCTACGTAGGGCAAGATGAGGGTAGTTGAGGTAAGGGCTCCCTACTGTGTCCATTCAAAGAGTTGGTATCACTCATTCAGCTTTTACTTCCCTCAGTGTGTTTCCAAACATTGCAGACGTACGGATAATATATCATAACGGATGATTGTTTCACATTGTTTTCCCAAAGTCAGAGCTCTCACCGTCGCTTAATGGTCTCAGCCCAGAAAACTCATGTCACGCTCTCCGTAGTGACGGATGGCGGTAGTTGAGCGGGAGTTCGCCGCCGTGTTCCTTCTAGGATTGAGTAAGACACACTCAGCATTTCCTTGTAGTGTGTTTTCAAGCATTCCTTCCTGAAACACTGTGTTTTGAATGCAGCATTCCACACAGTGGCATTTCGCAGAGGAGCGCCCCTCACCTCCTTCGTTGATTCTTCCGTCTATTGTTGTCAGTCACGGTGTACGAGTTCAAGGATGACAGATACCGTTGAATCGGTGATTTACCGCAGTCTTTCTGCATGATTCTGCGAATTTCACCCTAGAGCTATTCGTCCCTGCATGTGTTTTCCAGCGTGACTCACCTAGCGAGACCCTATGGTTTGGGAAGTCGGCATTGAGCAGACCGTATTTTCTTAGAACCGAGCACTCGGCACTTCCTTGAGTGGTCCCGGCATTCTTTTCCGTCACTGTCTACCTAGGGAGTGATGACGGTAGTTGACTGGGCTGTTCGCCACAGTGTCCGTCCTAACAGTTGAGTAGAACACAGTCAGCTTTGACTTCCAGGCATGGTTAGGGAAACAGTCTGAACTTAGGGAACGAAAAAAATTATGGGATTGTGCGCGTCGCGCAGGGCTTTCCCCATAGTCGAGCTCCCAGCACTTCCTTCCTTGATCTCGGCCTCGTTCTCCGATGCTGCAGAGGCCTGTGGAAAAATGGCGCTGCTTCATTGGGGTTCCCCATAGTGTGCCTCTTGGGATTTGAGGATCCCACTCAGCTTATGTTTCTATGCGTGTGGTTTGCAACGATTGCAGACTCTGAGGATACCTATGGTTCTGACACGGCATTGCCTACGGCGTTATTTCACAGTTGAGCACCCGGAACCTCCTTGACTGGACTCCACTTTCTGTTTGTCACTGTCTTCATCAAGGGAAAGTGGATGGACAAGAATGCGGTGGTCGCCACAGTGCTCTTCTCTCAGAGGCGTATCCCCTCTCAGCTCTGACTTCCATGCGTTTGTTTTCCAGCATTAACCCCCATTTAAGGAAACCAAGAATAACCGATTGTTGCCTCGTAACCTGGTTTCTCCCTTAGTCTCGAGCTCACCCAAATCCTTGGCTAGTTTCCGATTCCATTTGAGTCAGAGTCTATGGGAGAGATAAATGGCGGTCGTTGAATGAGTGTCCGCCACTCTGTTCTTTCTATGGTTGCATTATAACGCTCAAATTTTCTTTCCATAAGTGTGTTTCAACCTTCCTTCCTTCCATAAACTATGGTACCTGAATGCAGCCTTCCACACAGTGTTGTTTCCCAGGGTTGAGCTCCTGCTCTTCCTTCTGGGGTCTTTGCATCGGTTTTCGATCCTCTCTACGTGTCGAATGACGGTAGTTGAAAAACCATGGCCACCATGTGTCTTCTGGAAGTCGACTCTTTCACGCTGAGCTGCTTCTTCCTGCATGTGTTTTCAGCGTTGCTCAGCTAGAAACCCGATGGTTCCCTGATTGCGGCTTTCCTTACAGCGATCTTTCACAGATTCCGAGCACCCTACCCCTTCCTGGACTGGTCTCAGCATCATATTTCGTCACTGTCTTGCAGGGAAAGATGAAGGGCTTGAATGAAGGTGTTCGCCACAGAGCTCTTCCTAGCTGAAGAGTATACCACGCTCCCCTTTGATTTCTGCGTGTTTCTTTTCCAAGGTCTTCACTTAGGGTAATAAAAAGAATCACTGATTGTTGCATTTTGGCACAGCGTTTTTCCCGGAGTCGAGCTCCTGCACTTCCTCGACTGGTTTCAGCTTCATTCTCAGTCACTATCTAGGGCACGATGAGGGGTAGTTGAGGTAAGGGCTCCCTACTGTATCCATTCAAAGTTGTATACTCGACGGCTTTTACTTCCCTCAGTGTGTTTCCAAAACATTCGGAACGTACGGATATCACCATCATAACGGATGATTCCATTTCACATTGTTTTCCCAGAAGTCAGAGGGAAGGCTCTCCTGCACGTCCTTGACGGGTCTCAGCAAGAAACTCATGTGCGCTCTCCGTGGTGACGGATGACGGTAGTTGAACGGGAGGTTCGCCGCCGTGTTCCTTCTAGGATTAGGTAAGACACACTCAGCGTTTCCCTCCATAAGTGTGTTTTCAAACATTCCTTCTAGGAAACACTGTGGTACCCAGATGCAGCATTCCACACAGTGGCATTTCGCAGAGAGGAGCACCCTGCACCTCCTTCGTTGGTCTTCACGTCTGTTGTCAGTCACGGTGTACGAGTTCAAAGGATGGCGTTGTTGAATCAGTGATTCCCCCCACCATGATCTTTCTCGCAGTTGCGAATTCACCCTGAGCTTCTTCGTCCTACGTGTGTTTTCCGCGTGAGCTCCCCTAGCGAGACCCTATGGTTCGGGAAGTATTGCGCCAGACCATTATTTTCACACAAGCAGGCTTTCGGCACTTCATGAAGTCGGTCCGGCGATCTTTTCCGTCACTGTCCACCTGAAGGAGTGATGACGGTAGCCAGTTATTTGATATTCATACAGTGTCCGTCCTAACAGTTGAGTAGAACACAGTCCAGCTTTGACTTCCAGGCATGGGTAGGAAACAGTCTGAACTTAGGGAACGAAAAAAATTATGGGATTGTGCAGCATTGGCACTGAGGCTTTCCGTGGAGCTCCAGCACTTCCTTCCTTGGTCTCAGCCTCGTTCTCAATCACTGTAGAGCCTGTGGAAAAATGGCGCTACTTCATTGAGGGACTCCCATAGTGTGCCTCTTGGGATTGAGGACATCACTCAGCTTATGTTTCTATGCGTGTGGTTTGCAACGTGCAGACTCTGGGGATACCTATGGTTCCTGACCACGCGGCATTGCCCTCGTTATTTCCACACAGTTAGTACCGGAACCTCCTTGACTGGACTCCAGCACCATGTTCTGGTCACTTTACTCTTCAGCAGAAAGTGGATGGGACCAGTCTGGTGGTATACAGTGCTCTTCTCTCAGGCGTATCCCACTCTCAGCTCTGACTTCCATGCGTTTGTTTCAAAGCGTCCTTCATTGGGAAACCAAAGAATAACCGATTGTTGCCTCGTAACCTGGTTTCTCCTTGGTCGAGCTCCCTCAAATCCTTGGCTGGTTTCCAGATTCCATTTGAGTCAGGGTCTATGGAGAGATAAATGGCGGTGATTGAATGAGGTATCCGCCACTCTGTTCTTTCTATGGTTGCATTATAACGCTCAAATTTTCTTTCCATAAGTGTGTTTTAGCCTTCATCCACTCCATAAACCCTATGGTACCTGAATGCAGCCTTCCACACAGTGTTGACTTCCCAGGGTTGAAACCCTGCTCTTCCTTCTGGGGTCTTTGCATCAGGTTTCAGTCACTCTCGTGTCGAATGATGACGGTAGTTGAAAAGCCATGGCCCACCCATGTGTCTTCTGGAAGTCGACTCTTTCACGCTGAGCTGCTTCTTCCCTGCATGTGTTTTCAGCGTTGCTCAGCTAGGAAACCGATGGTTCCTGATTGCGGCTTTCCTTACAGCGATCTTTCACAGATTCGAGCACCCACCCTTCTGGACTAATTATCGGCATCATATTTCGTCACTGTCTTGCGAGGGAAAGATGAAGGGCTTGAATGAGGTGTTCGCCACAGGGCTCTTCTAGCTGAAGAGTATACCACGCTCCCCCTTTGATTTCTGCGTGTTTCTTTTTCAAAGTCTTCACTTGGGGTAACAAAAAGAATCACTGATTGTTGCACACATTTGGCACAGCGTTTTTCCCGGGTCGAGGCTCCTGCACTTCCTCTGACTGGTTTCAGCTTCATTCTCAGTCACTATCACGTAGGGCAGATGGGGGTAGTTGAGGTAAGGGCTCCTACTGTGTCCATTCAAAGTTGGTATACTCATTCAGCTTTTGCCCTCAGTATTGTTTCAAACATTCGGAGGCAATCTGAGGATATCACCATCATAACGGATGATTCCATTTCACACATTGTTTTTCCCAGAGTCGAGCTCTGCGTCCTTGACGGGTGTACAGAAACTCATGTCACACGCTCTCCCGTAGTGACGGATGACGGTAGTTGAGCGGGAGGTTCGCCGCCGTGTTCCTTCTAGGATTAGGTAAGACACTCAGCGTTTCCTTCCACAAGTGTGTTTTCAAACATTTCGCTTCTGAGGGAAACACTATGGTACCCGAATGCCGCAGCGTTCCGCACAGTGGCATTTCGCAGGGAAGGAGCACCCTGCACTCAGCCGTTTAGTCTTCGTCTGTTGTCAGTCCGCGGTGTACGAGTTCAAGGATGACGGTGGGTTGAATCAGTGATTCCCCCTGTGATCTTTCTCGCAGTTGCAATTTCACCCTGAGCTTCTTCGTCCTGCATGTGTTTCCAGCGTGACTCCCCTAGCGAGACCCTATGGTTTGGGAAGTCGGCATTGGACGGTATTTTCACCGCAACAGGGCACTCGGCACTTCCTTGAGTGGTCCCTGCATTCTTTTCCGTCACTGTCTACCTAGGGAGTGATGACGGTAGTTGACTGGGCTGTTCGCCACAGTGTTCGTCCTAACAGTTGAGTAGAACACAGTCAGCTTTGACTTCCAGGCATGGGTAGGGAAACAGTCTGAATTTAGGGAACGAAAAAAATTATGGGATTGTGCGCGTCGCGCAGGGCTTTCCCCATGGTCGAGCTCCCAGCACTTCCTTCCTTGATCTCAGCCTCGTTCTCCAATCACTATAGAGCCTGTGGAAAAATGGCGCTACTTCATTGAGGGGTTCCCCATAGTGTGCCTCTTGGGATTTGAGGACATCCCACTCAGCTTATGTTTCTATGCGTGTGGTTTGCAACGTTGCAGACTCTGAGGATACCTATGGTTCCTGACCACGGCATTGCCTACGGCGTTATTTCACCCAGTTGAGCACCCGGAACCTCCTTGACTGGACTCCGCACCATGTTCAGTCACTGTCTTCGTAGGGAAAGTGGATGGGACTTGAATGCGGTGGTCGCCCACAGTGCTCTTCTCTCAGGCGTATCCCACTCTCAGCTCTGACTTCCATGCGTTTGTTTTCAAACGTCCTTCATTTAGGGAAACCAAGGGAATAACCGATTGTTGCCTCGCCTGGTTTCTCCCTTAGTCAAACTCCCTCAAATCCTTGGCTGGTTTCCGATTCCATTTGAGTCAGGGTCTATGGAGAGATAAATGACGGTCGTTGAATAGGTGTCCGCCACTCTGTTCTTTCTATGGTTACATTATAACGCGCTCAAATTTTCTTTCCATAAGTGTGTTTTGCAACCTTCCTTCCTTCCATAAACCCTATGGTACTGAATCACAGCCTTCACACAGTGTTGTTGTTTCCCAAGGGTTGAGCTCCTGCTCTTCCTTCTGGGGTCTTTGCATCGGTTTCCAGTCACTCTCTACGTGTCGAATGATGGCGGTAGTTGAAAAAGCCATGGCCCACCATGTGTCTTCTGAAGTCGACTCTTTCACGCTAAGGCTGCTTCTTCCTGCATGTGTTTTCAGCGTTGCTCAGCTAGGGAAACCGATGGTTCCTGATTGCAGCTTTCCTTACAGCGATCTTTCTGAATTCCAGAGCACCCTACCCTTCCTGGACTGGTCTCAGCATCATATTTCGTCACTGTCTTGCGGGAAGATGAAGGGGCTTGAATGAGGTGTTCGCCACAGGGCTCTTCTAGCTGAAGGAAAGTATACCACGCTCCCCTTTGATTTCTGCGTGTTTCTTTTCAAAAAGAGTCTTCACTTAGGGTAACAAAAAGAATCACTGATTGTTGCATTTTGGCACAACGTTTTCGGAGTCGAGCTCCTGCACTTCCTCATTGGTTTCAGCTTCATTCTCAGTCACTATCTACGTAGGGCACGATGAGGTAGTTGAGGTAAGGGCTCCTACTGTGTCCATTCAAAGTTGGTATCACTCATTCAGCTTTACTTCCCTCAGTGTGTTTCAAACATTCGGAACGTACGGATATCACCATCATAACGGATGATTCCATTTCACACATTGTTTTTCCCAGAGTCGAGCTCTCCTGCACGTCATGACGGAGTCTCAGCCAGAAACTCATGTCACGCTCTCCGTAGTGACGGATGACGGTAGTTGAACGGGAGGTTCGCCACCGTGTTCCTTCTAGGATTGAGTAAGACACACTCAGCGTTTCCCTCCATAAGTGTGTTTTCAAACATTCCTTCCTGAGGGAAACACTGTGGTACCCGAATGCAGCATTCCACACAGTGGCATTTCGCAGAGAGGAGCACCCTGCACCTCCTTCGTTGGTCTTCACGTCTGTTGTCAGTCACGGTGTACGAGTTCAAGGATGACGGTCGTTGAATCAGTGATTCCCCACCATGATCTTTCTCGCAGTTGCGAATTTCACCCTGAGCTTCTTCGTCCCTGCATGTGTTTTCCAGCGTGACTCCCCTAGCGAGATCCTATGGTTTGGGAAGTCGGCATTGCGCAGACCGTATTTTCACACAACCGAGCACTCGGCACTTCCTTGAGTGGTCCCGGCATTCTTTTCCGTCACTGTCTACCTAGGGAGTGATGACGGTAGTTGACTGGGCTGTTCGCAACAGTGTCCGTCCTAACAGTTGAGTAGAACACAGTCAGCTTTGACTTCCAGGCATGGGTAGGGAAACAGTCTGAACTTAGGGAACGAAAAAAATTATGGGATTGTGCGCGTCGCGCAGGGCTTTCCCCATAGTCGAGCTCCCGGCACTTCCTTCCTTGGTCTCAGCCTCGTTCTCCAATCACTGTAGAGCCTGTGGAAAATGGCGCTACTTCATTGAGGGGCTCCCCATAGTGTGCCTCTTGGGATTTGAGGACATCCCACTCAGCTTATGTTTCTATGCGTGTGGTTTGCAACGTTGCAGACTCTGAGGATACCTATGGTTCCTGACCACGGCATTCCCTACGGCGTTATTTCACACAGTTGGGAGGCACCGGAACCTCCTTGACTGGACTCCGCCATGTTCAGTCACTGTCTTCGTAGGGAAAGTGGATGGGACTTGAATGCGGTGGTCGCCACAGTGCTCTTCTCTCAGAGGCGTATCCCCTCTCTCAATCTCTGACTTCCATGCGTTTGTTTTCAAACGTCCTTCATTAGGAAACCAAAGAATAACCGATTGTTGCCTCGTAACCTGGTTTCTCCTTGGTCGAGCTCCCTCCAAATCCTTGGCTGGTTTCCGATTCCATTTGAGTCAGGGTCTATGGAGAGATAAATGACGGTCGTTGAATGAGGTGTCCGCCCTCTGTTCTTTCTATGGTTGCACATTATAACGCTCAAATTTTCTTTCCATAAATTTTTTGCAACCTTCCTTCCTTCCATAAACCCTGGTACCTGAATGCAGCCTTCCACACAGTGTTGTTTCCCAGGGTTGAGCTCCTGCTCTTCCTTCCCAGGGTCTTTGCATCGGTTTTCAATCCTCTCTACGTGTCGAATGATGACGGTGGTTGAAAAGCCATGGCCCACCATGTGTCTTCTGGAAGTCGACTCTTTCACGCTGAGCTGCTTCTTCCCTGCATGTGTTTTCAGCGTTGCTCAGCTAGGAAACCGATGGTTCCTGATTGCGGCTTTCCTTACAGCGATCTTTCACAGATTCGAGCACCCTGCCAGCTTCCTGGACTGGTCTCAGCATCATGTTCGTCCACTGTCTTGCAGGGAAGATGAAGGGCTTGAATGAGGTGTTAAGCCACAGGGCTCTTCTGGCTGAAGAGTATACCACGCTCCCCTTTGGTTTCTGCGTGTTTCTTTTCAGAGTCTTCACTTAGGGTAACAAAAAGAATCACTGATTGTTGCATTTGGCACAGCGTTTTGCCCGGAGTCGAGCTCCCTGCACTTCCTCGACTGGTTTCAGCTTCATTCTCAGTCACTATCTACGTAGGGCAAGATGAGGGTAGTTGAGGTAAGGGCTCCCTACTGTGTCCATTCAAAGAGTTGGTATCACTAATTCAGCTTTTACTTCCCTCAGTGTGTTTCCAAACATTCGGAACGTACGGATATCACCATCATAACGGATGATTCCATTTCACACATTGTTTTTCCCAGAGTCGAGCTCTCCTGCACGTCCTTGACGGGTCTCAGCCAGAAACTCATGTCACACTCTCCGTAGTGACGGATGACGGTAGTTGAACGGGAGGTTCGCCGCCGTGTTCCTTCTAGGATTGAGTAAGACACACTCAGCGTTTCCTTCCATAAGTGTGTTTTCAAACATTCCTTCCTTAGGGAAACACTATGGTACCCGAATGCAGCATTCCACACAGTGGCATTTCGCAGACAGGAGCACCCTGCACTTCCTTCGTTGGTCTTCACATCTGTTTTCACTCCCGGTGTACGAGTTCTAGAATGACGGTCGTTGAATCAGTGATTCCCCACCATGTTCTTTCTTGCAGTTGCGAATTTCACCCTGAGCTTGTTCTTCCCTCCATGTGTTTTCCAGCGTGACTCACCTAGCGAGACCCTATGGTTTGGGAAGTCGGCATTGAGCAGACCGTATTTTCTTAGAACCGAGCACTCTGCACTTCCTTGACTGGTCCCAGCATTCTTTTTCCGTCACTGTCTACCTAGGGAGAGATGATGGTAGTTGACTGCGGTGTTCGCCACAGTGTTCGTTCTAACAGTTGAGTATAACACAGTCAGCTTTGACTTCCAGTCATGGGTATGGAAACAGTCTGAACTTAGGGAACGGAAAAATTATGGGATTGTGCCGCGTCGCGCAGGAGCTTTCCCCCATGGTCGAGCTCCCAGCACTTCCTTCCTTGGTCTCAGCCTCGTTCTCCAATCACTGTAAAACCTGTGGAAAAATGGCGCTACTTCATTGAGGGCTCCCATAGTGTGCCTCTTGGGATTTGAGGACATCCCACTCAGCTTATGTTTCTATGCGTGTGGTTTGCAACGTTGCAGACTCTGGGGATACCTGGTTCCTGACACGGCATTGCCTACGGCGTTATTTCCACAGTTGAGCACCGGAACCTCCTTGACTGGACTCCGCACCATGTTCAGTCACTGTCTTCGTAGGGAAAGTGGATGGGACTTGAATGCGATTGAGCCTCCTAGTACTCTTCTCTCAGGCGTGTCCACTCTCAGCTCTGACTTCCATGCGTTTTGTTTTCAAGCGTCCTTCATTAGGAAACCAAAGAATAACCGATTGTTGCCTCGTAACCTGGTTTCTCCCTTGGTGAGCTCCCTCAAATCATGGCTGGTTTCGATTCCATTTGAGTCAGGGTCTATGGAGAGATAAATGACGGTCGTTGAATGAGGTGTCCGCCACTCTGTTCTTTCTATGGTTGCATTATAACGCGCTCCAAATTTTCTTTCCCATAAGTGTGTTTTGCAACCTTCCTTCCTTCCATAAACCCTATGGTACCTGAATGCAGCCTTCCACACAGTGTTGTTTCCCAGGGTTGAGCTCCCTGCTCTTCCTTCTGGGGTCTTTGCATCGGTTTTCAGTCACTCTCTACGTGTCGAATGATGACGGTAGTTGAAAAGCCATGGCCCACCATGTGTCTTCTGGAAGTCGACTCTTTCACGCTGAGCTGCTTCTTCCCTGCATGTGTTTTTCAGCGTTGCTCAGCTAGGGAAGCCGATGGTTCCTGATTGCGGCTTTCCTTACAGCGATCTTTCACAGATTCGAGCACCCTACCCTTCCTGGACTGGTCTCAGCATCATATTTCGTCACTGTCTTGCAGGGAAAGATGAAGGGGCTTGAATGAGGTGTTCGCCACAGGGCTCTTCTAGCTGAAGAGTATACCACGCTCCCCTTTGATTTCTACGTGTTTCTTTTCAAAGAGTCTTCACTTAGGGAAACAAAAAGAATCACTGATTGTTGCATTTGGCACAGCGTTTTTCCCGGAGTCGAGCTCCCTGCACTTCCTCGACTGGTTTCAGCTTCATTCTCAGTCACTATCTACGTAGGGCAAGACGAGGGTAGTTGAGGTAAGGGCTCCCTACTGTGTCCATTCAAAGAGTTGGTATCACTCATTCAGCTTTTACTTCCCTCAGTGTGTTTCCAAACATTCGGAACGTACGGATATCACCATCATAACGGATGATTCCATTTCACACATTGTTTTTCCCAGAGTCGAGCTCTCTCTGCACGTCCTTGACGGGTCTCAGCAAGAAATCATGTCACGCGCTTCCGTAGGACGGATGACGGTAGTTGAACGGGAGGTTCGCCGCGTGTTCTTCTAGGATTGAGTAAGACACACACTCAGCGTTTCCTTCCATAAGTGTGTTTTCAAACACTCCTTCCTGAGGGAAACACTATGGTACCCGAATGCAGCATTCCACACAGTGGCATTTCGCAGAGAGGAGCACCCTGCACCTCCTTCGTTGGTCTTCACGTCTGTTGTCAGTCACGGTGTACGAGTTCAAGGATGACGGTCGTTGAATCAGTGATTTCACTATGATCTTTCGCAGTTGCGAATTTCACCTCCTGAGCTTCTTTTCAAAAATCCTTCTGCATGTGTTTTCCAGCGTGACTCCCCTAGCGAGACTCCTCCAACAGGTTTGGGAAGTCGGCATTGCGCGCAGACCGCATTTCACACAACCGAGCACTCGGCACTTCCTTGAGTGGTTCGCATTCTTCCGTCACTGTCTACCTAGGGAGTGATGACGCAGGTAGCTGACTGGGCTGTTCGCCACAGTGTCCGTCCTAACAGTTGAGTAGAACACAGTCAGCTTTGACTTCCAGGCATGGGTAGGGAAACAGTCTGAACTTAGGGAACGAAAAAAATTATGGGATTGTGCGCGTCGCGCAGGACTTTCCCCATAGTCGAGCTCCCAGCACTTCCTTCCTTGGTCTCAGCCTCGTTCTCCAATCACTGTAGAGCCTGTGGAAAAATGGCGCTACTTCATTGAGGGGCTCCCATAGTGTGCCTCTTGGGATTTGAGGACATCCCACTCAGCTTATGTTTCTATGCGTGTGGTTTGCAACGTTGCAGACTCTGAGGATACCTATGGTTCCTGACCACGGCATTGCCTACGGCGTTATTTCACACAGTTGAGCACCCGGAACCTCCTTGACTGGACTCCGCACCATGTTCAGTCACTGTCTTCGTAGGGAAAGTGGATGGGACTTGAATGCGGCGGTCGCCACAGTGCTCTTCTCTCAGAGGCGTATCCCACTCTCAGCTCTGACTTCCATGCGTTTGTTTTCAAACGTCCTTCATTTAGGGAAACCAAAGAATAACCGATTGGTGCCTCGTAACCTGGTTTCTCCCTTGGTCGAGCTCCCTCCAAATCCTTGGCTGGTTTCCGATTCCATTTGAGTCAGGGTCTATGGAGAGATAAGTGACGGTCGTTGAATGAGGTGTCCGCCACTCTGTTCTTTCTATGGTTGCATTATAACGCGCTCAAATTTTCTTTCCATAAGTGTGTTTTGCAACCTTCCTTCCTTCCATAAACCCTATGGTACCTGAATGCAGCCTTCCACACAGTGTTGTTTCCCAGGGTTGAGCTCCCTGCTCTTCCTTCTGGGGTCTTTGCATCGGTTTTCAGTCACTCTCTACGTGTCGAATGATGACGGTAGTTGAAAAAGCCATGGCCCACCATGTGTCTTCTGGAAGTCGACTCTTTCACGCTGAGCTGCTTCTTCCCTGCATGTGTTTTTCAGCGTTGCTCAGCTAGGGAAACCGATGGTTCCTGATTGCGGCTTTCCTTACAGCGATCTTTCACAGATTCGAGCACCCTACCCTTCCTGGACTGGTCTCAGCATCATATTTCGTCACTGTCTTGCAGGGAAAGATGAAGGGGCTTGAATGAGGTGTTCGCCACAGGGCTCTTCTAGCTGAAGAGTATACCACGCTCCCCTTTGATTTCTGCGTGTTTCTTTTCAAAGAGTCTTCACTTAGGGTAACAAAAAGAATCACTGATTGTTGCATTTGGCACAGCGTTTTTCCCGGAGTCGAGCTCCCTGCACTTCCTCGACTGGTTTCAGCTTCATTCTCAGTCACTATCTACGTAGGGCAAGATGAGGGTAGTTGAGGTAAGGGCTCCCTACTGTGTCCATTCAAAGAGTTGGTATCACTCATTCAGCTTTTACTTCCCTCAGTGTGTTTCCAAACATTCGGAACGTACGGATATCACCATCATAACGGATGATTCCATTTCACACATTGTTTTCCCAGAGTCGAGCTCTCCTGCACGTCCTTGACCAGGTCTCAGCAAGAAACTCATGTCCGCTCTCCGTAGTGACGGATGGCAGTCAGTTGAACGGGAGGTTCGCCGCGTGTCCTTCTGATTGAGTAAAGACACTCTGGCGTTTCCTTCCATGGTGTGTTTCAAACATTCCTTCCTGAAACACTATGTAGTACCAGTGCAGCATTCCACACAGTGGCATTTTCGCAGAGAGGAGCACCCTGCACCTCCTTCGTTGGTCTTACGTCTGTTGTCAGTCACGGTGTACGAGTTCTGCAAGGATGACGGTGCGTTGAATCAGTGATTCCCCACCATGATCTTTCTCATGATTATAATTTCACCCCTGAGCTTCTTCGTCCCCTGCATGTGTTTTCCGTGACTCCCTAAGCGAGACCTATGGTTTGGGAAGTCGGCATTGCGCAGACCGTATTTTCACACAACCGAGCACTCGGCACTTCCTTGAGCGGTCCCGGCATTCTTTTCCGTCACTGTCTACCTAGGGAGTGATGACGGTAGTTGACTGGGCTGTTCGCCACAGTGTCCGTCCTGACAGTTGAGTAGAGCACAGTCAGCTTTGACTTCCAGGCATGGGTAGGGAAACAGTCTGAACTTAGGGAACGAAAAAAATTATGGGATTGTGCGCATCGCGCAGGGCTTTCCCCATGGTCGAGCTCCCAGCACTTCCTTCCTTGATCTCAGCCTCGTTCTCCAATCACTGTAGAGCCTGTGGAAAAATGGCGCTACTTCATTGAGGGGTTCCCCATGGTGTGCCTCTTGGGATTTGAGGACATCCCACTCAGCTTATGTTTCTATGCGTGTGGTTTGCAACGTTGCAGACTCTGAGGATACCTATGGTTCCTGACCACGGCATTGCCTACGGCGTTATTTCACACAGTTGAGCACCCGGAACCTCCTTGACTGGACTCCGCACCATGTTCAGTCACTGTCTTCGTGAAGTGGATGGGACAGATGCGGCGGTCGCCACAGTGCTCTTCTCTCAGGCGTATCCCACTCTCGCTCTGACTTCCATGCGTTTGTTTTTCAACGTCCTTCATTAGGGAAACCAAAAATTAACCGATTGTTGCCTCGTAACCTGGTTTCTCCACGAGTGAGACTCCTCCAAATCCTTGGCTGGTTTCGATTCCATTTGAGTCAGGGTCTATGGAGAGATAAGTGAATTCGTTGAATGAGGTGTCCGCCACTCTGTTCTTTCTATGGTTGCATTACTCATGTGCGGCTCAAAATTTTCTTTCCATAAGTGTGTTTGCAACCTTCCTTTCCTTCCATAAACCCTATGGTACCTGAATGCAGCCTTCCACACAGTGTTGTTTCCCAGAGTTGAGCTCCTGCTCTTCCTTCTGGGGTCGGTTTTCAGTCACTCTCTCGTGTCGAATGATGACGGTAGTTGAAAAAGCCATGGCCCACCATGTGTCTTCTGGAAGTCGACTCTTTCACGCTGAGCTGCTTCTTCCCTGCATGTGTTTTCAGCGTTGCTCAGCTAGGGAAACCGATGGTTCCTGATTGCGGCTTTCCTTACAGCGATCTTTCACAGATTCGAGCACCCTACCCTTCCTGGACTGGTCTCAGCATCATATTTCGTCACTGTCTTGCAGGGAAAGATGAAGGGGCTTGAATGGGGTGTTCGCCACAGGGCTCTTCTAGCTGAAGAGTATACCACGCTCCCCTTTGATTTCTGCGTGTTTCTTTTCAAAGAGTCTTCACTTAGGGTAACAAAAAGAATCACTGATTGTTGCATTTGGCACAGCGTTTTTCCCGGAGTCGAGCTCCCTGCACTTCCTCGACTGGTTTCAGCTTCATTCTCAGTCACTATCTACGTAGGGCAAGACGAGGGTAGTTGAGGTAAGGGCTCCCTACTGTGTCCCTTCAAAGAGTTGGTATCACTCATTCAGCTTTTACTTCCCTCAGTGTGTTTCCAAACATTCGGAACGTACGGATATCACCATCATAACGGATGATTCCATTTCACACATTGTTTTCCCAGAGTCGAGCTCTCCTGCACGTCCTTGACGGGTCTCAGCAAAGCTCATGTCACGCTCTCCGTAGTGACGGATGGCAGTAGTTGAACGGGAGGTTCGCCGCCGTGTTCCTTCTAGGATTGAGTAGACACACTCAGCGTTTCCTTCCATAAGTGTGTTTCAAACATTCCCCTTCCTGAGGAAACACTATGGTACCCGAATGCAGCATTCCACACAGTGGCATTTCGCAAGAGGAGCACCCTGCACCTCCTTCGTTGATTATTTCACGTCTGTTGTCCCGGTCGGTGTCCCAGTTCAAGGATGACGGTCGTTGAATCAGTGATTCCCCACCGCAGTCTTTCTCGCAGTTGCGAATTTCACCCTGAGCTTCTTCTTCCCTGCATGTGTTTTCCAGCGTGACTCCCCTAGGGAGACCCTATGGTTTGGGAAGTCGGCATTGCGCAGACCGTATTTTCACACAACCGAGCACTCGGCACTTCCTTGAGTGGTCCCGGCATTCTTTCCGTCACTGTCTACCTAGGGAGTGATGACGGTAGTTGACTGGGCTGTTCGCCACAGTGTCCGTCCTGACAGTTGAGTAGAGCACAGTCAGCTTTGACTTCCAGGCATGGGTAGGGAAACAGTCTGAACTTAGGGACCGAAAAAAATTATGGGATTGTGCGCGTCGCGCAGGGCTCCCCATAGTCCGAGCTCCCAGCACTTCCTTCCTTGGTCTCAGCCTCGTCTCCAATCACTGTAGAGCCTGTGGAAAAATGGCGCTACTTCATTGAGGGCTCCCATAGTGTGTGCCTCTTGGGATTTGAGGACATCCCACTCAACTTATGTTTCTATGCGTGTGGTTTGCAACGTTGCAGACTCTGAGGATACCTATGGTTTTGACCACGGCATTGCCTACGGCGTTATTTCACACAGTTGAGCACCCGGAACCTCCTTGGACTCCTTTCATGTTCAGTCACTGTCTTCCAAATAGGGAAAGTGGATGGGACTTGAATGCGGCGAGTCGCCACAGTGCTCTTCTCTCAGAGGCGTATCCCACTCTCAGCTCTGACTTCCATCGTTTGTTTTCAAAGCGTCCTTAGGAAACCAGGCCTTCGATTGTTGCCTCGCCTTTGGTTTCTCCCTTGGTCGAGCTCCTCCAAATCCTTGGCTGGTTTCCGATTCCATTTGAATTAGGGTCTATGGAGAGATAAGTGACGGTCGTTGAATGAGGTGTCCGCCACTCTGTTCTTTCTATGGTTGCATTATAACGCGCTCAAATTTTCTTTCCATAAGTGTGTTTTGCAACCTTCCTTCCTTCCATAAACCCTCTGGTACCTGAATGCAGCCTTCCACACAGTGTTGTTTCCCAGGGTTGAGCTCCCTGCTCTTCCTTCTGGGGTCTTTGCATCGGTTTTCAGTCACTCTCTACGTGTCGAATGATGACGGTAGTTGAAAAGCCATGGCCCACCATGTGTCTTCTGGAAGTCGACTCTTTCACGCTGAGCTGCTTCTTCCCTGCATGTGTTTTTCAGCGTTGCTCAGCTAGGGAAACCGATGGTTCCTGATTGCGGCTTTCCTTACAGCGATCTTTCACAGATTCGAGCACCCTACCCTTCCTGGACTGGTCTCAGCATCATATTTCGTCACTGTCTTGCAGGGAAAGATGAAGGGGCTTGAATGAGGTGTTCGCCACAGGGCTCTTCTAGCTCAAGAGTATACCACGCTCCCCTTTGATTTCTGCGTGTTTCTTTTCAAAGAGTCTTCACTTAGGGTAACAAAAAGAATCACTGATTGTTGCATTTGGCTGTGATTTTCCGGAGTCGAGCTCCCTGCACTTCCTCGACTGGTTTCAGCTTCATTCATCCAGTCCTCTCTCGTAGGGCAAGACGGGGGTATTGGAGTAAGGGCTCCCTACTGTGTCCATTCAAAGAGTTGGTATCACTCATTCAGCTTTGCCACCCCCTCAGTGTGTTTCCAAACATTCGGGCGATAGGATATCACCATCATAACCGGATGATTCCATTTCACACCATTATTTTTTTTCCCAGTGAGACTCCACAGTCTGGAGTTAAGCCGGCGAACTCATATCCATCACCAGTATGGTGGCAGTTGGCGATAGATCAGAAACAGGAGCCGCATGATATTCCTCTGGATTGATCGACACTCAGCGTTTCCTTCCATAAGTGTGTTTTCAAACATTCCTTCCTGAGGGAAACACTATGGGACCCGAATGCAGCATTCCACACAGTGGCATTTCGCAGAGAGGAGCACCCTGCACCTCCTTCGTTGGTCTTCACGTCTGTTGTCAGTCACGGTGTACGAGTTCAAGGATGACGGTCGTTGAATCAGAGATTCCCCACCATGATCTTTCTCGCAGTTGCGAATTTCACCCTGAGCTTCTTCGTCCCTGCATGTGTTTTCCAGCGTGACTCCCCTAGCGAGACCCTATGGTTTGGGAAGTCGGCATTGCACAGACCGTATTTTCACACAACCGAGCACTCGGCACTTCCTTGAGCGGTCCCGGCATTCTTTTCCGTCACTGTCTACCTAGGGAGTGATGACGGTAGTTGACTGGGCTGTTCGCCACAGTGTCCGTCCTGACAGTTGAGTAGAACACAGTCAGCTTTGACTTCCAGGCATGGGTAGGGAAACAGTCTGAACTTAGGGAACGAAAAAAATTATGGGATTGTGCGCGTCGCGCAGGGCTTTCCCCATAGTCGAGCTCCCAGCACTTCCTTCCTTGGTCTCAGCCTCGGTCTCCAATCACTGTAGAGCCTGTGGAAAAATGGCGCTACTTCATTGAGGGGCTCCCCATAGTGTGCCTCTTGGGATTTGAGGACATCCCACTCAGCTTATGTTTCTATGCGTGTGGTTTGCAACGTTGCAGACTCTGAGGATACCTATGGTTCCTGACCACGGCATTGCCTACGGCGTTATTTCACACAGTTGAGCACCCGGAACCTCCTTGACTGGACTCCACACCATGTTCAGTCACTGTCTTCGTAGGGAAAGTGGATGGGACT
>JAESUZ010002203.1:600000-808758 GCA_017311185.1 Proteles cristata cristata | reverse complement strand
TTTTTGTGTATGGTGTGAGAAAATGATCTAGTTTCATTCTTCTGCATATTGCTGTCCAGTTCTCCCAGCACCATCTGTTAAAGAGGCTGTCTTTTTTCCATTGGATATTCTTTCCTGCTTTGTCAAAGATCAGTTGGCTGTATACTTGGTCCACTTCTGAGTTCTCAATTCTGTTCCATTGGTCTATGTGTCTGTTTTTGTGCCAATACCATACTGTCTTGATGATGACAGCTTTGTAGTAGAGGCTAAAGTCTGGGATGGTGATCCCTCCTGTTTTGGTTTTATTTTTCAGGATTACTTTGGCTATTCGGGGTCTTTTGTGGTTCCATACAAATTTTTGATAGTTTGTTCTAGTTTTGAGAAGTATGCTGGTGCAATTTTGATGGGAATTGCATTGAATGTGTAGAGTGCCTTAGGTAGTAATGACATCTTTACTATATTTATTCTTCCTATCCATGAGCATGGAATGTTTTTCCATTTCTTTGTGTCTTCTTCAATTTCCTTCATAAGTTTTCTATGGTTTTCATCATACAGATCTCTTGTATCCTTGGTTAGGTTTATTCCGAGGTATTTTATGGTTTTTTGTGCAATCGTGAATGGGAGCAGTTTCTTGATTTCTCTTTCTGTTGCTTCATTGTTGGTGTATAAAATGCAACCGATTTCTGTTCGTTGATTTTGTACCCTGCAACTTGGCTGAATTCTTGGATCAGTTCTAGTAGGCTTCTGGTGGAGTCTGCCGGGTTTTCTATGTAGAGTATCATGTCATCTGCGAAGAGTGAAAGTTTGACTTCCTCTTTGCCAATTCTGATGCCTTTGATTTCCTTTTGGTTTCTGATGGCTGATGCTAGGACTTCCAGCACTATGTTAAACAGCAGTGGTGAGAGTGGGCATCCCTGTCGTGTTCCTGATCTCAGGGGGAAAGCTCTGAGTTTTTCCCCATTGAGGATGATGTTAGCTGAAGGCTTCTCATAGATGGCTTTGATGATGTTTAAGTAGGTCCCTTCTATCCCAACTTTCTCGAGAGTCTTTATTAAGAAGGGATGCTGTATTTTGTCAAATGCTTTTTCTGCATCTATTGACAGGATCATGTGGTTTTTATCTTTTCTTTTATTAATATGATGTATCACATTGATTGATTTGCGAATGTTGAACCAGCCCTGTAACCCAGGAATGAATCCCACTTGATCTTGGTGGATGATTCTTTTATATGCTGCTGGATTCGATTTGCAAGGATCTTGTTGAGAATTTTTGCATCCGTATTCATCAAGGATATTGGCCTGTAGTTCTCTTTTTTGCTGGATCTCTGTCTGGCTTGGGAATCAGTGTGATGCTGGCTTCATAAAATGAGTCCGGGAGTTTTCCTTCGCTTTCTATTTTTTGGAATAACTTGAGAAGAATTGGGATTAATTCTGTTTTAAATGTCTGGTAGAATTCCCCAGGGAAGCCATCAGGTCCAGGGCTCTTATTTGTTGGGAGATTTTTGATCACTGATTCAATTTCTTCACTTGTTATGGGTCTGTTCAGGTTTTCTATTTCTTCCCATGTCAATTTTGGTAGTGAGTGTGTGTTTAGGAATTTGTCCATTTCTTCTAAGTTGTCCAATTTATTGGCATATAATTTTTCATAGTATTCCCTGATAATTGCTTGTATTTCTGAGGGGTTGGTTGTAATAAGTCCATTTTCATTCATAATTTTGTCTATTTGGGTGCTCTCTCTTTTCTTTTGGATAAGTCTGGCTAGAGGTTTGTCAATTTTGTTTACCTTTTCAAAAAACCAACTCTTGGTTTCATTGATCTGTTCAATTGTTTCTTTGGTCTCGATGTTGTTTATTTCTGCTCTAATTTTTACTATTTCTCTTCTTCTACTGGGTTTAGGGCGTTCTTGTTGCTCTGCCTCTAGTTCCTTTAGGTGAGCTGTTAGATTTTGGACTTGCGCTTTTTCTAATCTCTTGAAATAGGCCTGGAGAGCAATGTACTTTCCTCTTAGGACTGCCTTTGCCGCATCCCATAGATTTTGAATTGTTGTGTTTTCATTTTCATTTGTTTCCATATATTTTTTAATTTCATCTCTAATTGCCTGATTGGCCCATTCATTCTTTAGAAGGTGTTCTTTAACCTCCATGTTTTTGGAAGTTTTCCAGACTTCTTCCTGTAATTGATTTCAAGTTTCAAAGCATTATGATCTGACAGTGTGCATGGTATGATCTCTATTCTTTTATATTTCTTGAGGGCTGCTTTATGTCCCAGTATGTGATCTATCTTGGAGAATGTGCCATGCGCACTTGAGAAGAAAGTAAATTCCCTGGCCTCAGGATGTAAAGTTCTAAATATATCCGTCAGGTCCATCTGGTCCAATGTGTCTTTCAAGTCCATTATTTCTTCAGTGATTTTCTGTCTGGTTGACCTATCCATTGCTGTAAGTGGAGTATTAAAGTCCCCTGCTATTAGCACATTCTTATCTATAAGCTTGTTTCTGTTTGTGATTAATTGTTTTAGATATTTAGGTGCTCCCATATTCGGTGCGTAGACATTTATGATTGTTAGTTCTTCCTGATGGATGGACCCTGTAATTATTATGTAGTGCCCTTCTTCATCTCTTGTGATTGTCTTTAATTTAAAGTCCAGTTTGTCTGATATAAGTATCGCTACTCCGGCTTTCTTTTGATTTCCTGTAGCATGATATATATTTCTCCATCCCCTTACTTTTAATCTGAAGGTATCTTCCCGTCTAAAATGAGTTTCTTGTAGACAGCATATAGATGGATTTTGTTTTTTAATCCATTCTGCTACCCTATATCTTTTGATTGGAGCATTCAGCCCATTTACATTCAGTGTTATTATTGAAATATGTGGGTTTAGAGTCTTTGTATCTTTTGTAGGGTTCATGTTTGTGGTGGTGTCTCTGGAATCTTTGTTCCTTGCAACCTTTCCTTCAGAGCATCCCCCTCAGGATTTCTTGTAGGGCTGGCTTCGTGGTGACAAATTTCTTTCAATTTCTGTTTGTTTGGAAAGGTTTTTATCTCTCCTTCTATTTTGAATGACAGGCTTGCTGGATAGAGGATTTGGCTGCATATTTTTACTGTTCATCACATTGAAGATCTCTTGCCATTCCTTTCTGGCCTGCCACGTTTCAGTAGATAGGTCTGTCACCACTCTGATGGGTTTCCCTTTGTATGTGAGGGCCCTTTTCTCCCTAGCTGCTTTCAAAATTCTCTCTTTGTCCTTGTATTTTGCCATTTTTACGATGATATGTCGTGCAGAAGATCGATTCAAGTTACGTCTGAGGGGAGTCCTCTGAGCCTCTTGTATTTCCACATTGACTTCCTTCCCAGGTCGGGGAAGTTCTCTGCTATAATTTGTTCCAGGACTCCTTCAGCACCTTTCCCTCTCTCTTCCTCTTCTGGGATTCCTATGATACGGATATTGTTGCGTTTGACTGTATCGCTGAGCTCTCGAATTCTTCTTTCCTGTTCCTGGATCAGTTTGTCTCTTTTTTTTGTCAGCTTCTTGTTTTTCTAGAATGGTGTCTTCTAAATCACTTATTCTCCTTTCTGCCTCTTTAATCCGTGCATTGGAGGCCTCTAATTTATTATGGATCTCATTTATCGCATTTTTTAATTCTTCATGCCTATTTTTATTTTCCATTCTGTCTGTAGCCATAGTTTCTTTGATGTCGCCTATGTTTTTTTCAAGCCCTGCTATTAATTTCACCATTATTATTCTAAAATCTTGTTCACTTATGCTGCTGATATCTGTTTTGAGCAGTTCATTAGCTGTCATTTCTTCTTGGAGTTTCTTTGGAGGAGAGCTCTTTCGTTTCGTCATTTTAGTTAGCTTTCCGGCTCTTGTTGGTTTTAAAGACCTGTTATGCTCTCTGTTTCTATGAGCACTGCTATATCCAAGAAACTCTTTGACTTTCCAGGGCCTATCCTTTCAGAGATTGTTTTTTGAATGGTATCCCTCGGTCACTCTTGTTGGGACCTTAGTTATTTTATTTTTCCTATTCGTAGTGATATTTGGGACTCTTCACCTTGTGTACTCTAGCTTGTTTCTTGAGGTAGCCCTCTCAGGCAGGGATGGGCGTGGCGTGATCCGATGCCTCAGGCGGGGGTTCTGCCTTGGCGATTGTGGGAAGGAGAGTGACGGTGCTCCAGTCCCTTCTTGAACCCCGCGCTGCAGCTCGCTTTTTTTTTTTTTTTTTGCGTGTCAACTCCCCGTTCCGGGGACGCAGCCGAAGTTGGTTGCACTCTTCAACCCAGGCCAGTTCCATTCTCCAAATCCCAGCCCACGCCCCGCTGAAGTTGCCTTAGACACAGCTTCCCAGACAACCCCCTCGGGCTATTCCAGGCTCCCTGCTGAGCTCTGGGGGCGGAGTCAGGATCGCTGCTTTCTTCTCTGGTTGGCTCTGGTGCGCATGCGCGGGGGCTTGCCTGCAGCGTCTGCCTAGCCTGAGCCCGCTGGAGTGAGGAAAACCGGGTCTCTCTCTGGCTCGTCACCCGAAACACGAACTCACAGGCAAATTTCCCAGTTTTTAGCTCTTTGCCTTCCCTCTCGAGTTCCAGCCAGCCAGGAGCGCGGACGCCAACACAAATATTTTCTATTTGAATTCTATTTAATAAGCTTCAATTTCATATTTAAAGCAAATCTATCAAGTGATTCACATGCTATCATCATAATATATTCATGAAAAACTTGCTATCCGCTAAAGCACTATATACTATGTCAGATGTGACCATATAACAACTGACAACTGTTTAAAACAATTTTGTTACTTTTAATGGTTTTTCTACATTTTCTGCTGTTAAGATTCAGGCTATATTTAATTGGGAAAAATTACAAAGATTGATAATGAGTGTAATGGAGATGTGGCAAGTCCTTCGTACATACTGTTTGGAGGAAAGTAAATTGGTGGTCTTTCTGGAGTTCAATTTGGCAACAATTAACAAAACTTTACATATATTCACATAGCACAACATGCAAATTCATGTGTAGTTTATCCAACAGAAATCCCAACCTAAGTGAGCCAAGATATACACATGAAGATCAACCCAGCACTGTTTGAAATAGTGAAAAATGAAACGAATCTGTGCACAAAAGAGGCACCCTAGCAGGCTTGAGAATGCAATCCTTAGAAAGGTTGGCTTGCAATGCTGGCCCCTGGCTGACATCTGGGAACTTGGCTGGTGAACAGTTCTCTATGTGGAAATAAAGCTTTCCGCAAAGATCCAAACCTGGCATATGAAGCCATTATGGGATGGACAGACTTGATAACCCAGACCCACCCTGCACTGAGCCTTAACTGTTTTTAAACTTTCCTTATTGCTTAAGCCACTGTGAAATAGGGTATTACTGCTTAGAGTCCAAAGTATTCCTCTGGATTTCCAGTTCTGTTGTCTTATATAAAGTGACACTGAAATTATAGGCAAGAGTCCTTTATTTGTACTCAGATGCATCACTTACAAACTAGGTGAATGTGGGCAAAGTACTTACCATCTTAAGACAGAGTTTCTTCATTGTAGAAGTGAAATGATAACCTTGTGTTTTTTAAGTACTATTATGAGAAAACAGAGGGAAACTTTAACTCTACAATGTGCGTAAATGTTAATGATCAGACAAGCTCTAGCAAGTAACCTGGTATACAAGAGGCCAATAATGGATCCATACCTCCAAGTGCCCCAACACTAAAACATTTAAATCCCAGAAGGTCTGACCAATGTCCACACTATGAAAACCTCCCCATCTAGTACCGGGAACATCTGAAATCAGGGGAAACAATATTTTTAAAAGCTAATGTGATACCATAGATTCTTATAAAAGTTTATTTGGGCTAGCATTAGTATTTTGATTTTAAAAGATGACAGATATCACACATTTTCACTCACAGGACATTTGCAAAATTCCTGAATATACAATGCTAGAAAAATAACATGGAGTATAATCAACTGTAAGACAGGTGGAGCCAACTACATGGTGTGGAGATGGTCTGCTAATGGCAGCAATTCAAACAACATGACTTAAGTGATCTCCATTTAAAGGTCTTAAACGTGGGACGCCTGGGTAGCTCAGTCAGCTAAGTGTCCGACTTTGGCAAAGGTCATGATCTCACGGTTTGTGGGTTCAAGCCCCACATTGGGCTCTGTGCTGACAGCTCAGAGCCTGGAGCCTGCTTTGGATTCTGTGTCTCCCTCTCTCTGTCCCTCCCCCCCTTGCACTCTGTTGGTCTCTCTTTCAAAAATAAAGAAAACATTAAAAAAATTTTATAAGGTCTTAAATGAGATATTAAACAGAGGCACATCCACAAAGCTATAGAAATTTTTTTTCTGTACAAGCAACATATTCTAGAATTCACATTACCACTCTTAAAGGTTTTATTAGAAAAATAATTAGTATTTAAATGTTGTTATTTAAACAATGTACTGAACTAATAATATATGTACATATGGACATATGCATACATATATCTATACATACACAAAAATACATACATACATTCATAATTAGGCCAAAGGGAGCTTTAAAACAAGCACCATAGAATATTTAATTGAATGCAGAAGCAGAAACTGGGATTCCTAAATTATCAATCATTTAAGTTACGGACCACAGAAGTTTCATATGTTTAAAAATAAAGCAAATAAGGGAAAAACTGTATTGCACTTAACCATACAAAGACAGAATAGTTAATACAAACCATAAACAAATCCATTACCAGACTATAAATATAATTAGCCACTTGCATGTAATAAACATTACTATTTCAAGAACAAGTATTTTAAGTAGTTAATATTATCAGAACTGTAGTAAGTAAAACATCACAAAGTTATAGGAAACAGTAATAATCTGCAAATAGCAGGAATATTTCTTTTACATTCTAAATACAAACTATTTCCATTTATGCAGATTTCATAAACAGAAATGTTAAAATTAAATTCTGAAGTAAATTCTTATTTCTAATTTAATGTTCCTTTATTCTAGAACTATGTGAAGATACTGCTATTTCAAAGAAATAACCTACAGTTTCCCAGAAGAATTATTTTTAATACTGGCAGTCTTCCTGTTCAATATTCAAAATATAAATCTTTTCTTCTGTCAGAAAGGTCAAGTTAAGAACTCTACACCAGGTTCTTTGTTCTCGATTTTCTTTTCCTCTTGGGTGCAGTAAACTCTAAAGACATAAAATTAAGAAGTCTGTCAGGTCTAAAAAATAATACTTTAACTGATAACATACATTGAAACTATATAGCTCTTTAATTGGGATGCCTTCAAACAAAGCTCTAAAAAGAAATGCTAAAGCTAACACACAGGATTCTTTTTTCAAAAGGATATATACTGCAGTGGAAAATCTGCCAATGTAAATCCTAGTCTTCTTAAAACCTATTTAATAATTAGCTACTTTGAAGCCGTTTCACAGGGGTTGGCTCTTCCTATACCGAGCACAGACCCAGTAAACCAGATCTGAAAGGTATGCAGACCAGTGGAAAGAGAGATAAAGTGACTAAGATGTGATTTTCATTTCAATTAAACCTGAAAATGTAACCCAAACCACAAGTGTACCACACATCTTTTTGGATACAAAAGCACGTGCTGCAACCAACACTCAAGTGAGTGTTATAGAGAAACAACTGTGAACCTAAAAATTACAGATTAAAAACAAAGAAAATAACAGAGGATACAAAAACGTGAAAATTATGAAAGATGTGAAGAAGTGAAATATTCCTCACCAGTGAAAAACAAAAAAAGAGCGAAAGGAAAAGGAATGAGAAAACACAAGGAAGAAACTAAGAGGAAAAAAGATCCCGGGAACCTTTTAGATTCCCAGAAGAGAGCAACGGGCAGGATGTCGAGCAGCAGGCCGACAGAGTACGTGGTCCATAGCAAAGCAGGTCAGAGGTCTGCAAGACTCCTTTAAAGAGACAAAACTGACAAAATGCTTTTTGTATGAATATCCCAAGAGAAGATTCATACAAATGAGGAAGAACTTTGAGGACAAATCAGTGTTAGGTCAACAGAGGAAAAAATAAGGCAAAAAAAGTTATTAACTCTCTAGGAAAAATAATAAATGTACAGATTAAGGAAGAATCATAGTATATTACATGGCTCTGTTGCACCAATAATGTTTTGTAAATGCTGAATACAGATAGAAATAAACTAATAATTAAATTGGGAGGCTGGGGACTGGGAAGTATACATATGTTTGAGGTGGGAGGTGAAAAATATATTAAAGAGAACTAAATCCTTGCTTTCTCAGTGGAAGGTCAAGAGATAATCCACAAAATGAAGTGACAAAATACATCTATTTAAAGACATGGAGGTAGTAAACACCAAAACAATAGAGTCAAAAGTGATTAAGAAAGGAAGAAATGGGAGTCAGAGTCAGAAGACCGTGGCTTCTTATAACGAATATTAAAAAAAATCATTTTACTTGTTAAATTGTGTGCATATGTCATGATTGAACCAAATTTTTAAAAATCACAAACTGATTTTATTTTTTTAAGGTTTATTTACATATTTTGAGAGGGGGAGGGGCAGAGAGAGGGAAAGAATCTCTGCACTAACAGCTCAGTCCCACTGAACGGTGAAATCATGACCTAAGCTGAAATCAAGAGTTGGATGCTAAAATGACTGAGCCACCCAGACGCCCGCAAACTGACAAAATGGGACTTGCCAGATAGCTGTAAAAGTGTGCATTTGTGTTTAATTCTTGACTCACAAACAAAGCTGCGAACCAAAACTAGAAAGAACCTAGTTTGAAACTCATCACAAGATTGTAAAGAACTACTTTACGCTGCCATAAGCAAATCACAGGAGCATTCACATTTCTGAAGGAAAAATATTCCCTTTTAAATGTCTATTCTGTCTTCTATATATTTGTATAACACTCTGTTTCTCTCCACCATAATGAAATGGCTTGTTTTCTCCCTAACTAAACTGTAAGGTTCTTGAAGGCACAGACTGATCTGATTCATTCAACAAACCTTTACTTAAGTCTACTATGAGCCAGTCACTACTCAGATCTACATAACTGTGATCAAAATAAAAGGGTTCTTAAATTCCAGTAGTATATATCTTTGTAGCCCTGTATATAGCTAAGTGTTTGAAACATGATGATAGGCACTCAATAAATGCTTGCTGAACGAATACAAAACCAAAATGAATTAAGTCCTAGGACATTATTCTTAATCTACATTATATTCATTATCATTGGATGGATTACCAATTATCAAGCCTAGCCTGCTAAATATAACTTATTCTCTGTAATACTATCATTATTACTGGAGATAATATTATTTAAACTGTTGTTTAATAAACACTACAAATTATGAAAACTAGAACAACACTAAAAGGCATAGCCATTTAATTCATATCATGCAACTTACTACTATTTAAATACTTACAATCATCACTTCATAGGTGAAAATTTTACATTAGAATATGAAATAACTATTTTTTAACAATAAAATCTTTTTAAAGTTTTATCCAAAAAGTTTGTAACTCCCTTTGTTAGTAGAACTCAAGCAGACATCCTCATGCTGAGGCATGTTCACTTACTAATAATGGAATGTTACCTATCCTTCACTTCTCACCTCAATCGACCACTACCACTCCTTTCCATTTATTTATTGTATTAACATTTACTTTTAAGTGTCATGATTTATGGTATGATTAGTACTAAAATTCCCCAAAGTGTCTAAGAAGAAAGTATCACAGGAACATATAGCCAACCATCAAGCTCTTGAAGGACTCTAACCCTTGACGCTCTGAGCAAACCTCCCATCAGGAGCTTAACAAAATGTTATCTGTACCTGTTTCACTAAAACTTGCATTGTCCTCCTCCTCTTCTGTAATTACAGGCATACTCAGCCTTAAAGATTGATCTTCTTTATGTACGTTCTGGATGTCATCTGGAAATAGTTGGGAAAATGATTTTATACAAAAGCAAAGAATGTTTATCTTTAAGAAAAATTTTTACACAAATAATGTCATTATTATAACAAAAATTAGATATTTAAACTAAAAGCTAAAATTGTAATGGTAAAGAGAAATATGCATTTTATTTTTTTTAATTTTTTTAATGTTTTATTTATTTCTAGGAGAGAGAGAGACAGCATGAGCAGGGAAGGGTCAGAGAGAGAGGGAGTCACAGACTGAAACAGGCTCCAGGCTCTGAGATGGCAGTCAGCACAGAGCCCGACGCGGGGCTCGAACCCACAAACCGCGAGATCATGACCTAAGCGAAAGTCGGACGCTTAACCGACTAAGCCACCCAGGCGCCCCGAGAAATATGCATTTTAAAACATATATCTGTTTTTAGTATTAATACATTTGTACCTATGCTTTGAAAATAATCTAAGGCTGCCATTAAAGTAAAGAAAATGGAGGAAAAGGGAAAAAATGAAATTAACCAAACAGGAGTATCTTAGTCAAGCTTTATTTAGTCACATACATCACGGGTTATATCTGCAGTCATCAGGGAATAATCATGTGTTTACTTCAACTTTATTAACACAAATTAATCACAAATGTAATTTTAAAGTTAATAGCCTTGTTTTAAAATGTATACTTTCTTTCCTCACTATATATACTTTACAAAACAGACTTCTCTAGTCATAGTTTGCCATTGACTTTCCAATTTTCCAAGAGATTTTTCTACATCAACCTTCTGGTGCCTGAAGAAGTATCATAATCAGTTTTATCAAACACCACTCTTGCCAGGTCTCATTTAGCACATAATTTTCAGGTCCCAACAGCAACACCCACATCCAGTCATTCTCTATTCCTTATGCTGCCTAACTCTTTTCCATAATACTTTTACCACCTGATCTATTATTATATGTGAATTTTTTTCTCTATGATCTGCCTCCTCCCAGTAGAATGTAAGTTTCACAAGGATACCTGGTTTTGATTTAAGTTAATGTACCTCCAGCACTTAGAAAAGTGCCTGGCATATAGTAGGACCTCAATAAATATTTATTAAATGATTAAATACGGATTTGACTTTTTTTATACCGCAGTATTTTGGTTAGCACATATGTTAATCTGTACCTATCAGCACATAAGGCAAGAAATTGAATGAAAATATGTTTAAGCTTTCTGCTCTGAACGTATGTATGCTGGGACCTTAATGGGGTCTAGATTTTATACAATGAACAGACTAATTAGAATTGAGTAAGCGGTAGCAATAAGCTTCCATTTAAACACAGTTCAAACTTAATAAAATAATACCAGTTTCCCCTTCAGTCATTAAAATAGAATTTTACTTTTATTTGCAAATCATAAATATTAATTACAGTAAATTACTACATGATTTTTAAGATGATAGTTTTAGGAAATCTTTTTGTATATTTAATCACGTGTTTTTCTTAAACTTGAACCTATAAATTTTTTTAGTTCACAGAATTATAATCAGTACAACTGACTCAAAGTTACTGATACTGTTCTTCACAATCTTTTAGCGATATCCATCCATAGCCACTATTAATGATTTTTCCCTAAATCAACATTTACAATCTAACAATCTATCCAACAACATCAAAAGACTGGGTTAAACACGGACAGCTGAGAAACAATTTTCATCTAGTCACATGATGATTAACTACATTTTAGAGATGGATTTCTACATCATGTTTAAAACTAAAAAGCAACATTCTCTAAAAGCCCTTAAACACAAATACAGTGCTTCACCTCACCTATCATGCAGACAGGAACCAAGTAAGCACCCACACTTCAGATGTTTATCTCAAAGTCCATACAGTAAATAAAGCTTATGAACTTCAGTCACCAGTAGATGGTTCTACTGTGCTCAAAGCTAACAGTGTGGGACACAATTATAACTAAAGATTATTGCTCAATCTCAAAACAAATGGTTACTGGCTGACATGCAGCTAGAATACAATGTACCTAGCTGCATGCCTAATGTGAGCTCCAGATCCATTTTTCCAGATACCTGAGCAACAGGAAGTATAGCAATTAAAGATTCAGACTTGGATTCAGACAGAATGCTATTCAAATCTCAGCTCTATTTATAGCTAGGTGACCTTGTGAAAAAACTGTGGCAGACCATAAGTGTAACATAAATAATAGCTGCTATCTTCTTCACGATCATATCATTACTATTACTGATATTCTTCCAGAAATGAGCAAGTTATAGTCTAGGCATAGGGAACAGATATAGCTAAAGCTTAAATAATACAAATTTAGGTAAATCCAACCAATATACTGAGCACTAATTTATGTACCATGCCAGACAGCCATTATAGGAATTGAACCTAAAAAGGCAGATTGGGTCAAATTCTACCACAAATGAAAATCTTTATCCTATGATCATCATTCCTGTTAAAGGCACCAATATTCCTCCAGTTGCTTAAGCATTAAGCATCCTTATCTCACCCCTCTCCATCAGCCTCTGTATTTGGTTATATACATCCAAATTACATCTATATTTGATTATATACATTGGTTCTCCTATTTGCTTGTCTAATTTCTACAACCACCTGGCCAGATAGATGCTCATTACTCCTAAACAGCCTTTTACTTAGTGTTCCTATTTTCAGTTTGTCCCCACCTACCCAGATTGATTTTCTTCAAAGAAAACTGGTCATACCACTTTCTTGCTCAGAAGTCTCAGATGACTCGCCATTGCCTACCAAAGTCCAATGGTTCCACATTTCAGGGCTGGTGATACTATAATCCTCAACATATTTTTCTACATTAACTCCTCAACACATCCTTTACACTCCAGGCAAAATGGAGTCACTCTATACTTCCAACTACCCTGACTTTTTACATGCTAATCCCTCTACTTGTCTTAAACCTATGAAATTATTGTTACATTTATTTTATTAAAAATAAAACAAGGCTTTGGATTTTTTCCAATTACTAAAGTAACATATAGTTATCACATAAATCTCAAGTGTTACAGAAATTTATGGACTTGGAAATTTCCCATGATCCCATCCCTGAGAATTAACCACTGTTAACAAGCTTCTAGATTTCTTTAATGATATATGCTGTGTTGATGTCTACAAATATTTTTATGAACAGAAATGCAACCATACTCCTCTTTAAAAAGACATTTTTGGGGCACATGGATGGCTTAGTCAGTTAAGTGCCCAACTCCTGATTTTGGCTCAGGTCATGATCTCACAGTTGGCAGGATCAAGCCCTACATTGGTCTCCACATTGACAGTGTGGAGCCTGCTTGGGATTCTCTCTCTCTCTCCCTCTCTCTCCCTCCCATGCTTTCTCTCTCTCTCTCTCTCTATCAAATAAATAAACTTAAGGAAAAAAGTCTTTAAAAGTAAAAAAAAAAAAAGACATTTTACTAAACAATGTCTTGATATATTTTGAACATATTTTCATGCAGTATACAAAGAACTTTCTCCAACTTTTTAAGAAATGCAAAATATTCTTTCATATGGACTTACAATTTTATATACCCAACACTTGAGTTGTTTAGTACTTGCCATTTCAAATAATCCTGCAGTGAATGTCCTATTTTTGTCACTTGTAAAGGATAAATTCCGAGAAATTAAATTGCTATATTGAAAGACATGTACTTTTAAAATTTTGATAGCTGATTCCAAATTGCTGTCTGAAAAGGATGTGCCAATTTATACCCCCACTTAAATTCAGATTTTACCTCTTCAAACGTTCACTATCAATTGGTATTCACTTATTCTTAACCTTTGCCTATCTAATATATAAAAATCATATTTTAATTTATATTCCTTTAATTATTGAGATTAAGTATCTCTTCATATGCATGTTGACTGTCTGCACTTTGTGAATTGCCTGCTCATCTCCTAAGCCAATTTTTCTACTGAGTGGTGGCCCTTTTGTTACCAATTTGCAAGAGCTCCCCTAAAATTTAAAATGTTAACATTATTATATGTGCTGCAAATAGTTTTACAAGCTCTTTTGCGTTTTATGGAATATAAGGTGTCTCTCTGAGAAGAGCATGAATCAAAACTACTCTTCCACTTTAAGGAACTGAATTTTTGATTAAAAAGAAACATGCAGTAAAGCACATTGCTTTTTATTAAGATACAGAATAACAAACCACCTCTGCTTCAGAGTATTTATAATACCTTTTGAGCCACTTTCTTTTACATGGGTTAAATCCTCCCTAATACTCCTAAGTAAATTCAACAACAAATCTTGGATGTGATATAGAACCAGTTCTTAAAAGGTAATTTCAGAGGTGATGAAAATGTTTTAAGTAACTACATTAAGTGATCAAATATAGTGAAGGAAGTGGTATTTCGTAAATTACATCTGCCAAATATTTAAGATAAAAAGAAACTTTCATTGAGGTGCCTAGGTGGCTCAATCAGTTGAGTGTCTGACTAGGCTCAGGTCATGATCTCACAGTTCGTAAGTGGAGCCCCACATCAAGCTCTCTGCTGTCAACACAGACCCCACTTTGTCTCTCTATCCCCTCCTTTCTCTGAATCTTCCCCACTCACCCTCTCCCTCTTAAAAATAAACAAACATTAAAAAAAACTTTAATTTCTTTCCCATCTTGCACTTGCTTCTCCTTTTTTCCTCAACCACATTAAACACACACAGACACACACACACACAGACACACACACATTACCTGTTTCACTACGTGTTTTTTTAGGGGATTAAGAAGGCAGCTTGGCCAGCTGACCTCTCTCCACACTTGTGTAAAGGTTGATTACTAATAGAAAATGCTCCTGCAGCTTTCAAAACCTAAGTTCTCTTTGATACCTTAGAAAATACATTTTAATCTTCCAGAATTTTTAAAAAAAATTTTTTTAATGTTTATTTATTTCTTAGAGAGAGAGACAGCAGAGCAGGGGAGGGTCAGAAAGAGAGGGAGACACAGAATCCAAAACATGCTCCAGGCTCTGAGCTGTCAGCACAGAGCCCAACGCAGGGCTCGAACCCTCGAACTGTGAGATCATGACCTGAGCCGAAGTCGGACGCTTAACTGACTGAGCCACCTAGGCGCCCCTAATCTTCCAGAATTTTTACATATGATGAAATCAGTCTTTTCTTCATGTCCTCTCATTTGGTTTTGTTTTGGTTGTTGAAGTATAAGAGTCACCATTTTCAATGATAGTTTGGACAAATGCAGCTGTGTGATTACCATTGCAACCAGAATACAGAACACTTCTATCACATCAGTTTTCCCTTGTGCCCTTTTGCAGTCAATACCTCCTTCCAACCTCAGTTCCTAGCAGCCAATAATCTGTTTTCTGTCCCTACAGAGCTGCTTTTCCAGAATGTCTTACATGCCTTTTGGGTCTGTCTTCCTTCATATATTTAGCACTGTATTAGCACAATGCATACGAGTCACCCATGCTATTACATATATCGGTAGTTTCTTTACTCCTGTGTAGTATCCACTGGATGCTTACTCCATGATTAGTTTATCCAATGACCAGTAGAAGATATTTAGGCTATTTACAATGTTTCACAATTATGAATGGAAACACTATGAACTTTTACATACAAATTTTTATGTGAATATATACTTTTTCATTTTTCTTGGGTAAATGCCAAAGAGTAGAACTGCTGGGTCATATGGTAAGTGTGTGTTTAACTTTATTAGAAATTGCCAGTCTTCTAAAGTGACTATACACCATTTCTGGATTCCCAACAGAAATGTACAAAGGTTCAAATTGTTCTGTGTCCTTATCAGCTTTTGGTATTGCCAATTTTGTTTTTGTTTTTTGTAGCCATTCCAACAGGGAAAAGTAGAATGTCACGATGTTTTTAATTTGCATTTCGTAATAACTAAAGATGTCAAACATCTTTTGATATGTTTATTTGCCATCTATATGTTCTTTTTGAAGTGTCTGTTCAAATCTTTTGCCCATTTTTTAATTAGGTTATTTATTATTAAGTTTTCACAGTTCCTTACATATTTGGATACAAGACCTCCATCAGGTTTGTATTTTGCAAGTATTTTCTCCTAGTCTTTTCTTTTTAACAGTGTCTTCCAAAAAATTTTAATTTGAGGCAAGTCCAATTTATCAATTTTTTTCTTTTATGGCTTTATTATATCATATATAAAAATTCTTTGCCCAATCTAAGACCACATTTTCTATAGGGTTTTTTTTTTTACTACAAGTTTCATAATTTTAGGTTTTATATTTAGGTCTGTGATCATTTTAAATTAATTTTTGTAAATGATGAGAGGTATGAGTTGAGGGTCTGTTTTTCAGATATTTTGGATATAAAATTGTATCAGTGCCATCTATTGAAGACTATCTTTTTTTCCCATTGAATTGTCTTTGCACTTTTGTCAAAAATAAACTGTCCACCTAAGTTTCGATCTATTTCTAGGCTATCTATTCTTTTCCATTGCCCTGTATGTCTGTCTTTTTGCAGATAGCATACTGTCTTGATTTCTGAAGCTTTACAGTTACTTCTCAAAACTGGTTTGGCTCCTCTAGTTTCTCTGCATTTCCCTACATTCTTAAGAATAAGATTGTTAATTTATAAAAAAGTAACTCTGTTGGGATTACATTTAATCTACAGAACAATTTGGGATTAGTTGATTCTTAACATATTGGGTCTTCTAATCCATGAATTCCATATTATCCCTCCATTTGCTTAATTTTTCTTTGATTTCTTTCATTGATTTCTAGTTTTCGGCATCTAGAACCTGAACATATGTTATTACCTACATACCACAGTATTTTGTGTTTTGGGTATTATTATACTTAACATTTTTTTCAATTACTAATGATTACATTGTTAGCACAGAGAAATACTAACCCTGTAACATGTGACCTTGCTAAACTCACTTAGTTCTGGTAGCTAGTGTATAGAATTTTTAAGATTTTTTGTGTAAAAAATAATTTCATTTGCAAAAAGACAAATTTGTGTTATTTCTTCCTTTCTAACCTAAATGTCTATTACTTCCTTTTCTTGCCTTCACTGGCTAGGACCTCCAATATGATGTATACGGGGAGCAATGAGTGGTCATCCCTGCCTCATTTCCAATTTTAGGGGAAAAGTATGGTCTCACCATTAAGTACGATGTTAGTTGCAGTTTTTCACAGAAGTCCTTTATCAGGTTCAGGAGGTTCCCTTCTAACCCTAATTTTCTCAGAGCTTTTATCATGAGTAGATGCTGGATTTCATCAAATATTTTGTCTATATACACTAAGATGATTACATAGTCATTCTCCTTTATTCTGCTAATATGGTGAATTATGTTGGTTTATTTTCTCAATAGACTAGCCTCATTTTCCTGGGATAAACTTTAGTTTGTTCTACTATATTGTCCTTTTAATATACTGTTGGATTCAAGTTGCTAACATTTTGTAAGGGTTCTTACATTTACGTTCATGAGGGATACTGGTCTTTACTTGTCTTTTCTTACAATATCAATAAGCTGGTAAGTGTTTTTTCTTCTGATTTTGGAAAGAACAGGATTAATGGTATTCCTTTCTTAAGTGTTTGCTAGAATTCCCAATAAAGCTTCCTGGGAATTTAATTTTTCTTATAAAATAGAACTACTCAGATTCTCTATTTCTTCTTGTATTGGTTTTGGAAATGCCTTTTAAAAAATATATATCTATTTTATCTAAGCTATCTAAGTTACTGGCAGAAAAGTATTAAGGGGCACCTGGGTGACTCAGTAAGTTGTCTTGATTGTAGCTCAGGTCATGATCTCGTGGTTCGTGGGACCTAGCCCCACATCAGGCTCTGCCCCTTTCCCACTCGTACATTCTCTATCAAAATAAAATAAATATTTTTTTTAAAAAGGTATTCCTAATTTTTCCTTATCATCTTCTTAATTTCTGTAAGGTCTATAGTGATATCCCTTAACTTACTAAATTTTTTGTTACTATTTTCTTTTCAGTGAATTCTCTTTAAGATACTTTTAGACATAAAATCATTCATTTATAAGTCATGATAATTTTATAACCTTTATAAAATCATATCTTACTTCACTCTCCTGCCTAATTACACTGATAGGCCTAGCCCTTCAAAATCAATATTAAATACAATTGTGATACTTCTATATATTACTAACAAGCATGAAGTGGCCTTTTGTCAAATACTCACATACACTATTTAAAACTGAGTTAAAGAAACAACCATCTACTTCTTTTATCTGGAGCAAGGGTTGACAAACTATGGGCCCAGGGAAATATGGCATACCACCTGTTTTTGTAACACACTCATTTATTTATATATTGTCTGTACTTTCACCTTACAATGGCAGAACTGAGTAGTTGTGACAGAAATCATACAGCCCATGAAGCCTAAAATATTTACCCTCTGGCCTTTTACAATAGTTTGGCTGACCCCCTAATCTAGAGGATTCTTTTTTTCATCAAGAATGGATGCTAGGGGCACGTGGGTGGCTCAGTTGGTTAAGCGTCTGACTTTGGCTCAGGTCATGATCTCACGGTTTGTGGGTTCAAGCCCCATGTCGGGCTCTGTGCTGACAGCCAGCTCAGAGGCTGGAGGCTGTTTCAGATTCTGTGTCTCCCTCTCTCTCTGACCCTCCCCTGCTCATGTTGTCTCTCTCTCTCTCTCAGAAATAAATAAAAAAACATTAAAAAATTAAAAAAAAAAAAAAAAAAGAATGGATGCTAGATTTTATCAAATGTCTTTCTGGGTAACTATTAAAAATGAATTTACATTTTCCCCTTTAACCTATTTGTATAGCAAATTTTATTGATAGGTTACTAATTGCACCATCTCTGCATCCAGGAACGAATGTACCCAGTCAAGTTTTTGTGGGTTTTTTTTCTTTTTTTTAATGTTTATTTTAAGAGAGAGAGAGAGAGAGAGCGCGCATGTGCAAGGCAGGGGAGGTGAAGAGACAGAGGGAGAGAGAGAGTCCCAAGCAGACTGTCCACGGACAGCCCAATGTGGGCTCGATTCTCTAGAACTATGAGATCATGACCTGATCCAAAGTCAACAGTTTGGACACTTAATCCACTGAACCACCTAGGTACCCCAGTCAAGCTGTTTCGTATCTAGGATTCTTTTGATACATGTAACAGGATTTTTTTTTATCAGTAATACTTACAAGTGAGATTGGTCTAACAGTTCTCTTCCTAGTATCTGCTAGCCTTGTAAAAAAGAACTTTAAAAATCTGCTTTTGAAATATTTCTTTTGAAATATTCCTTAACAAATACAGTATCTCCTCCTCTGAATGTTCAGTGTACTTCAAGCAACTATTGCTGACCTTAATCTTATCCGGACTATGTTAAAGGAACTTAGCTTTAATTCTCCTTCCACTGCCTCAATATAGGAAGGAAAACAATGCTAAAAGGCTGTAACGTATCTTCATATACTGCTCTAGTAGCTGGGAGTGTTTTATATTAGACATTGAATATTTACTAATGCTTCTAATGCTTTCTTTTTTCTCCTGAATCTGCTAATAAGATTCAAACTTTATGTATGGTGAATATATATTACTTATGTAATTTTTTAAAAATTAAACTATTAAAATGTCATTTCTTCAGGAATTACATACGTTAATTTTATAGACACGTTATTTTAATAGAAAAGATACACCTTAACTAATGTAGCTAAAGAGAAATTTTATAGAATGCATTATTGCACACACATAAATTACTAATAAAGTATGCTCTGAATAATTCTAGACTGATTCTATAACTATATAGCTGCATCACTTTTGGACAAGTTATTTAATCTATATGAAACTGAATCTCATCATCTATGAGATGATGAATTTGATGACTCCTAGGGTCCCCTTTCAGCAGTTAAGAGTCTAAGAATCTAAAATAACTAATTTATTTATTTTTATTAAATCTCACAACCTTCTCAAACAAGTATCTAATCCTCATGTTTATCTTTGTAAATTTGTCCAATTTTCATTGGATGTATTTATTCTGCAAAATTATCTAAGGTCATAATTATCACATAATATACATATTTTAAAAGAGTAACATAGGGGCACCTGAGTAACTCAGCTGGTTAAATGTCCAACTCTTGATTTTAGCTTACATCATCTTACAGTTTGTGAGTTTCAGCCCTGCGTCGGGCTCTGTGCTGACAGTGCAGAGGCTGCTTAGGATCCTCTCTCTCAAAATAAACAAGTAAACTTAAAAATTTTTTTGAAATAATAAATATACTATTAAAAAGTTAAAATAAAATAGGAATATAACTTGAAAAAAATGTTAACAGGAAGTTGTAAATAAGACCCATTATCCCTGCTGAGTCTCAAAAAGACTTTAAAAAGTTACCTCTGTTTTTGGAAGACATTTTCCTTCCTGCTGATTTCAATGTTTCTTTGTTTCTTTTTTTCCTAGTTGCTTTGATCTGTCCTTGACCAGATGCAGAATCAGAGTCAGAAGAGTCAAGTTTGACTTGACGGTGCCTTCTTGACTTGGATGCCTTAAGATTGAGAAATCCAATTAACCACAATGAAACACAAAATGAATCCAACTGGCTGATAATTTAGGGCAATAAAAGTATACAACCTAAAATAAGGAAAAATAAAAATAATAAAGTACTTTACCATAATGCTGGCTTGCATAATACTTGTTGCATATATCTGCATATATATATATATACATATATATATATATACATACTCTTCTGTCTTTACGATAGGAAAGGGTCTCTGCAGCTGTCATCACCAACTACTCAAACTGGGTACAAAATGTAGTTGCTGGGTTAAAATGTAGTTGTAGTTGCATGGCTGGGAAACAGGTATAAAGGATGAGTGCTGTTTTCCACTGTCTAGTAACCTATTTTTCCTTTCTTCTAGTAACATTTATGTTCCCTAGTTATCACCATGTGTTTTGAGTAGAACTACTTTATGCCTGGCTCCAGGTATGTGCCGCTGATCTAGTCAAATTTCACATTCCCATGGCCCCTGATTTTGGGCATGTGATCTCTATCATAGCCGGCATAACTCAATTTTAGAATTCTGGTTAACTATTAGAAAGGAAAATTCTCCCGTTCTATTGAACCTAAAGCTGGGACCATGGCAAAGCTGGCTGTCAGGGACAACACCTGAAGACAGTGAAAGCAACCCAGGTAAGAAATGGAGGGACAGTGAAAGGACATTTTAGTTTCATCAGTCAATGAATTCCCTTACTTGCTTAAGCAGAGTCCTTACAGGAGTTTTCAGTTAATGCCACATAACACAGTGCAGGTATTAACAATTGTTTAAAGACTACCATGCATTATATGTTAATTGTACCTCAATAAAGAAAAACTTATGGCTATGCTATGGCACACTCTATTAACACTTTATGGGAATTACAATTTAATTCTTTAGTAACTTTTAAAAGGTATTTCATAATGTCTAAAGATACATATTAAATATCAATTAGCACTAACAGTTCTGGTTTAAAACAATTTGAATTGTCCTTCATTCAACAGTATTTTGTACTCAGTTTACTGTGGGACAGCAAATATGTAAAACTTAATAAATCTACATTCACTTTTAATCTTTTTGTTTATTCCTTTTCATTTCTACAACTAGAAAATGATAGTAATTTCCCACAGAATGAAGACATTCTTGGATTCATAAAAAAGATCTAGGAAAAAATATGGGATTAAGCACATACATTTATCAGTGCTAACTCCTAAAATGCCACTAAAATGAGAATAAGAAACTAAAAATGAATAAACTCACAAAACAGAGGTAACAGAAAATAATGAGTGATAGCTACTTAAGTGAATGAAGAAATCTGAAATCTAATTGCCTATACTGAGGAAGTTACTATTAAAACAAGCTGATCCAAGTGGATCAGGACTTAGAGTCATCAGAAATGGGACAACAAAAATGTCAGATAGGCTGAAAATCTACAAAAGTAATCGTGTTCCATTTCCCAACCTGAAAACTCAACAACTGAATTCCTGCAGGAAACAGGAGGCTTGCTCTCTGGAGAGGCTAAGCTGCAGGCTTGAGGAATGATATAACAGAAGAAAGGGACAGTCTCTCACAGCAAACGCCAAGTGTTAGGTGAAATCTGCATAAGGAACAGTAAGCTTCTTGAAGGACTCTCTCTGTAGGCTCCCCAAAACATTGGCAGCTGGGCTTATTTACCTTTTCCTCCCCCAGACAAGGGAATGGAAGTTTGCTCTCTGGTAAAAATGACCACATCCAAGAAAAAGAAACACTGAGGTTAAAAGCTGTAGCTCTACATGACCACTCTTAACTATGATCTAAAGCTCTTCAAACATTTGAAAAAAGCCACTAAAATGAAAGAGATCAAAAGAAACAAAAATAAGAACTCTAGGGGGGAGGAGGAAACTTAAAACACTGAAATTAACATCCTCAAGGAGATAAAAGATAAAGATACTGCATCCAGAAAAAAAATTTTTTTAAGAAAGCAATCAGAGAAGAAGAAAAAAAATCTTAGCAATAAAAAAGACAGCAGAAATTAAAAATTGAATATAATGGTTCGGAAGACAAATTTAGGCAGTATCCCTGAAAACAGGGACTGAAAACAGAAAAGAAAACAAAAATTAAAGAGAAGAAGCAAGAATGCAACAAAAATACAATCAAAGAAACAATATACAAAACTCCTCAGAACTGAAGGCTATCAGATCAAAAGGATGCCTGCCCTGAGAGCCACGGGCAGCAATGGAAAAAAATCCCACCAAGTTACATTATGAAATTTCAAAACTCCAGGGAAAGTCCAAAAACCTCCCATGATCAGTAGTACTAAAAGCTGGAAGACAATAATAAACAACACCATTGAAATTCTAAGTAAACACCAGAGAGAGAACTAGAGGAGAAAAAGTAAAAGATGGCTTAGGAATGCAGGGTGGAAGTGATGGAGCCGGAGACTGCGGGGTTATGTGAGCTCCGCAGTAGTATTTGACTTTTCAAATTACATACATGTATCACTTTGATGAAAAATAAAAATGCAATTAAAACATATCAAGTCAATTCCAAAATTACCTTACCAAAGAAACTTTAGGGCACCTGGGGGACTCAGTCGGTTAAGTGTCTGATTTCGGCTCAGGTCATGATCTCACAGTTCATGAGTTCAACCCATGCCTTGGGATCTGTGCTGGCAGCTTGGAGCCTGGAGCCTGCTTCAGATTTTGTGTCTCCCTTTCTCTCTGCCTCTTCCCTGCTCATACCCTGTCTCTCTCTCTCTCAAAAATAAACATTAAAAATATTAAAAAAAAAAAAAAGAAAAAAAAGAAAGAACTTACCTGAGCAACAACTGAAAAGGCCTTTGATTTTATTCTTGCTAAGGATTCTGCCCTTTCACATCTCTGGATAAAAAATAAACAGGAAGGGGAAAAAGTTAAAACACATAAACATTAAAGGAAATTATGAATACCAGGTATTTGTGATCAGAAACATGAATACACAGTACATCCTCATAGCAGGTCCACAATACCAACTCCAAAGCTACTGACTATTGTAATTCAGGATTTAAGGAAGATAGTAAGAGTGAAAGCCTTAGTGATCAGGCCGCTGCCTCCTTATCTGCCTCCTCTTCTGCTGAAGCCCCAAAATGGCTCCTTGTCTCATCCACAAAGATGGATGAAAACTCTGGAGGCAGGAAGCAATAAATAGTAGCTAGAGCTCCACACTGGCTGAAAGTCAGACAGGAAGTAAGAAAAGACGTATTTCAAAAACCCTACTCTGCCTTTGTAAGGACTGACAGCACCTTCTACTATCATACTCCCCTTTCCCTGCAAAAACTCTCAACATCCTCACTCCCAGTGTACCCTTGTTGTGGGATTTCACAAGGTTTCTGGGAACGAACAGCCTAACTCTTCATAGAACTGATGTTTCAGAACTGTCTGAGATAATGATTGTAATATTGACCAAGGGTAATAATACTTGATACAGAATCACAGCCACACGTAAAACGAAAAGAAGGTAACCTAACTATTGCCCCACAGACAATCATAGAGTGAATTTTTCTGACCTCTGATTCTTGTGAATTTCCTTCTTTCCTTTCTTCTCCATCTTTAGCTTTTGGTTTTAAGGATGGATTCTGGAAGAGCACGAAAGTTATATATACACATTTACAATTCAAATTAACTGAAGATCAATTGTAAATCATTTCAGAGTAATGAGAATCCATTTTTTTTTAATTACTACAAAACTAAAAGATCAGTTCACATTATTACCGCACAGTTCACCACCTGACATTAAATTAAGATCAAGGTTAGGTTTCAGAACAGGTCTAAAAATCATCAATAAAATGTCTAAATCCTCCAAACTAAAGAAGGAAAACATGCACTTCATATAGTAGTAAGAAAATTGGTTTATTCTCCTTTCCTTCAGGTATTCAGAGGTCTTAGTAATACTAACCAGAGAGTTTATTAAAAGATGGTGCTATTAAAAAAAGTAGTATAAAAAAAGTACAATAAGAGAGTACTCTGATAGATTTTTACATTGATTGCCTAGGTCATTTGTGTAACCCATTTGTGACACTTGAAGTATTCAAACATTCTAAACTGTGCTCTCTCATTAAAAGAAATGTGGGGAGAGAAAAGAAACTGTGTCCTTCTTCCCAAGACTGTCATCTCATCACTTTGTTTATCTTTTCTAAAATGAAGTTTTGAGCCAAATCCCTTTATATAATAAAAAGGAAAAACTGGCAACCACTCTTTCTAAAAAACAATATATAAAATATAATTCCTATCTAGCATTTATGAAAACACTAATACATTATCAGACACATAGTAAGCCATCAGAAATTGCTTATTTTTATTTACTGTTATTTGTTCCTAAAAGTATTTACTAAAATAAGATGGAGTAGTGATTTCAAAGTTAAATTTAGAAGGTTAGCCATGAGGTTTCCAGGGTAAAAAGTTTCTCTAGGTGAAACGGTGAATGAAGATGTGGACAGCTCCAGCATCAGTATCTGGATCAGAAAACTAAACTGAAGCTCTGTGCTGATGAGATCTGTAAAGGGATAAATCAAGGCAGGTAGAGCATGCCCTCTCACCATGGAAGAAGCCACCACTCAGGTCTAGCAGTCTGCTGCCGTGCAGAAAAATGGGACCACGGTTACCAAACCACTGATTTTTAAGAGACGCTGGATGTCTGGAATTTTAAGTGAAGTCCACAAATATTTAGGTGCTAGTAATTATTTCAACATTTTAAAACAATTTTAGGATTGGGGTGCCTGGGTGGCTCAGTCGGTTAAGCGTCTGACTTTCACTTCAGTCATGATCTCGCAGTTTGTGGGTTTGAGCCCCGTGTCGGACTCTGTGCTGACTGCCAGCTCAGAGGCTGGAGCCTGTTTCAGGGTCTGTGACTCCCTCTCTCTCTGACCTTCCCCTGCTCACGCTCTCTCTCTCTCCTAGAAATAAATAAAGCATTAAAAAATTTAAAAAAAAATAAAAAAAATAAAACAACTTTAGGATCAACACTGTGTCAAACAAAACCACAACTGTGTGTAGGATTTGGCCCAAAGACCGCCAGTGTGCAACCTCTAGAAAATGCTAAATTACAAAGACTGTAAAAAATCTGTTACACCAAGATTACTTATTCCTCTATAGTTATATAGATATTATATATAATGTATATTATTTAATACATATTATAGAATTATTAATAATTATTTAATTATATTTATACACAAAATCTGTTTGTCAGGTTAAATAGCATCACATAGCTGCTAACTGGCAAAGCCAGACCTAGAAAAGTAAAGCCCTCGAAATCTTAACTCCAGGAGAATGTAGCCACTCAACTAAACTGCCTCTCCACCTTATCATCCAGGTCTAGCCATTAGTGTATAATGCAAATACAATGGTGAGGTATTAAACACGTGGTCACGTACCTTTCTGTCTTTGTGCCACTGCTGATGCTCCAAAACTATGTTCTTAATATTGTCAAAAAAATCATCCTTTATTAAGCTGAGGGCTTTGTCTGGATTGGATTTATCACCTGAAATTATATGTTTCATGTTCTGATAATGATCATGAACATTCAGCATTTCCTAAAAGTGAAAAGATGTGTCTTTTAGTTCAAACTTTGAGAAGAAATTTAGAGGCAAAACCAACACAGAACAAAATGACATTCCCAAGTGACTAAGTTGATAAGGAATAACAAGCTACAGTACACTGAAAATAATATAATCATATAACTAAAACAGTGCAACTTTATTAATGATCTCCACAGAGATCCACTAACCTTCACAAATCTCAAAGCCTCTGAGCCTGTCCCCATAAGCTCCATCATTACTTCACTAGTAAGAGCCATGATTAAAAGAAATGGAAGGCAACTTATGACAACATTTGAGGTATCACTTAGACCATCTTCCCCAGAAACCTCCAGCCAGATGGTAGGTCTATGGGGTGAGGGGAAAGATAGCACATTACAGGTAGACTTAAGAAATCAGATAAAGCGAGTATTGAGACTTGGCTCAAAGAGCAGCAGGGAACTACTGACACTCCTATCACAGATGACCACTGTGGCATCTGAGTCATCCCTATGTTAGGCTGCTCCATTCATTTCCAGTAAGTTTTGATGGAACTGACAGGTATCTGTTCAAGCAATCAAAAGCAGCTGGACAGGATCTTCAAGGAAGAACAGTGTCCAGATACGGGGAGCCTCTAACTTTGTACAGCTTGCAGTGTGCTGAACTCCCATTATTTTATTACATGCAATACAATTCAGGGGAAAGACCACTGGCTGGACCTGGTTTTGAGGCTGAGTTCTGTCTTTGCTAGATTGTGACCTTGAGCAAATTCCTCAATCTGAGAATCACATTCCACATTTGTACAAAATTAAGTGATGCCATCTAGCTCACTGTAAACTATATTAAGTGAGCCTATACAAGTGGGAATGTTCTATAAAATGTAAAGCAACATACAAAGTTAAAGGATTAAGAAATAAAAGAAAGTACATGGACCCTGGAGCCTTATAGGCTTGGACATTCAAATCCAGTGTCTGCACCTTACTGCACCCTACTTATGCAAATTACTTAACTTCTCTGAACCTCACTTTCGTAGTTTTTGAAATTAGGAAAATACTACCTCCTTTGGCAGGGTTACTATGGTCATTAATGAGATTACATACATAAAACATCTTAACAGTTCCTAGCACATGTTGAACACTCAACACATGATAAACCATTACTGTATTATAACTGTAGAAGAAACAAAGGAAATGACTGGCTTAAGGTCACATTTAAGTAACAAAGTTAAAATTAAAACTCAAAAGTTTCTTTTTCCCCTCATCCTTTTTTTTTTTTTTTAATTCCAGTATAGTAAACATACAGTGTTATATTAGTTTCAGGTATACAACACATTTGATTCAACAAAAATCAGAAGTTCTGGGTCAATATCCTATTCTCTTCATTTAATTATGCCTCTTGAGCCACAAAGCTAGCAGAATCATGACCCAAATTCAGGTCTGCTGACATGCAGACTAAATAGCATTTGCAGGCAGGGAAGTATTAAGTGTAAGGTTTATTATGAGAATAGGTCAAAGACTGCACTAGGACAGGACGAACAGAGTCAACTGAGGTATTGAGGGGAAAGGCTCTCAAAGCAGGTCTGTGGCAAATGCAAGAACCTAAAGTCAGGATGACTTCACACAGTAGCTTCTAGGAATAGGCATTCCATAGGTTGTTCCTTTGGGCTCTCCTCCCCAATTACTCTAAAAGGACATGTCTTTGTTCACCCCAGCTCTGTTCTCTAAATCTTCCAGGGGCACCTGGGTGGCTCAGTCAGTTAAGCATCCAATTCTTGATTTCGGCTTGGGTCATGATCTCATGCTCATTAGATCGAGCCACACAGTGGGCTCCATGCTGAGTGTGGCACTGGCTTGGGATTCTCTCCCTTCCTCTCTCTCTGCCCTTACCCTGCTCATTCTCTCTCTCTCTCTCAAAATAAAAATAAACCTAAAAAGATAAAAAACAAAATCTTCCATACCTGTTTGCTGACATACACAATTTTTTTTAATACAAAGGAACCTTTAATTCTTAAAAGAACTTAAAATCAAAAAGCATGTTTAAGAAGGTATGTTGAAAAACCAAAACGGGAGGTATCACTATCCCAGACTTTAGCCTCTATTACAAAGCTGTCATCATCAAGACAGTATGGTATTGGCACAAAAACAGACACATAGACCAATGGAACAGAATTGAGAACTCAGAAGTGGACCCAAAAGTATACAGCCAACTAATCTTTGACAAAGCAGGAAAGAATATCCAATGGAAAAAAGACAGCCTTTTTAACAGATGGTGTTGGGAGAACTGGACAGCAACATGCAGAAGAATGAAACTAGATCATTTTCTCACACCATGCACAAAAATAAACTCAAAATGGATAAAGGACCTGAACGTGAGACAGGAAACTATCAACACCCTACAGGAGAAAGCAGGAAACAACCTCCTTGACCTCCACCGCAGCAACTTCTTACTTGACACATCCCCAAAAGCAAGGGAATCAAGAGCAAAAATAAACTGTTGGGACCTCATCAAGATTAAAAGCTTCTGCACAGCCAAGGAAACAACCCAGAAAATTAATAGGCAACTAATGGAATGGGAAAAGATAGTTGCAAATGACATATCAGATAAAGGGTTGATATCCAGAATCTATAAGGAACTCACCAAACTACACGCCCGAAAAACAAACAACCCAGTGAAGAAATGGGCAGAAGATATGAACAGACACTTCTCCAAAGAGGACATCCAGATGGCCAACAGACACATGAAACGATGCTCAACATCCCTCCTCATCAGGGAAATACAAATCAAAACCAAACTGAGATACCACCTCACGCCAGTCAGAGTGGATAAAATGAGCAAATCAGAGAACTCTAGATGCTGGCGAGGATGTGGAGAAACAGGCACCCTCCTACACTGTTGGTGGGAATGTAAACTGGTGCAGCCCCTCTGGAAAACAGTGTGGAGGTTCCTAAGGAAACTAACAATAGAACTCCCCTATGACCCAGCAATAGCACTGCTAGGAATTTACCCAAGGGATACAGAAATGCTGAGGCATAGGAGCACATGTACCCCAATGTTCATAGCAGCACTCTCCACAATAGCTAAAACATGGAAAGAGCCTAAGTGTCCATCAACAGATGAATGGATCAAGAAGATGTGGTTTATCTATACCATGGAATACTACATGGCAATGAGAAACAATGAAATCTGGCCATGTGTAGCAACATGGATGGACCTTGAGGGTGTTATGCTGAGCGAAATAAGTCAGGCAGAGAAGGACAAATATCGTATGTGTGCACGTATAGGAGGATTAGGAGGAACTTGACAGAGGAACAAGGGGGAGAAGAAGGCGGAAATGGTGGGGAAAAGGGAGAGAGGCAAACCATGAGAGACTCTTGAATGCTGACAAAAACTGAGGACTGATGGATGTGGGTGGGAGGGGGGGGATGGGCATGGAGGAGGACACTTGTGGGGATGAGCACTGAGTGTTATGTGGAAACTAATTTGACAATAAACTATTTGTAAAAAAAAAAAAAGAAGAAGGTATGTTGACAAAAAATTAACATTCTACCACGATATCAGTCCAAAACCAAAAATGGGTTTTGTTTTAACCTCAGGGCAAAGCTATTCCATGCATGAAAAATTCTGTGAGTCTCACTACTTATTCACATGAAAGATTTTTCTTAATACCGAACAACTCAAATACCAAAATGTATTAGATGGTAAAGCTGCTTTAAGACTATGCCTCTTATCCATCATTCTTGATTTTATATTTTTGTTTTATCAGAACAGCTTTATTGTTTTAATGGCTTTTAAGATAAGCATTAGAAAAAGGAACTTAGGAAATAAATACATACTATTAAAAAATAAAAATAAAGTTACTTTAAATTCTTGTTTTATGACCTATCTAAAGTCAAATGTAAATGGTGGCTTCAGTAGTTGAATCTAAACATCCCAAGTCCAAGTACAGTCTTCTATCTTTTTGTTTCTCACTGAGTTTCAAGATTTATACCATAAATTTCCATATATTTAGAGTGTATTACATATGATACATATGTTAGAGAAACAATAAGCATTCTACGATTGGTTAAAATCATTAGAAAAAATTTCAGTACCCCTAGATGAAGGTGTAACTTCAATATATAGTTAACAACAATAAAACATTTTTTTTTAATTTAAAGAGCATAAAATACAAATTTACCTCTAATACATCAGAAGTGATAAGTTTCATTACACGATCATTTGGATCCTTAAATTCTTCTGTAACTTCAGCTCGTTGAATTTTCTTCTTCATTCTATATGATAGCTATGTGATAATGAATATCTTTTAAAGGATTTTTTTTTAGATAATACATTTTCTAGAGACCATTAGACTTTTAAAATAACCTTTAAGGGGGACCAGGGTGGCTCAGTCACTTAAGCACCCGACTTCGGATCAGGTCGTGATCTCACAGTTCATGAGTCAGAGTTCCAAATCAGGCGAGCTTGAGCCCCACTTCGGGGGAGCTCGAGCCCACTTTGGGCTCCATGCTGACAGTGTGATGCCTGTGTGGGATTCTCTCTCTCTCCCCTTCTGCCCCTCGTTCACTTGTGCCCTCCCTGATAGACTGATAGAGAGATAAATAGATAAAGTATTTAAAAGATAATAAAGTAAAATAGCCTTTAAGATGCCATGCCGCATGCTTATAAGTTCAAATGAGAGAAGTTACATGATGTGCCAGCTGATGTCAGATCCAGAATTAGGACCTGGTGCTCTTTCAATCTAGTGTCTCAACTGTCATAAGACTGGAAAAATATATTTTATCACTGGAAGTTTCAAACCTTCACCAACTGACATTAAAATTCCTTGGGCTTCTTTTGGTAACCTCTCTGATGTCTGAATAAAGGAATAAAATGGCAAATGCCAAATCTCATTTCCTATACTAACAATTTGCTTAACAGATGGCATCTAGAAACACTGCATTTAAAAGAAGAGACTAAATTTCTGTTTGCAAAAAAAGTAATCAGAAAGTATTTTCTACTATTTTAAGATACAGTTCTTACTGTATTGGAAATTATACAATTTTTTTCCATTTTATGGAGACTGGGGTACTTTATGAACAACGAAGCATAATTTCTCATTTTGAAAAAGAATCTATTTTACGTAACATACCAATTTGGGCATTGCTGTGAAGTGAAATGCTTTGTCTAGTCGTAGTTTCCTAAAAATATAAGCTGCATCAAAATGTTGTGCATTTATCAAATCTTGCTGAAATTTTAAAACTTCATCCCAATCCTTCAGGGCAACTCTAATCTACAAACAAGAGAGTTAAAAAGTTACTAAAGGTAAATCTTTTTTCACTAGTGTATTATAATTTTGAAACACTGGCATTTCTATTTAAATCCATTTGTTGTAAAACTATTGTACCTGTTTCCAATTTCTGCCGAAGGAAAACATGTATTACCTTTTGTTTTGGTTGACACAATTGGGTGTTATATAATCCATACAGCAGATACAAAGCACCAACTCTGATTTGGAAGGTGTAGGGAGGTAAAAAATATCGCCAAGCCAAAGCTAATGCTTCTTTGGTAAACATGTTCTTTTCTAAATTTCTCATTCTGCCACTAGAAAACAAAAATATATTATGACTCCCAGTAAACAAGAAATGAACAAAATTAGAAGAGGTATATTCTAGCAGCTACTAGAGATTGGATGGGCATTCCACACCTGATCCTTTCACAATTCAAGCACAAAACCTACTTTTCTGCTGTACTTCTTACACTGAGGAACAGGCATGCACTAGGTAAACATGATGCATCTTCCTAAGGCATCAACTTTACTTACTGGGTAGGTGAGCATAGGGGGAAGGGCTACAAATTATGCCTGGTTGAGAATTTAAAACATTTTTAGAAAGTAACCATGGGGGAAAAAAAAAAGTAACCATGGTTAAATTATAGAATAAAATACAAAATTTACATGCATTTTAATATATAATGGAGATTTTCCCCAATACCCTCAGGGGTTCACATCACACCTCATTTGTCCTTGAGACACCTAGGTGAAAAAGTTTAAAGAACCACAATACATATATCCCACGCCCTCCTCCCAGTTCTGCAGGGTAAAGCTCTCCAAAGTAAAGGCGCAGGGTAGAAAAGCAGACTCCACTATACTCCCAAAGCCCAGGCTCTTTAATACATATACTAAAAGAATGGAAAATACTTACTGCCGTATTAGCAACCAAAACAACTGCTAATGAAGCACCACCCCTACTCAAGTTGTCTCTACTGTTTTTCTCATTTTACTTTTTCCTTATTAGCTAACTGTAGAAGTAACCCCAGCAATATCTTCCTTAACTACCACTTTGCGGGAGGGGATGCACTGAAAGACCATGGATTTGGGATACAGGCAGACACAGGTTTCAATATCTGCCTCACCACCTAATAGCTGTATGATCATGGGGATTACTTAACCTCCTTAAGCCTCAATTTCCCCTTCTATAAAACAAGGATAATTATGTACCTGCTTTTCAAAGTTCTTCTACGGATTAAATACGTTAAGCTATAAATCTATTACATTTAGTAGCCATTAAAAAAATTAGTTCCTTTCATTAACAAATAGCTCTCTATCATCTATCCCCCGCAATGTACAAACTACACAGGTAATTTTTATACTGAAACAAAGAGAAGTTTTACTTCTTATTCAGGAAAACACCGGGTCCTAAACATAAGAATTCATTCAGCCAATCATTTGGCTTTTTCAATATTATATGTGTTATGCTAATGAATATCAAATTCATCCATTCACTGTCCTCACTGAGTTGTATCTAGTGGAAGGAAAACTTTAAAGTAATATTAATAATAGAAATGAGTATTTACAAGGCAATTAAGAGGGCACTTAACACATAGTAGCTCATTTAACACTCATGACTACAATATGCAGTATTACCGTCTCCATTCTATGGATATGGAAGTTCAGGCAAGTAATTTGCCCAACGTCAGAGTTGCTCTTTGGCCTGTGATTCAAATTCAGGCAGTTCAGCTCAGTAATCTGCTTGCTCTTAACCACTACACTATACCACCTTTCGAACTGCACGCTTAAAATAACCTGTACTAAGTCGAAAGATAAAAGAAGCAGAATGCTCTGGGGAAAACCGAGTATGAACGCCTCACTCCTGATGGGCAAAGGAAGGCTTCCCTGTAAAAACCCATTTGAGGTTAAATCTGAGTGAAGAAAAACGCGGTGTGGCAGAGGGAAGCAGGGGGTAAGCTCCAGGCCAAGTAAAGCCTGAAGAGGGCCCCAGGCGGCCTGGAACAAGGCAGTGAGTGCCCAGAAGGCAACGGCAGATGAAGATGCAGAGACGGACTGAGGCCGGTCGGGGACGGTCTTAGCAGGCAGATTAGGGGACGCGAGCTTTATCCCAGGGGCAGTGCAAATCACTGGAGTGGTAAGCAGGGGCGTGACAGGATCAGACTGGCACTTTAGAAAGACAACTTTGTATGAAAAACGAATTCAGTCGTGCAGGGTTTTGTCTTTGCTTGGGTGTTTCTTTTGTTTTTAAGCATGGGGTTTTAGGAGAACGAGGCTGGAGGATAAATGATGGGTGACCTGGGCCAGGGTGAGGCAGAGGAGACGGAGAAGACGGCGGGGAAGGGCGGCCGGGCAGAAATACATATTCGGCAGGAGGCCGCAAATGGACGCGGCCGAAGCCAATGAAACGCCCAGGAAGAAGACCCGGCAGAGCTGGGGGGCAGCGTGCAGAGGCTGCAGCCTTTCTCGGCCCTTCCCAGGAGCGGCAGTGCTTTGGGGAGGAAAGCAGCTTCCTATCCGCCTCTGAGCAGGGAGAGACGTGAGGGTAGCGGACTAGAAACACCCACCAGAAGATGGTCCCGAACTTCCTGCTTCTCCAGAGCTCCGTGAAGTCCTCGAAGCGCACGCTATCAGTCTCCTGGAAGCGGCTGAGCAGCGCCTCGCAGTCCGTCTGCAGGCCTGCAGGAGTCCCCATGCCTGCAAAGCCCCGCAGACCACGCGACACCCAGCCGATTGCTGTCGCCGAGGAAACCGAAGCCGGACGTCCCGCCCCCTACGCTTGGCGCACATGCGCTCCGTGTCGCCTCAGCCGGCCCCTTTAGCTCCGCCTCCAGCCGGACTCGGCGAATTGTGGTGTTGCTTATTGCGCATGCGTGGACGTGTGGCCGTACCTGCTCTGATCTGCTTAAAGACAGAGGGCTAAGGTCAGTTCTCTCGATTTCATTGAAGAAGTTTCTGTCTCAGGCGTCGTGTGAGCCCAGGAAGGATTTTAGGTCTGCATTAGGCTAGCTTATGTAAATTGGCTTTATCCTTACTTTTCTTTAAAGTGACCCTGAGGGCACCTGGCGGATCAGTTAAGCACCTGACTCCGGCTCAGGTCATGATCTCGGGGGTGAGTTCGAGCCCCTCATCAGGCTCTCTCCTGACAACTCAGAGCCTGGAGGCTGCTTAGAATTTTGTGTCTCCTCTCTCTCTCTGCCCCTTTCCAGCTCGCACTCTGTCTCTATCTCAAAAATAAATAAACATTAAAGTCACCCTGGAGTAACAGAAGTCAACTTTTATTGTTACGCAAGAACAGCTCCCACCTTCCACCCAGTTCCTGGCGGAACCAGGATCGAAAGAAGACGTCTTACTAGGAAGTGAACTGCACTAATTCTCTCCTAGTCTACAACCACATAATATAGTTTTTAAATGTGTGTCTTTCATTGTAACCATAGCAGTCTTCTCCAACTACAAATTGAGAAACTTGTGAACGTCTCCCCACCGCCGCTCACACCCCATGTTCATAATAATCGGGCATAGCACTTAGCAGAAAGTATTTATGTTTATCAATTATTTGACTTAACTGGCACTCTGTTTACCCTCCACCTCTTAGCTTCTCCCTAGAGCTAGATATGGAGTTGTATGTTGTACTTCTCACCATTTTCAGATTGCAGGGCATGCTATTTTTATTCTTTAGAAGTGGAATCCCAATATAATGGAAATCATTGGATGATCTTTCTGTAGATAGAGGTTCAACTCACTTAACTTTCCTAATCATTGATCTTTTTAAAAAAAATTTTATGTAATATTTATGTATACAGAAAACCTTAGATAAGAAGCATAGCAATGAAGAACATTTGTGTATCTTCTACCTGTAGAGGAGTAGAAACATTACAGAGTCTGTCACATTAATCTGTGAACCCCTTCTCTAACCTATTCCTCTGCCTCTACCACTACCTTGATAACAACTGCCCTGTTTTGCTTCTCATTCTTTTGCATTCAACCTCAGTTCAGGTCATGATCTCACAGTTTGTGAGTTCAAGCCCCTTGTCACGCTCTGGGCTGACAGCTCGGAGCCTGGAACTGGCTTCAGATTCTGTCTCTGTCTGTCTCTCTCTCTCTCTCTCTGCTCCTACCACATTTGTGCTCTCTCTTTCTCAAAAATAAATAAATATTTAAAAGTTATTCCTTGTTTATCTTAAGTACAGTTTAACTGTATTTTAAAGGATGCCCTTTTTGTTTGCCAAATATTTTTGTTTGGCAAACATTACAGCAAACATACATATATATAGGTAGAATTGTTGGACGATAATGGGTGCAAGTGTAAAACTTTAAAAGATAATGTCAGGGGCGCCTGGGTGGCTTAGTTGGTTGAGCGTCCGACTTTCGCTTGGGTCATGGTCTCCCGTTCGTGGGTTCGTGCCCTGCGTCGGGCTCTGTGCTGACTGCCAGCTCAGAGCCTGGAGCCTGTTTCAGAGTCTGTGATTCCCTCTCTCTCTGACCCTCCCCTGCTCACGCTGCCTCTCTCTCTCTCCTAGAAATAAATAAAAACATTAAAAAAAAAATAAAAATAAATAAAAAAATAAAAATAAAAGATAATGTCAAATTGTTTTTCTAGAGTAGTTGAACTTTTCATTTCAATATCCATGTATGGCAGTTCCAAATTCAGCCATATCATCTCAGAAACATGATACCTAATTGTGATGTTAACATGCATTTCTCTGATTATTAATGTGATTGTGCATCTTCTTAAATTCTGTTTTTTTTCTGTTCCCTCTATTGTGAAATGTTTATTCATATATTTTGTCCATTTTTCAATTGGGTTGTTTGCCTTTTTCATATCGATCAGTAGGATCACCTTATATATTCTGAATATTAAACTTGTGTGTTATATTTATTATAAATATCTTTCTTTTGTATGTTTACTGTAGTCAGTTTTTAAATCCTTTCCAATTAAGGACTTTTGTCGATAAATATGTTCTCTATATTTCATTATAGGGAATACCAATAGTGTAACTTAATAGACCTTAATTGCTAAGTGGCTTAACATAAAGGAAATTTCTTTTTCTTTTACATTAAGTTCAATTAAGGGCAAGTTGGGGTGGGAAGAGTTCTGCACCAAGAAGTCATCCAGGGACCCAGACTGATGAAGCCTCTGCCATCCTCAGCCATTGGTTTTCAAGAGCACCCTGATCACTGACATCTAGTCTGTAGACAGGGTTGGAAAGAAGATGTTAAAGACTGCATGATACACTTTATGGGCCACACCTGGAAGTCATATACCCTCAAAGGTGGTCTGCTCACCTCTGCTGGTCTACAAACTATTACCTCCTCATCACTCCAGAGTACAGAAATTAAGAATAAGTATTTACAAACTTTTACTAGCAGTCTGGCAAAGTAATTTTATGTCTGTTAAATCTGATAATAAAAAGCAGGATTGTATATGATATGACTTTTTAAATATCTATTTTCTGGTAATTTATTTCTATTTTCATTTACAAAAGCATTGGTCCACCATTGGAGAAAAAATGTCCATTACCACAGATAGTTTGAGAAGCACTGGTGTATGCCATTTCAGTCCACGTCCCTTTGGCCAAAAGTTAGTCACATGGGCCCACCCAGAGGCAAAGAGACCTGAGAAATGTTGTCCCTAACTGGGCAAACTCTTCCCCACAACTCCAGTCTATGGAAGAGGTACTTCATCTTTGTTGAACTGCCCACATTGCTACCACAATTTTATTTCAAAAGTCTTAAAGTATTGCCTTTCACTTAATTCACCATATCCATCTAAAAATTATTTCTATGTATGGTATGGGTTAAGGATCCAATTTCATTTTTTTGCATATATGTAAGCATATATATGTATATATATGTATTTTCCATAAGTGTTATTTCCTAGCACCTCTAACTGAAAAGTCCATCCTTTCCCTAATGATCTAAAAGGTCACTTCCGTCACATACTAAGTGTGCAGGGCTAACTGAAGCCAACATACAATTGTATGACTCTGTACCTGTTGTTAAAATGCCAAAATACTTACATTACTGTCAGTATATATAACTTATTGTATCAATTCTGAATACCGAATGCTCCCCCTTTCCTGTGGTGCTTGCTGTTTTTGTGGTTTCCTTATTTATTTGTTTACTGACCTGACTGGACTGTTTTAGTGAAGTCCATTTCCCTCAGGAGGTGCAGCCTCGTAAGTAGCTCTTCAGAGGGTACAGCCCTGGCTATGCACACAGTTGCCTGGGATCATGGTGGTTTTAGCAAGGCTTTCTTTGGCTATCTCTTTTCCATATCTCTCTGTAAGAGCCTGACTCTGTTGGTATCACACCCAGCTATTGGGCTCCACTAATTGCCCATTGTTTGCTCCATTGTTTTGGAGTGCTCTGAGGACGCGAATTGCTCCAGAGTGTAATCCAATCTCATTTAGGCTCCTTTAGAGGTAGCCTTTGGGGTTGTAGTGATCCCTGGGCTCTCTTAGTTGTTGCTTTCTCTGGCTTTCTCTGGTAAACCAGTTGCCCTGCAGTTTAACTTGTTGCTGCCATGGAGCTACCAGCCTCCTCTTAATTATTTACCACCAAAATATCCCTTGTTTTCAAGAGCACCTTTGGGTTCGAATTTTCTCACATTCTTCCAAATAAAGCCCTTTCTTTTGTGAGAGGTTCTGAGTTCTCTGTTCTAATGGACTTTCTCTCCCCCTGGGCAAAATCTCTGAGCCACTGCTACTGGAGCTGAGGATGGGGACAGTGGCCCCCTTCTCAGAAAGATACCTCTGCTTCAGGAGCAGGGCTCTGGGAGGGGGAAGTAGTTTCTATTCTCCGGCTGCTTCTGTTCTCATGGAACTCCCGTTTACATGTGAGCTGGGCTGAAAGCGATGGGAACGCAGCACTTTTGGACTGCTGCACCTGGGATAGAGCCTCTGTCCTATATGGATGATGTCTGAATGGAAAAGGGTTCTCAGTCTCCCCCATCTCTAGGCCATACTTACCTGGAATTTAGCCTTTGCAACATGAACCTAAAGAGGATGAGGTAGCAGCCTGGCTCTCTTAGAGATGACATAGCTGGGATCTAGCAGAGGAGGGAGCCCCTTCTTAGCCACACCCACCTGGAGTTGAGCTTTGCTCATGCTGAGCAGGGTCGGGGAGGCAGCAGATCCTGGCTCAAGTGTCACTCTTGATGTTCTTACCTAGACTTAGTATATCTTCTTGAATAAAATTTTCTTCATCTGCTGTATTCTCTTCAGACAATTTCAAGAAACTTTAAATAGTATTTTTAAAAAACTCACCAGGTGTAGTTTCACTGGGGAGCCAGTCCATGGAGCTCCTATTACTGCCATTTTCCTGGAGATGGATTTAAAGACAGAACTCCCCCATCCGATGACTGATCAGTATAGGGGTGCAAAGGCTCCAGCCCTCGCTGTGACTCGGGACAACTCTCAAGGACTAGCCCAGGGTCAGAGCTCCCCATATGGCTGCTGAAGATCTTTGCTGGGACTGCCTCTCAACTCAGGTGCTTCCTCTGCCCACTTCTGCCTTTTCACTTCCTCGTGCTGTTCCTTAAAGCACTCCCTAATACGTGACCTGCAGTGTCCATCTCTGAGTCCACTTCCTAGGGAGCCCAGTGGCAGCTGGTACCCTTATGCTATTATACTATGCTATTCTCTTTACTTTTGTACATGTTCAAAGTTTCCATAGTGAAAATTTAAGGAAAGAAAAGAACTCAATCAGACCGGATATGGTGGATAAGGTTGTAAGTGACAAATGACCTCTAGGGTTCAGGTTTGGGAGACTGTGTGGTGCCATTCACTGGGCAGGGAACACAGGAAGGGAGCTATTCGGAGAACCTATGATGAACCATCTGGAACACAGTTTTTCAGAGGCCGAATCTGAGGTTCCTATAGGGCTGCAGTATAGTCTGGATTCAGATTATCGAGCTAGAAACAATTCATGAAAAGGAATTTGAGAGGAATACAAATTTGAGAGGAAACCAACAGTCAGAACATAGCAAACACCTTGGACCCAACTCAACCCTCAACAACTGAGGGTTCACCAAATGAATGGATTTCACTGCTAGAACTAGAAAATAGTCCTGTTTTCCCCATTCTGTTTCTCTGACCATAATTCTTTTCTGGTCCCCTCGTCACAGGAGATCCTCTCCCACCTTTAGTCATATGTGAGTTGTCTGTGCAAACAGAGTGGAAGTTATCAACCAGGTGGAATCATGCTCCAAAGGAACTAAGGACTTCTGTAGGGGAGATGAGGCATGCATAAATGATCAAGGAAGATTAAAACCACACACACAAGAAGTAAAGTAAGAAAGCTTAGGTGTAGTGGCATGGAAGTTCACAGGGGTGGCAAATATTTGCAGTTAAATCTGCAGGCTACCCAGGCTGTGCTCGCCCCTCTGATTTGTAGTGTTAATACTTCACTTTGGTTTTGCTTTCAATACTCTACCAGCAGACTGCGAAATCAGGACACAGCTTATGATGGCTTACCCCACAGCTGTTCAGTGCTCCCATTAAAGACTTTGTCGTAACGGTTGTATATGAACATTAAAACAATTGTAGGACATTAAAAACAATGTTTCAAAGAGCAAAAACTATAATATTGAAAAGGATCTGTATATAGCATTTCTTAATGTTTTAATGTTTCAAAAATCTCTAAAAAATAGATTTGACTTAACAGAGTCCTAGTCTACTTGTGAGGCTAATTATATATTTCTCAACTTTTTAAAATGCATTGCTCTTGGTGATAAACACTACAGGCAGCCACTTCAACCCTCAGCCTGCTCTCTGTGGAGACTCACTGTTTATGATTATTAAGCATCCATAAGACCAAAAGACTTGAGCACCCTCTTTAAATAGCACCTCTCTAATTAAACACAAACATACAGATGACTGAGGCTACAGATGTTTTTATTAGTAAAAAATATTTAAAACACCTTCACCACTTTTTAAAAATGGACTCTTACTTTCTTGAATACTGTTTGCAAAGCCATAAACAATGAATCATCCTGTAGGAAACAATTTAAAATAAAATGTAAAATGTTGACAACCCCTAATATGCACAGATGAGGTTATTTATTTTAAACAATACTTTTCTTTGTACTTTACTACAAACTGATTAACGTAAACATACAAATTACAGATTAAATTTAATGCCCCAAGCTTTCCCACATTCCCTAAACTCACCTCCCTTCTGTCCAACAAGAATTATCTTCTTCCAAAGGATTCTCAGTATCTGGCCTTGGTAGTGTGCTCGCACACAGTATTCAAAAAACACGACAAGCAAAAAGCAAAACAAAAAACGAACAACAAAAACACCTAGAGCAACTAAAGTTTCAATTCACACAATCAAGGATATCTCAAAGTGTTTTATTTAAAATGAACTAAGTCTTTGAGTGACTTATGGGGATTATAGTTAAATAACTGGAAGAGCCCTCTATTTTTGACCAGATTAGTAGATGATTAATATTTTAGAACCTTTTTATATAGTTAACCAAGGTCCCACCTGTTAGAGACCTCAGATATTTTTCTATTCCACGCAGTTTAACACCCCACAACATTTGGGAATTCCGCAGTTTTGCAGCGACACAGAGTCTTGTTCCCTGAACCTCCCAACCATCCTGTCTCCCCCCAAAATGTGGGAAAGGGCCAGGCATCAGAAGCGGACAAGTTACCGAAGATAACGAGCATCGCTGCCCCCTCCGACACCCACCGCGCCCCACAGAAGGCCGGGAGGGGCCGAGCCTCCCACATGAGCTCTCACACGTAGGCGGGCGCGGGGGGCACCCGCCCCACGGAGCAGCCCGGGCCTCGGGAGGAGGGCGGGCTTCCGGGCTGCTGTGCTGCGGCCGAGCACGTACCGGGGCGTGGCCTGCAGCGCGGCGGGCGGGGTTTGGGGAAGTTTCTCCCCGAGGCTTGTGTTTCGCATCCTCATCATGTAGTAGCAGCCGCACCTCGGACGTTAGGAGTGGTCGGTCCCCTCCGCATCCTTATATTTTCCCCGCTGAGGGGGATGTCTGATCATTGCTGCTCTCAGGCACCTGTCTTTCCTCTCCGTCCCGGGATGGATCCGAGACAAGGGAATAAAAGAAATTAAATAGTACAAGGAGATCGGGTGTCTGGGCAGCGTCTTGGAAAAAACCGTCCACTACAGGTAAGAAAATTATGTACAAACCTCTGAAAGGTGTGAACACAACAAAGCTCCAGGAAGCGTTGATAGGAGGGTTTGTGGTAAGGTGCAGCTTAATATTACAGGGAGACTGTTTTGTATCAAATCCTACAGATCAAACAACGATCTGTAAAACGATCTGGGACAACTGGTTCAGCGCTATTTTAAGGATGAAACACGAGTAAAGTGGTTAGCGGCAGACCTGAAAAACGCCTGAGAAAAAGATTTTCTTTACACTGTTGTTGGTTCCAGTTGGCAACATGTTTGCAAAGGTTTTATTTAACAAAATCCCATTGTTAAAAAATGGAAAAGACTCCATATTCTTTGCGACTTGTTTTTGACGTTGCTACATTAGAAATCTGAACTTCTAGAATCTAAGTATTTAAGTTTCTGCAAGCCAGTAACTTTAAGGGCATCTTCTGTGTTTTAGGGGTTGTAGGGGAAAATAGCTCCTTAGAAAGGTAGTTGCGAAGTTATACAAACCTAAAAGAAAATAAACGTGTATAATGCCATTAAATCAAACAGCTCTGGGAGGACCATACCATACATTGGTTTAGTCTTTTATAGTTCATGAGCGGGCTTTCCATATATCATCTCATTGACCTGTGAGTTAATGTCTCCATCACCAGACATTTGACTCTCCAGTTCAAACTCAAAATTTGATAGCACTTTAGACTACCTCATTTCCATTTACGTCTTGACATTCCTCTCTTAGGAGATCCCCTATGACTTCATTACCTTCACCCCATTGCTTGTTTGCTATTTAAACAGTCAATATGCAAAAGGGTATGTTCTGCTGCTACTGAACTGTCTAGCACCTACCTGGTGTTTAGCACCATGAGCTATGGAGTCACTGATGGCCAGCTCAAATGCTCAGGCTGTCTCAAGAATGTTTTCTTATCTACAAAATGAGATATAAATACTAATTCATAGGTGTTTTTCAGAGATTGTGAGACAATATGCTAGCACAAGTCCAGCATATAGGACCTAACAGATACTTAGATTCATTTTTAACTCCTAATCTAAAAGCCATTGTACTTAGCTGTGGTAAACTCTCTGTGGAACTCTTTTTAGTTTCAAAGTTAACAGTAAGGCTTAGAACAAAATACACTAAACTCCTTTCTTCAGGTGTGAAAAATACTGTGGTCATTCATTCACAGCAGCACCAGAAAAGTGGGAAGTATAGGTATCCATAGGGAGAAGAGAAGAGCTATCATATACTTCTAGTCGCTAGGGTAGCGTTATACTTCAGAGAAAGACATTATAAAGAAAGAAGTGACAGGCTCAGAGAGAGATCACAATGCTGGGAAGCAAGGGCTGGTTCCTCTATTTCCAACAGCTTCAAGCATTCCAGGTGGGTGGTTTCCTGAATGACCAAGAGGTGGGTACTTATTTTCTTCCATTTCCACTGTCCATTAAAGTGGCTTTCTCTTCTGTATCACTGCTCTTACAAGTCATTTTCTGACTCCCAGTCAATACATAATCTGACCGATAACTAAATTTGAAAACTAAACTTTTAGTTTTCAACTGAAGTTAATTCTGCTACCAAAATGAGAATTTTTGATATTTTTGACCTGAAAATATTAAGCAACTAATTTACTCTAAAATACCTCTAAAATAGCTCTATACTATCTGTAATGAAATGCAGAACTACTTTGATCACAGTATTTACACTGAAGTATGCATGTGCCCCCCAAAATCTTGGAGTCTTTGAATTATAAATTTTTGTTCCCAAATTTTCATGTAGCTGTAATAACACTTTCTTCAGTCTAAGATAAGATCTGGGGCTGTTCATTTTGTTCAAGATATTTTTGTTCTTGTAACCTCAGGCTACAGTACCCAGGACCTAAGGCTCTAGCACTGCCTATGTAATTTCTCCATAAAAATAATCTGCTGTTACTTCTAGGTGCAGAGGCTCACAGTGATTTTTCATCTTTTTGTGCAAAAATGTTTTAAAGCAAGAATATATTACTTTTATAATCAGGAAAGAAATATGGCTATTCCATAAAAACAGAAAAAAATGAAGTTATTTGAAATATATAAAATACAGAGTTATAATTAAAACAAAAAAAACCATGCAAGGTTTGTTCTAGTTTCGTCCTGGAGTCAGAAAATCTTAAGTGTAAATCTTTGATGTGCCATTTATTACCTTGAAGGCTTGGACAAATCGATTATCATTTGAGAGCTACATTTCTTCATCTGGGAAATGGAAATAGATTAGAAATCTTTAGCGGCACTTCTCACCCTTACAACATTATGTTACTATAATATTTAGGATTTGCTTTACTCATCCCATTCATATTAAAGCATTAAAATTTGCTTTACTTTAATAGGTTCATAAATTTACAAATGACAAGTTTCTTTTCTAAAAGCGTATTTTTTACAGTGGAACATTACAGTTTGCTTTTACTTAACATGACGTTTATGGACACAGTATACATTAAAACGATGGCAATAAAATAAATGTAGAAATAATCATTGGCAACGTAATTTTTATAAGATAATTACTGGTAATCAATTTTATGAGTTGGAGGCATTGAAACAAAATTTTTAATATAAAAGCTGACCAAAGAGGGCCTGGTCCACAGAAGATGTTTATTTGATGTAACAAAACAATACAGTTAGTGTTAGATCCAACCACAAAAAGCAAAAGGAATGAAAAATTTGTACAATGCACATAGAAAAACAAGATGTTTACTGTGACAACTATATATTTCTAAAATAATGCTTCTAAAATTACTCAATTATTGAAATCTATATGAAAACAGAAGGATGTTAATAGCGACAAAGTGCATAAAACCAAACATCAAATTTTGAGCAAATTAACAAACTAGGCAATTTTGCTAACAAAGCATGATTTTTTTTTCTTCTTCACAATTTGCTCAAAATATCTTTATACCAACAGGGTGGGCAGAACATTTAAGTTTAATATCAATTACACAATATTAGCATAAACTTCCACAACTACAGATAGGGTATTGTTTTCTTTTGAGCTGGCAAAGTGACTACAGAAACATCAGATCATTTCTCTGAATTGAGAATTTTATCCAAATAAATGTCACATACCTTCCAGATATATGCATATCTTTCTATATCATGTAAATGGCTTTACCCATTTAAATAATAAACCATACAAGCATTTAAGAATCATTATTTTATGATTAACAATGTCATGTTCCAGGTTTAACAATTTCATAGGCCAAAAAAAATTTCTTCTTAAAAACTAGTTTTATAAATGCAGAATATATTGCATGAGTAACTGCTGGTATTTTTTTAAGAAAATATATTGTGCAATTGTGGCTACCATGTACTGCTGGCAAATCATTATTGTGTACGTAAAATGTGAAAAAACTGAGTAAGAATTTTTCAAACTGATCATGATGAAAGGTTACTGCCTTCTTACAAAAATTATATTGGCATCTTATTAAAAATAATTCGATAAGGGACAAACTCCCTAGCCCAAAATAAATAAATAAAAAGGTGCATTTTAAAAATGACGCTACGGCAATGCAATGGTTTAAATACCAAGGAACTGTGAAAATGTGCGGTCTGTGATCTGGCATTAAAGAACATACTAAAAAAGAGCATTAATGTAAATGAAGTAGAAAGGGGATCAAGATTGAACTAACCAAGTTTGTGCAGTATTGTAGCCAGGCTTCTAAAATTAGATATAGAAAATATAAATAGACTGCTTTAGGTAATGAGCCACCAGTGTCCAAAAAAAGGAATGAGATTATGAAAAAGCTCAGTTAACTTGATCCAAAGCTCTGAGTAATTCTTCACCCTGCAGTAGGTTTCTGCTGCCTTGTATAGGAGCATTAACTTCACAATCATAACTGGTCAGTTGTGGTAATCCACTCTCATCCATTGATTGCCCCAGCAGTCTACATGCTAAATCTGAAAAACAAAGACATACCTAAGTATTCATTCACCTACTCAATGAATATTACCTAACACTCACTATGATACAGGTACTGCAGAAAAATAAAGCAAATAAGCTCTGAGTTTTTAGTCTATAGTGCAAAACCACTGCTATAAAAATAAGTAGGTGCAATAAAGTGTTACTGGTGCTATGTCAGAAGCGTTTAAAGGATACAATGATGGCACTAAGAAGTGATAAATCAATTTAGAAAAAGGCACAAAAATATACAAGTTTTAGCTTCTATTGAATACTGATGGCACACAAAAATATATAGAAGATAATTACTGAAAATTAAAAGTTCCATCTTGAATGGCTATTCCTGTGTTAACCACCAGTGGATAAAATGCTACCTTACGTTTTAATGATGCTAAAGAATGAAAATCACTCTGAGAGTAAAGCTTCTAAATAAAAAAGTTTCATATATCTTAATTCTCTGTGAGATGTTCAAGGGTAGAAAGAATAAACTAACCAGAGGGTATTAAAATAATTGTCTTTTGCTCCATTCCATTCTGCTCACTAGATTTGCATCCTTTTACACGTTTCCAAGAAAGTGATGTAGTAGTTGCACGATCATCTGGCTGCTGTAATAATGTTCCCTAAAAACAGTACAGTTATTTCAATTTTACTATGTTGAAATTTTGTAAGAGCAGAAACTTTGAAATCAAAGTTCAAGAACAGTAAGTAGGCAGATTTCTTTAAATATGGCCCCACATTACTTTTAATTCTCTCTTAATACTACTATGATAAAGTCATTTGCCACTCACTATGACAACTGTTTCTATAAATGTTTTCTAGTTAATATAGTCTGAAAACTTCAGTATGAATTATTATACCAGCACTGACTTAACATCAACTACTGTTTTTTTGGAGGTAAGAAGGGTAAGTAATAGAAAGGGAAGAGAACAAGATTGGTGGTGACACTGAGGCTAGAGTGAGGGGAGAAATTCACTTTTTACTTAAAATATATTTGCATTGCTTGGAATTTTTACAATGAGAATGTTTTCATTAAATGTGGTTTTTTAATGTTTATTTTTACTTTTGAGAGAGAGAAAAAGAGAGATAGAGAGATGGGGAGGAGCTGAGAGAGGGAGACTGAGGATTGAAAGCGGACTCTGTCAGCACAGATGCAGAGCTCAGAACTCAACAAATTGTGAGATCATGACCTGAGCCAAAGTCAGACACTTAACCAATTGAGATACCCAGATATCCTCATTTAAATGTATTTTTATGAAATCAATCGTCTTTTATACAAAGTGAAAGAAACAATGTTTAACCCGTGAAAATAGATCTTTCGTATTTCGAAGAAACAAGAAATCACCTATACATTAACTCATTGTATACAGCACATTAGCTTCTATACAACAGAAAAACAAACATATTCTCACACTTACAATTCCTACAGCTTGAAAAAGTGAACCGTCATTTTCTATTTTTCGCTTTCTCTGAGCATTCTGCAAAGCTAGTATCTTTGGATTTAGTTCCTCCTCAGGAATGGTACTTCTGGGAAAGAAAAAAAATAGTTGCTTTACTATTTTTAAAATATTCAACTGTTTTTTAAACAAAATATATAATGCCGGTTTTCCAACCACATTAAGGAATATGTTATATGTAAGAGAATTTTCCTGATTACTGAAGTTTATCTTAAGTCAAAGCTCAGTTTTTAAAAGAAAATTTCTTAAAATGTACATCTACCTATTTATAAAATAGATTTGAACAGAACTGACATTTCTGTATGTTAAAGTTAAATACTGCCCGTTTCATTCCAGCCAATATAACTCAAATATTTTTGGGACTACTGTAATAGAATAGTAACTTCACATTTCTAAGGCATTTTTACTTTATAACTATTGCATTTAGTCTCACACTGATCTCCGAAATAAAAAGGTATAAAAACCTATTTTATAAATGAGAAACCTGAGGCTTGTTAGCAATGGGACTTGGAGCAAATAACGGGGTTAGCTGCAGATTTGGAAGTGCCTTCTAGATCTCCTGACACCCACACCTCTCCCAGTAGTCTTCCCACCAAGCCACTTTGTCCTCAGCATTGGTCTGGTTATCAAACCTTATCTCCATTTAAAATTAAAGAGTGAAGAACTGTTTATGTATCAGGCACACATTTTCTGTTACCTATTTTGTCTTTTCAAGAACTCCTCCCCCCAGCCCTTACACAATCACAATAGCTCCTTGCTCTGTTCCATACAGTTGAGAATGCCATAGGGTAAATGATACCTTATTCAAACTCCTCTCCTACATGCAGTTTTGTTTTGGATTTTAAAAAACTCTGTAAAACCTTCACTATTATAGATACGCAGGTTTTTAAATTCCCATAGAAATATAATATCATTATGAAGTATAATGCAGTCTATCATATAAATATCATCTTAGTAGTAGCACTTCTAATGATTTATCAGTGCGAGCAAATGGGGGTAAGGGGAAGAGGGAAAGAATGTGAAGCAGGCTCAATCCCCACCATGGAGCCTGACACGGGGCTCAATGCCAAGACCCTGAGAGATCAAACCCAAGACAAAATCAAGAGTCGGACGCTTAACTGACTGAACTACCCAGGCACCTCTTAATGGTTTATTTTTAATCTTTGCTCTAAAGCTGTAAGTCATCTGGTTTAGTGTAGCATGTTTATTTTGCAAATAGTTAGAGAGATAATAAAGAAAAAGCCTTCATACAGTTCTGCAAGTGCTTAGTGCATACTATTTTGGTACTAATGTGAAAAAAAAATGCTGAAGTGACTAGATGTTAGACTTTGGTTTTGACAGTACACAGCTGTTCAGAAAACTGAATATCCCATGGTCCTCTGTAGCTAACAATTAACTAAATTATAGGTCATTGCCAATTCTATTCATATATTCACTCATCTTCTTCTAATAACCGTTTCGTGACCAAGTATTAATACAATGAAAATGTCTAAGAGATTGTCACTGCCTTAAAGGAGCTCAGAGTCTACAGACATGTGGAGACAATACTAAATTACAAAGTAATATAAACACTTCCTTGTTAATCTAGAGCCTCACGATCTTTTCCTAGTTCTGGTAAAAGGTTTCTCCTAGCATTCTAGGTCAAAACAGTGATGAAGGGCAGGAGGAAAAAAGCCGTAAACTCCTCTTATGGCAGTGCTTTTTCCTTGTTATTGTTGTTTGGCTCAATGTAGGCACAACAGAAATTGTTTCTTTCCTCTACAAACTGCCTCTCTGACTAGCTCAAATTTGTTTCCTTTTGACTACAGCCTCAAATTTAAAACGTCAAATCCCACTATAAATTATATATAGAAATTATAACTTAAAATTTGGGCGGTACACAGGTATTTGTTCAAACTAGCTCGATAAAAGCAACATCATAAATCATGTTTAGATTCCTCTTATTAACTCTTAAACACTTATTTAACCTATAATATAGCTAATGTTCTATAAATACGTAATGAAAAATAAAAGCAATTATACAGAAATTTTAAAAGAAGGCTTTAAATACCTATGTTGAATACTGAGAACTGAAGACCATCATGCTCATTCTGAAATGGGGAACTGGAAATACCCTTAAGTCGGAAGGTCTTGTATTCAGGTAAGCTTTAAAATAGCTTACAGTGAGGAGAGTTAAGTAGTCTGATTTAACTACTGTAAGAAACTGGACCAATTTTTGTACATTTATTGAACTTAGGGTTACTGGCTGCATTTAATTTTGAAAGTGCTAGAAGATCCTACCTCCTACATTTAGCTAGGTGTTATGGTTATTTTCAAGAAAACAACTACACCAGTTAATTTAGAAATGTTTTGTTGAGGGCTTAAGTCCAGAATTTGTGTGTAAAAAACATATTTACCAGAAAGTTTGCTAAGTTACCACCACACACATTTTCTCAAAAATAATGAATCAACTATAACTTGAATGTTGTATATAATTACCTTTGACTCAAAGTGACAGATAACACATTAGGACTTCTTGGATGAGATTTTTCCGTCTGTTCTATGACCCCTTTTCCTGCTCTGTTTGGTGAGGCTGTCCGACTTCCAGTATCACCATACAGTGATGTTGTGGCACCAGTAGTAACTTTAGGTACGTGGGTAGGAGATGGAGATGCAATCAATATTTTAATGTCTTCTATGCCATCTTTTGTCACTGTTTTTAATTCATCGGTGGTGGCAGTGGTACTGGCAGTGGTAAGAGGAGGCTCCTGCACTTGAGCTGGCTGGAATACTGTGATTGTGCCCACACTCTGAGGGCTTGTAGAACTGTTTTCCAGTGGCGACAACTGATCGAAGGAACGTAACTGGAAGTCATCATCCATTGGGATGTACGGAGCTAACATCTCCAAGTCTAAATCAGTGTCCTTAAAGCAAAAAATACATGAATTTTACAATGGCCACATCTCATAAAAGAAAAACAAGTTAAACCCAAAGTCACTTCAAACTAAAAATTAATAAAGTTTAATAGAAAATGTAATAAACAAGTTTATATACCTGGGTGGAAAATGGATTCTTGGCTTCTGTGTCTTCAGCAAAAAGTTTCTCTACCAATTCCAGCTTAAATTCATTGACCATATCACTATCCACATCAAAACAATATTCACTGGGACTGTTGGGCTGAAAAAGGAATTCAGTGTGTTTACTTTTCCCTGAGAAAACCTGCACATATTTTGCTAGTTGTTAGAATTCTCAAACCAACAAAGTCCATCTCTTCTATCACATTTTACCTAACTAGAGAGAAGTTTAACTTTTGAACTTACCCATGTAACTAATTTTGCCAATATATACATTTCTGTATAACATCGTTTATGAAATTAGGACTAAATGATACTTATCTTCTGAGGAGTAGAATTCATTTAATAATTCAACCCCCCCATGGTACCTAATTGGCCAATAATTAGATATGATATACTATTCACTGGATTCTACCTTTGTACTGAGAGGCCACACTTCCGTGGTGATCTACCTAAAAATCTCACATTTACCCTGGGGTGGAGTAGGGGTAGAGACTTAAGTTGTTTCACTTGCGTTCCCCTTAATGAATGCAGTGCTATTTTAGGAGTTCTGAGCAAGGATTATAACCAGAAAACCATAGCTATAGAGTTTAAGCATAAACTTTTGCTTCCCTCATTTTAACGTTTTTGTTAGATTTACCTTTGTTTGATTAAACACAAATAATCAGTAGATTTTTATGCTGGGGAAGCTGAGCAACCACAGCACAGAGTATTTTCTCCTGAAGACTCTGATATGTCAAATCTACTCTTAGCTTGCCAGTTTGAATTAATATTTAATGTAAAATTATTCGCCATTTATTAAGGCTTATTTGTGCCTCATCAACTCATAATATTCAAGTCTGAGTTGCCCTACTCCTGAGCTGTTTTAGAAATAGGAAGCTCTGAAACTGAATCATTCTACATTTAGAAATAGAGCCCCTATGTGACATCTTTAGTCTTGGCCTCATCCTGGCCTTTAAAAACTATTTTCATTTTGTTTACAGAAAAACTACTATCAAGACAGAACTTGAATAAAAAAGTTACCAAGCATTTGTTCTCTGTAAAACTTCATATTTTCATGTTAAATTTATCCAGAATTTCAAAAGTGATGCAAAGTGGACTAAACTGCAATTAGCTTACTAAAATTAGGCTTTTGCTACTTGACAATTCTCCAACACAATGGGCAGTATGTATGGGCTTGGAGCTATTATAGGCACATTGTTTTCTATCAATGACTAAATTTAAACCTTCTTTGGTATTCATTTTATAAATACATTCCTGAACTATAAATATGAAAGTTATGCTCTTCTTTTACCATGACACCTACCTCAGGTGAACTCTGTCTAGTGCTTCCATCAGAAGGACTAGCTGGCTGATCTTGAATCTGGGGCATAGTAAAAGAAAGTTCCAGTGACTCTGGATTTGGCTCTAATTTTAGTACAACTTCTTGATTGAGTGCAGGGTCAGCACTACTTCGAAGTGGCTTTGGCGTTTCAGAAGCAGGTAATGGAGACATTGCCAAATTTATGTTCTGTAATTTTTCATTGGATGAGGGAAGCATTACATCATTATACAGTGGAACTTCCTCAAGTTGTTGGTCATCAGTTTCTGTGTCTACAGGGGAAAAAAATTATTAGCCAACTTAAATAGTAGCTAGATTTTAACATATACAGAAATGGAAGCCCCCTTTTACAAAACCTCTAATTTACTCAAACAAACATGTTGCCAAATTTTCCTTCATCATTAAGTTTACAGATCTTATGGTATAACCCTAAGTCTGAGTTTTCTTCCCAATCTACTACTGATAGCTCCTATTATATTTGTAACATAAAAAACCCCTGCAGGGGCAACCAAGTGGCTCAGTCGGTTAAGCTTCCAACTCCTGATTGTAGCTCACGTCATGATCTCACAGTTCCATGGGAATGACCCTGAGGTGGGCTCTGTGTAGACAGAGCAGAGCCTGCTTGGAATGCTCTCTCTCCCTCTCTCTCTGCCTCTCCCCCACTTACACGTGCTGTCTCAAAATAAACATAGAAAAAAAAACCTCTGCAATTCCAACCCTTTCACAACCTTTCATTCATTAAAATTTAACTAACTTTGAAATTACAGTTTTCATTTCCAGTGTCTGATATTACGGTACGACTGGTGATTTATCCTTTAGTCAACTATGCTGATTACAATATAACTAACTCTCCTACATTGTGGAAAAAATAGGGCAATGGGATATAGAAATAGCAGGGTAGCTGAGAACATTAAAGTGGGAAGAAGAAATACCTAAGCACCCTTTGAAGCACAATTTCTAACCATGTGACAGAAGCAGGAATGCTAAGCAATTACAGGGGCAAAAATATTTAAGCAAATACTTTGAAGAAGACTTTGAAAAACAAAATATATCAGACTACCATGTCCAAATGATTACCAATAAAAAATGTCCAAGTTCAGTTAAAATGGGCTTACAGCAATAGTTTAGGCAATCAACAGAAATATTAAAGACCCACCATTGCTACCGAAATCTAAAGATATGATTGTGTCTCCAGCAGCTGGGGCCAGCAAAGTTAAAGCATCAGGTTCCTTCTTAAGTTTATCAAAGAGACTACTTGTGTCTTCTGATTCAACTTTGGTGAACAGCTGAGTCATTTTCATATCTGAAGATTCAACTGGCTTGAGGACACATTCTGTTTGTTGAAGGGAGAAAATCAAGTCGTGCTGAATAATACCACTGTCAAAAAAGAGAGATTAGTAACTTTTAACTGAGCACTGACACAATGCAGGGGGTCTCTAAAATGACTTATCTCTTAAAATAATGCTTTATGAAAGGGAACATTTTAAGATGCTTTAACGTAATCTTTCAGGCATACTTGGTCACATTCAGGTTTAAAATGCCAATATGAAATAAAGATCTATAAAAATTCATAGTACAAGATATTTTACATATGTGACTAAACTAAGAAACTTCAGCTCTCGCTTTGGGAAGAGTGATGGTGACAAAGAAATGGAATAGTCAAGTACATGAAGGGCACAAATACATCTTCATAATTTTTGTGCGGATTCACATGTAATGTAACTGGCACAGAAGAACTCTTTGGAACTGATGTATAAGCATGACCTAAGGTTAGCCCTAGAATATAAAGATATATAGATAAATGACCAAGGCCTTTCTAAGGGGGCAAGGGTGCCGTTATTTTCCTTGGTGTTAAGAAAATAATACAGTGATTAACACCTATAGAATACAGTTGAAGAGGGATGATGAACAACAGATCTATGTGTTTGGCATAAATGTAAGTTTTCATTGTTTCTTTAATCACAAATATTTAAGTGTTCGCTAAGTAAAATGAACGAAGGATACAAAGTTTAAAATAACTAAACTTTGTCCTCAGGAAATTTAGAACCCAGTGCAAAAGTAGATGTACAAACAATTAAAATACAAAATGGTAACTGCTAAAATAGGGAAGGTCTGCTCTACAGCCAACAAACTAAAACTTCAGCTCAAGTAGGGTTTGTTAGGCAGATGGGACAGGGGCAAAAAAAGGACATTCCAAGTGGGTGATTCTTTTATAATGGGAAAGTCACAAAAGAATTGGCACTAATATTAAAACATTAAAGGATGGGCGCCTGGGTGGCTCAGTCACTTGAGTGTCCAACTATTAATTTTAACTAAGGTCATGATCCCAGAGCCATGGGATCCAGCCCTGAGTCAGGCTCCGCACTCAATGTGGAGTCTGCTTAAGATTCTCCTTCTCCCTCTGCCCCTCTCCCTGGCTTGTGCACTCTAAAGTAAAAAAACCAAAATAAATAAAAATAAAAACCATTAAAGGATGGTGTCAGAAGTAGCAAAAATTAAAACAAATGACCAAAGTCTTCCCAAGTGACATGGCCACAGATTTTAGAAAGAGGGTGGATGGAATCTATGGAAGCATAAAAGTAAAGAAAATGTCAAGAGATGATGCTATTCAAGTAAGTAAGGGTTTATCTTGGGGGTGAAAGATCTTTAAAATAATTCTAAGGAAAATGAGATGATCAGGTGTCCGTGCAAGAAAACTCAGTACTGTGGTAATGTGGAAGATGGGCTAGCAGGATGCAGTCACCTGTTGAAGCAGATCAAATGAAAGATCATTTTATGACATCCATAATATTCACAAACCAGTCAACTAAGAGTTACTGAATACAAAAGAGCCATGCACTCTATTATACAGCCTTTTACAGTAATCTCATATAGGATTTCATCTAATCCTCATTATAACCTTCTGAGATAAGTATTATCATCTCTCCTATATTGGTGAAATTCAAAGTAATAAGTACTTCCCAAGGTCATGCAGCTAATAAGTGAAAGAGGTTTGACACAAACCTACCTATTCCAAGGCCAGGGTTCTTCCGATAAAAATAACATAGCTACTTGAAATAGTATATGCTGACAGAAATAGGGCTACAGTAAACTAATCGAATAGGAAATCTGGTCTTTTTTTAAAGGTCTTTTTAAAAATGGGAGTGAAAAGAATGGGAAGAGATGGCTACTGATAATAGTACAATCACCGCAGAACAGCAGGCCTGGCCACTCGGGTCTGAGTACTGAAAACCATAATTAGGTAGAAATGTGAAAATAAAATTCAGTTAACATTTTATAATCTTATCTCCCTTTACATAAAAGGACAAATTATCCAAAAAGGTTATTACTTGCTCCCCTCAAATATTTACTTTTCAGACTTACCTCACAACATAATTTACACATACAATGCACTGTGGTTGAGAGTTCTTAGTGTTATATATGACGGTTGCTTGAGTTTCAACCCAGACATATCCACCTCTTTTAGCAAGCATCCTGTACTGTCCTGTGGTGACTTGTCCTTTAGTAAACACTAGGAGTGAAAAGGAAGAAGTCATGCAGAGAAAATAACTTCAAACTTTCAATCAAATAAATGGATGCTGAATGTTGATTATTTTAGAAAAAAGGTTTATTTTAATAAAATTATAATTGTTTAAGTGACAGAGAAAAAGCCCCAGCATCGCCAAATATATACACAGTTCATTCTTCTAACCTTTAAAATAAACTCCTTTCCTGCCAATCTTCACTTTAAATAAAATGAAAGCCAGGAATGAGGGACAGCAGTGACCAAAATTCCTTTAATGATTTATATGTTGAAAGTATCACAATGACTAGAGAATGAATAATCTTGATTCTACAAAGCACATTTGAGCAAGTGGCACTACTACATTTCCTTACACTTCTACTTAGGTTTCTGGAGAATTAACAAAGCTTCAAGTAGCTGTGCTTGCATATTTGAATTTCAACTGATAATCATGCCGAAATCCTGGCAATTTAAGCAAACTTAATCAATTACTAATTTGGGAGGAAGTACCAGATGAAAAGTACTGATGACATTATCATGGGTCTTGGGGTCCTGACTGCTGACTTGGGCTCATTCTGCAGTTCAAAGATAATCATTCTACCTCAGTGACATTCAGGTATCCCCAAATCACATTGGTAAGTCACGTTTAGGTACAGATTAAACAGGCGAGTGAGATTTGCACGTCTTACTATGGAATCTTCAAATAACATTCACAAGTAAAATTGAGAACTATATCGTATGTCAAGGGTACTTGTTAACCACCTGTACATGACATTTGATCACCTTTACATTCACTGAGTTGCTCAACAATTATTTTCTAAGTGCCTTCCGTATGCTAACCACGGATCTAAATACTTAAATGTGAATTCTGAAAATGATGCTATACAATATTCTGTGACGTTTTTAGTCTTTGTATTAAAAATGCCAGGTTAGTTTTATAGATTAAATGATTGTACTTTAACTAGTACCAGTTACAACAAACATAAAACGTAGACTTAATGGTTGATATCCCTTATGAAAAGTTCTATTAAGACATTTAGTCTAGGAAGATTGGTTAATTTTACCCAAAACATTAGATGTGTGGCCAAACAGTAAGGAGATTGCTAAGAGTTAAATAAATAGAAAAATCTACATAGCACTTCCATTGTACTTACTATCATGATGGGTTTTGGTCAGATGGTCAGAGTCCAAAGCATGGTAATATTCATAAATTGAGCGGCCCAAAAGTTCCTCTGGCTCATATCCCATTAATTCAGTAATTCTGTTAAGTAAAGAATGTAAGAAGAAAAAAGAGAAAATTTGCTTCTCTAAAGTAACTGATATGCATTAATCTCATGGACAAGTGAATTTTCAAAAATAAAGAGCATCTTCTTTGCTTAGAATAAGTTTACATCTCACTTTTGGTAACTCTAGAGTTACAAATATGGCACCATGCATGTTCTTTAAATCCTCTGGGTTCACATCTGCTTTTTAAGCCATTTATTCCCTTCACTTAAACTTGTTACCTATTGTCTTCACATTTTACTGTACTTACTTTTGGTAATAAGACAGGGAGTTCTTAAGTAGATAGAAAGTACTGCTAAATAAAATGGTAAAGATTATAATGGTAGTCACTGACATTTAACTTAAAATACAAGATTAAATCTATAACATTAGTTTGCCATAAAACCAGATTCTTTTTGTAGGACTATGTAGAAACCAGATTCTTTATTTAACAGTGCCCTGAGGCAAGGCTTCAATTTAGGGGATCAATATTTACTACAGAATTTTAATATCAAAGACTATCTACACTAAGTGAGAAGTAAAGAAATATATATTATGTGTGTTTTAGAAGATGCTCTTGTAACTTAGGTTTTTAAATAACATAAAATTATAGGAATTCTTTTTAGATGAAATAATGGTATCAAACTGAAAATGGACTAGAAAGTAATCTAGCCTAAACTCCTTTTGGTTTCCTGGTAGTTCTTTTAAAACAGAGATTAGACCTTACTACTCTGTAGCCAGTCAGAAATGGAACCCATTTCATGTGAAAGAGAAAGCGATTTTTCTACCACCACATTACACAGAAATGTTCTTTTTTCTAGGAGCAAAACCTGAGTTAAACTTTTCTTTTTTAATTTTTTTTTTAATGTTTTATTTATTTCTAGGAGAGAGAGACAGTGTGAGCAGGGGAGGGTCAGAGAGAGAGGGAGTTACAGACTGAAACAGGCTCCAGGCTCTGAGCTGGCAGTCAGCACAGAGCCCGACGCGGGGCTCGAACCCACGAATCGCAAGATCATGACCTAAGCGGAAGTCGGACGCTTAACCGACTAAGCCACCCAGGCGCCCCGTGAGTTAAACTTTTCAATTTCTTGAGACTTTCTTAGGTGTAAGCAAAAGTTACTTAATGTACTGTGTCCAAAAAAATAACTACAAAAAACACACAAGGAAGATATCCTTCTAAGGAATGTATAAAAGTAATAGTTTGTGTTTTCACACTTTAAGGCAAGATCTGCCATATAGTTTATTCCACAATAATTACAGATAAATAGAAAGAGGTTTGTTAAAAACCCCAAAAACTAAACCCAAGCTAAAATGCAGACTTCTTTACAAAGGGGTATCCCTAAACACATCTGCACTAGGTGGCAGCATTACAAAGGAAACTAGTGTTTTCAAAAAATAGTCCTATTTCTTTAAATTATCCTTTAAAAATAATTTTAATTCATCTTAAATAGGTTACTTTTAAACAAAATTCCCATGGGATTAAAAAAAAAACCCTTTCATTATTTAAATCTTTATATGCCTGGGACACCTGCATGACTCTTGGGTTAAGCATCTGACTCTTAATTCCCGTCAGGTCAGGTCATGATCTCATAGTTCTTGAGTTCAAGCCTCACAATCAGGCTCTGCACTGACCGCGCAGAGCACGCTTCGGATTCTGTCTCCCTCTTCCCTGCCCCTCCCTGTTTGCACATTCTCAGTCTCTCAAAATAAATAAATAAACTTAAAAAAATAAATAAATCTTTACATGCTTAAGTATGCCTGGCACTGTTCGAGTATGAAAACACAAAGTCAAAACCCAACATGTAGCTATCTTCTGGAACACTTACGATACTACTTACGAAATAATGTGGTAAGTGTAATGATGGTAATCTGTTGCAGGAATCAGAGAAATCACCCTTATCAATGAGAAAAAAATGGTTGGGTGAGCGATAATTTCTTACAGGAGACTTATGAGGTGAGCATAGAAGAGAAGCAGAGAGCAAAACCATTTCAGGAAGAAGGTCTCAGAAGCAAAGAGAGAGATGTGAAAATACTTGACATTGTATAAACGAGAAAGACTTTCATGTGGTTAGTGGGGTACCTGAGGAAAAATGAGGCTAGAGAAGTAAGCAGATTAACAAGGGCCTTTTATTACCGTGTTAAGAAGCTCTGATTTAATTAGATCTCAATCAGTGCTTCTCAGTCTGAGTTGAGGTACATCTATCATTAAGGGATACAAGATGTTAAAATATAAAAAAGCATGTTTTCTTAGAAAGTCAATTTTATTTAACTTAAGTACAGCTTATATTTTGTACCAAAAAGGGGAGTGATCCAGAAAATTTGATCATAAAATGTTTTTAATGGACTAGGAAACCTGTGATCTAAAGCAACTATGCAGCATATTAATCATTTATTATAGGTGTCCTGAGGACAAGAACTGTTACTCTTCATTTCTACTTTGCCATGAACATTGTAGATGCCAAATAAATGTGCTGACTGACTATAAACAGAAATTAGTATAGTAAATAATAAGCATCTGTGAAATATTCTGAATGCCAGAAGTTTTGGTAGGTTAGGTTTTCTCAAAATGGGGCAAAAAATTTTCCTCGGTCTCAGTTCTTTGGGGTTTTAGATGTGAGAGTTCCTGTAAAGAGTTCTAACCAAAGAACAGCAATCTCCCGGTCAAACCGAAAACCTCACTTGGATGATCTCTAAGCTGGCAGTCTTATTCCTCTGTCGTGATCATTTTGCCAGTTTTCTCATTCAATCTGTGAGAAATGTCACTCCCTTTCTCAATTCTCATTCTAGTTCCACCACTTTCCATTCTCCACAGTTATCTCTATACTTTGCTACTAAGTTTGAAAGATAAAAAATAATTCCTCAAAAATGGATGGGTATCTCTGTTCTATCATATATCCACATGAATAATGGCAATAAACACCAGAAAATGCTTGTCACCAGTGGTGAAGCATTCATTATGTGTACAAGGCACTCAACAAACTCCTTTAATTCTGACAAGAGATTTTGGAAATATTACCCTTATTGCAAGGATCGTAAAATTTGAAAGAGTTAAGTTTTAATACCAAGACCACACTGTAAGTATCAGAGCTGCAAGCCAGGACTAAATCCAGGATTATTTTATTCTAAAGCCAGAATTCTGTAACATTTCCTTGTCCAGTAGAGTGGAGGACTTTTATCTACTTTATATTTGACTAAGTGCTTAAAACGGGTATTACAGTCTTTAAGATGGCCCTACATTAAGAAGGTGTTACAAAAGATGGAAGAAACTGATGCTCAAAAAGAAGAATAGGCCCAAGATCACTTGGATATAGGCAGCAAAGTCAGGATTTAGTAGTCTGGCTACATAAGCTATACCTTCAGCTACTATGTTATACAGTCTTTCAGTAAAAACTGAGACAAGAGGGGCGCCTAGGAGGCTCAGTCGGTTGAGCGTCCGACTTCGGCTTAGGTCATGATCTCACAGTTCGTGGGTTTGAGCCCCGCGTCGGGCTCTGTGCTGACTGCCAGCTCAGAGCCTGGAGCCTGTTTCAGTCTGTGACTCCCTCTCTCTCTGACCTTCCCCTACTCATGCTGTCTCTTTCTATTTTTCCTAGAAATAAATAAAAACATTTAAAAAATAAATATTTAAAAAAAAAGAGAGACAAGCAAATAAATAAATTACAACGGTAGAAAAAATGATAGACATATGCCCAGGAATAGTAGAGTATACTGACGAAACAAGAAAGGTTCCACAAAGGAGTATCTAGATAGCTCCTGAAGAAGATGTGTTGAGTTGAAGAAAACTTCACTGCAGAATGAGAAAATATATGTAAAGGCACTACGACAGCAAATCAGCACATGGTACTCTCTAGCTGTAGGGTATGGGGGTGGGGGGGGGTCACATCACAAGAGGTCCCTCTCTTCCTGATTAATTTAGAGAAGTGGGCAGAGGCCACATCATAAATATCTTTGTTGGCTATGCTAAGCAAAGTTTGGGTTTTATTGTCGAGGTCTAGTTTTCTTTCAGATTTTCAAAATGTACATCTTTTTTTGATAAAGAAAGATCTCCTGCCCTCCTCTAATATTTTTATAAACCAGTTTTTTCTGTGTAAAGATCTGCTTTTCATGTTAGGAAGTCCACTTTTTGGGAACATAGATGAGAGATTAAAGGGCAAAAATCTGTTGGCAAAGAGACAGTTTAGAAGATTATGGCAACAATTTAAAGCAAAGTTAATAATGAGCTGAAGAATTCAGTCGCAGGAAAGCAAGGGTGAAAAGGAACAAATGGATCAAAAGACATATGTAAATAGCAAATCTGTGAGATTTAGAGACCAACTGAGTATACATAATGAAGGTAAAAGAAATGTTAAGATGACTTCCAAATATTTGCATGAGTCGTGTGTCTATAGTGGTATACTAACCATGCTAGGCATTGTAAAAAGGAAAAGCAATTTTTGAAGTTGTTGTCTTGGAGCAAGTGGTACAGTCCAGTGACAGAAATATTGTTTATTAATACAGAAGAATATCCAAATAAAAATATCAAATTGGCAATTGAAAAAGTTATGAATGTAAACAGAAATGGCAATAGAAAACATGAGCAATATGTAGGGTGAGGAGATGATCAAACACTTCTCCTTCTAGTCCATAACCAAAAGTAACCTATTCTTCCTCAAATTATGCATTATATATCTCTGAATGCTACAGACTAATTAAAATTTCAAGTTATAGTTTATATATCATTTACCTTTCATCACAGTAAGAAAATTTCATATCCAGACTGTGACGACTGAGAAAAGTCTTGCTATCTAAAGGAATTTCAATATTTGATGGATGAGGAATGGGTTCACAAATCAGCACCAAGCATGTCATGGGTGGTTTCTTATACCCACACTGAGATTGGTTACTATTGGTATCGTAGACATGAATATGGCCTGTGCAGTGAAGTACCTGTGCACAAAGAAAACAAAGCAATTATTTAAAAAATATAAAATGCTACTAAAAAATATGCAAAGATAAATAGCTGAAGTGTGACAACGCAAGTAAGCTTTGATAAAATTTACTGTCATTAGTAGATTAACCCTGTCTTTGAAATCCGTTAAGTGTTTCCCATAACACCATTCATGACTCAGGCACCATAAATTACTCACTAAAATATTCCCTTCAGGTGCACCTGGGTGGCCCAGTTGGTTGAGCGCCTGACTTCGGCGCAAGTCATAATCTCACGGTTCGTGAGTTCGAGCTCCATGTCAGGCTCTCTGCTGTCAATGCAGAGCCTACTTCAGATCCTGTGCTCCCTCACTCTACTCCTCCTCCAGCCTCTCTCTGTCTCTCAAAAAGAAATATTTTAAATTTTTTTTTTAAATTAAAAAAATAAAAAATAAAATATTCCCTTCATGCAAATCTGGTTTGATTTTTTCATTCATTTAGTCAGTTTAGTGGCAGTTTGACTTACTATTTTTATTATTTATTGCTTTGATTTCAACACTGAGCAAAGAAATGAAACAAGAATGAATAGAAAATTTAAGTTCTATCAATATTCAAACACTGGGTAGTTGGAAAAACCAACTGATTAAGTTAGTTTGGTACACCAGAGTCACAGTTCACATAAGTTCATGCCTCAAACTGGCAAACTGCTACAATTTTGGATGGTAACTCTGCAAATGCCAATGAACAACTTTAAGTTTTCCCTCACAACCCTAATGGTATCTTAAATAGCATTTAAGTGTTGAGTTGTATGAGTGTTGAGATGCATGAATTTATCTATAAACCAAGCATATCACCACTTACAAATAATTTTTACTTACTTTCCATGTTGCTGACTTTATGTTCATGGTTCTCCCCCGGCTAGTTAGGGTACATTTCATTCTGAGAAAAAAGCTTCGCTGTGTATTTTGCTCTTTACCCTTCTTCACAAGGCCTAATGAAAGCAGGAAATAAAATTTAAAAACATAATTAAATATTTAAAATTGTTTCAGTAAGAGTAGCACCTAGGTACTATTCAATTAAAGGTCTCAGCATAAACAGTGATTCATACTCCAACACAATCAAAGAATCTAACACGCTCCAATGAGTAACTGGGGTTCACAATTCCAGTGATTCCCTGATTGCAGATAACAGTTAACCATTTCACACTGAGCCATTAAAGTTGGCAAAATTACAAAGAAATACAAATGTTGTAGGAGAGTGCCTTATAAAGTGTACTATATCAGTGTAATAATAAGCACACCCCCCCAAAAAAAAAACTTCAGCGAACTCCTCCAAACCTTTGCCAAATGTGTTAGCTCAATTTATAATAAAACATTCCATGTATTTATAGAATTAAAATAGCAACTTTCTTTTCAAAGCAGGTAACATTTTTATATATCTGATTTTTCCTCAGATCTTCCTGTAAGGCGGGCATGACATTATTTCTGTTTTGTTACTAGTGGGGAAAAAACAAAATATTGAATGACTTTTCAAAGCAAAATTAGAGTGAAATAAATTTAGGTATATTTACGCCCATGCCAAGCCTTATATAACTCAAACATGGTGAAAAGGAAAATAATGAAAAGCACAGAGGTGGGGAAAAAAATAAACACATGTTCAGGGAATAATAGATAGATCAGGTTGCTGCAATATAAAGTACATGCAGAAGCATAATGAGATAGTTAGAAAGAAAAGATTGGGGCTATAACCGGAGGCCCTTGTATGCCCTAATTAGGAGTTCGGCCTTCAGTATACAACATGGAGCTTCTAAAAAATTCTGAGAGGGGAAGCACAGTCAGGAACTTATGTTACATTAATCTAGAAGCAATATATATGATGTGTTAGAATTAAAATATAATGATGGTAATCAGGGGCTGAAGAGTAAGAGAAGTGAAAAGAAGGGTAACAAATGACACATAAAAAACTAGAAAACTGATGGAAATAAGTGAGGAGGAGGGAAATTAAAGGAAAAAAAAGGATCTGGGGATTTTAAGGCTAGTAAATAATATAAAAGAAATAAGATAGTTTAAATTTAGGCTTACTTAGCTAGAAACACTGGACTCTTCTAGAAGAGTTCTAGTTCCATAGTATTGGAATTAGGCAAAGGGGCAATCTTGGTGCTGATACAATTATTTGGGCTGAGTCAAATTAAGGTTTAAATTTGCCCTCCCTTACAGCGTTTGGGAATGGATTTTAAAAAGATGCCACAAGAACCATACTGGACTCAGTGGTGGTACAGAGCTGTGTTGTGGTTGTGGTGCCAGCAGAGATCTACTTGTAAAATCTTTGAGGATTTTCAGTCCTTCGTAATCTAAGCTTGAATTGTACTGACCTTTGGAAACCCAAAGCCTTTGAATTGGGACAGGAAGATTAATTTAAAAACCAAGGTACTATCATTTTCCTAATGGAAAAAAAAAAAACATTTTAAAAGAACTAAATTTTCAGATCTCTAAAAACAAATCATTTTATAATAATTTAATGAACTCTAAGTCATTTTAGAATTTAAGTGGAAAAAATAATAGAACTATGTTGTATAAATACACCACTGGTTCTCAGCATATCATTAATATGTGATGCACTGCAGCAAACCCCTCTTCTCTAAAAGTGAAAAGTGCATTTCTGTTTCCCAAAACATTAAACATTGATTACATTAGGATTTTCAAAAAGTTCATGTGTTTTAAAAACCATTTGTCTTAAAAAATTTTTTTATTCAAAAACATATTTAAACTGTATTATGTGGAATATATTTGATTTAGAATAATGCATTAGCATCAATACCAAATCAAAATTTCCTAATATCTATCCTTAGTCTAGCCCAAGGGAGGTACTGGGCATCCAATACGAACCTCAAAGTCTGTAAACACTAGAAGTCCTATACTAAACTAATCGACAACTGGTGCCTATGTGAAGTGTATTTACTCTTCCTTCATACAGAATTATAAAAATTATATATTTGCTTTCCCAAGTTCACAGTGAACACAAAGTATGAAATTTCATACAAAGTATGAAATTAAAAACAGGAGGGGATTCCTACTGAAAAGGTCAAAAGTGGCCACAGAATGTAGTAAGAGTTGGTGAACATGAAACATCTCCAAAGTATTAATGAGCCCAACTACCAGAATTTAACCTACACTCTACCATTTACTAACCAAGTAATCTTGGGTAAGTTTCCAAATAATTCTGTGTCTTAGTTTCCTCAGTAAAGCAGAAATAGTAACAGTAACTTCACAGGGTGTTAACGCATATAATATGCGGAGAAGAGTGTTCTGGCACAGAGTAATCTCTCAATAGAGGTTAACTATTATCAAAAATGAAATCAGATGAAAAAGAAAACCATAAAAATATTCAAAAAGTAATACAGAAGCAAACAAACTTATACTCTTAATTAGAGAGCAGCAAAGGACAACTACAGAGCATAATAACAATTTTTCATTGTGGTAATTTTATAATTTATCAGTATACTTTGTGGCTTCTTAAGAAGGCACAAGTGTAAAGAGGTTTTAATTATTAAGCTTTTGTAATTCAAGAGGTATTTTCCAAAATCTTAGAAGACTTATTTTGAACAATTCAATCCTAGGGGCACATGGTGGCTCAGTCAGCTAAGCATCTAACTCTTGATTGTGGCTCATGTCACGATTTCAGGATTCATGAAATCGAGCCCCTCATAGGGCTCTGTGCTGACAACGTGAAGCCTACTTGGGATTCTGTCTCTCTCTTGGTCCCTCGTCAGCTCATGCTCTGTCTCTCTCTTTCTCAAAATAATGACTCTCTCTCTCTCTCAAAATACATAAACACTAAAAAAAATATCTCAATCCTAAGAGTTAAGAAGTCTCACTGGGTCTTTTTTACTGCTGCTAATATGGGGGCAAATAATATAATACTTTGTAATATTACTTACATAGTCTCAAATTATTATGAACATCCTGAAGTCAAATAAGCAGTTATTAGACTTTTGAAAAATCTGGTGAATTTTCTCTTTTCTTTATCCTGGTCTTTTAGAAAGCTTGAACACAAACTGTTATACGTCAAGTATAACAACTATCTAAAATCTTATTATTTATTATGACTTCCCCTTGCCTAAAGGTTGTTTTATGTTATAAACTGATCTCTTTGGGTCCCTTGAGTTTTATGTAGTATTATATCTGTATAATTATTTATGCAATTAGGTGAGCTTTAAAAATTAAGGTATTCTTATGAAATTTCTAAAATACAATAACCAAGATTTAACAAAGAACAGAGTAATATTTTATTAAACATGAAATGATATTTTGAGCCTTAGGTTAGTATAACAGCAAACATTTTAAATTAGTAACAGTATCTTATTAGGTAAAACCACCTGTCTGATTAAATCAAACACCAGACTTTTCTTACCATTTCTATGTGTAAGCATTTCTCTCATTTCTTCATGGTCACATGGATGAGTAAAATCAAACACACTGTGTCCAGTTAGTTCAAACTGTAAGAACATTTAAAAAATTAGATCTTTATCATAAAATCATAAAAACATTTAGAAGGGCTCTTAATAGATGGGTATTTAACCTGAGTCAATCCCATGTATTTGTTCACATTATCAGAAATGTAGATCATATCACCATCATCTGTGAGAACCATAACAAAACCATCCAGGGCTTTCAAATAAAAGCAATTCATCTGTGCCTTCATTTCGTCTTCAATATCTAAATCACCTAAAAGGGCACAAGAAAAGGAAAATAAGTTGAATGTTCTACTTAAATGACAGCAATATTTAGATATTTTTATAAAGTTTTCCCCAGATACTTTATTTAAAAACTAAAATTATAGACTTGCCAGCTGCTTTTAATGATTACTTTTAAAGTAACATGGCAAGCAAACCATTGAAAAGAAGGGTCATGTTATTAAAAGAAAGACTGGTAGGAAGGTGGGGCAGAAGAGAAAGAGGGGGAAAAGGCCAGTATCTTGAAAATTCCTTACTGACTGGTACAGCCCCTCTGGAAAAAAGTGTGGAGGTTCCTAAGGAAACTAACAATAGAACTCCCCTATGACCCAGCAATAGCACTGCTAGGAATTTACCTAAGGGACACAGAAATGCTGATGCATAGGAGCACATATACCCCAATGTTCATAGCAGCACTCTCCACAATAGCTAAAACATGGGAAGAGCCTAAGTGTCCATCAACAGATGAATGGATCAAGAAGATGTGGTGTATCTATACCATGGAATACTACATGGTAATGAGAAACCATGAAATCTGGCCATCTGTAGCAACATGGATGGACCTTGAGGGTGTTATGCTGAGCGAAATAAGTCAGGCAGAGAAGGACAAATATCATATGTGTGCACGTATAGGAGGATTAGGAGGAACTTAACAGAGGACCAAGGGGAGAAGAAGGGCGGAAATGGTGGGGGAAAGGGGGAGAGGCAAACCATGAGAGACTCTTGAATGCTGACAAAAACTGAGGACTGATGGATGGGGGGAGGAGGGGTGGGCATGGAGGAGGGCACTTGTGGGGATGAGCACTGGGTGTTATGTGGAAACTAATTTGACAATAAACTATTTGTAAAAAAAAAAAAGAAAGAAAAGAAAAAGAAAATTCCTTACTGAAACTTTAAAAACAGGTAATGAAAATCACATTAAAGGACAGAGAATAAAGGACACCTTCTAATTACTTCTCATTTCTAATTTTTAGGCTTATTATGCCCTTGTAAAACAACTCACCAGCATCCAGAAGTTTCCTCACACGCAAATAGCTGATGGTGAGCCTCATAACAGAAGCCTTATCAAGATGTGAGCTCACATTATGGGGAAGTGGTAACTGATGAGCAAGCTCATAGAAAACTTCAGACTCTTTACTTCGCCGAGATCTCGCTGCATCTCTAGACTTTTCTTTTCGACGTTCAGAACTTATCCTATTTAACAAAAAAGGAGGAAGAGAGAAAAAGAAAATTTACATAAATTAGCTTGCTTTTTGCTTGGATAAAACTAATTTTACATTTTCCTGCTTTCCATAGAACAATGTGAAAGTGCCATGTAATTAAATTATATAGAGATTGGTCTATTACATACATGAACACATAAAGTAAGAATGTAGCTATACAAATTTCTGGATTACTGAAGACATATGGAACTCTCACAGGAAGTCCAAGATGGAGCTTTAAACCTGTCTGAAACAGGTATTTCCTTCCTGGCATATCAAATGAGAGGGGATATTATGTTTTAGCCAAAATCTTAAAAGTAGTCTGTGTATCTAAGGCTACCCTCATAGCCATTCAGAAGTACTCTCAACATAAAGAAAGCACCACTAAATCTAAAGAAACTAAAGCTGTACATATTAACTTGAAAACAGAAGTTGTTAAGTAGGCAACAGTAACAGCTACAAACTGATTTTTAACTTGTTTCTTTTGACTCCAATATTTTCCCAATTTCTACCCTTACCACATGAGCAACACTGACTGTAAGCTATAGAAATCTCTATTAGCAGCAATAGGAAGTTACCATTTTCAGGTTGCTTATTCCCTTAGCAGCCCCTTTTCTATCACTGGCACAAGTACCAAATAAAGGCAGGAGTGTAGAAGAAGAAGAAAGATGTGACACAATACTAAGAATTGAAAAGAACAGGTTAATAGAGATTAATAAAGGTGTCAAAACAAGGATATATCTTTAGGAAACTCTTCCAAGATTAAAGTCAGATTTTCCTAAATTACACCAAGCAGAGACATTTATCTTCCTTTGCTTAACTGATTAGCAACATCAATTCCTCCTGACCCAGCTGGAGGTAAACAAGGCTAAACCTGGTTCTGTCCTTAGTTTCTTTAAGAGCTATTGTTCATTAAAACCTACTGTGTGCCAAATGATAACCTGTACCAGGTGCCTAGTTATCTCAAAACTTGTAAATAGGTTAAATATTATCCCTTTTTACAAATGAGGTTATACAGTAGGCTAAAAACAGCCATCACCAGACAGGATTTGAACACAGGTGTTTTTTCACTCCAAAGTCTTTGCTCTTCCGGTGTTTTATCTTAAGGAAAAATGTTGCTTCTACCTCAAATGTGCTCCTATAACTTTCAACCTAATTCTGTTAAGTCAATTATTTATTAAATGTTGAAAACAGCCATTACCATTTATTGAGCACTTAGCAGTATGCTAAGGACTTTGCCAGTATTATTTCACTTAATCCTCCTTATATCCTATGAAAGAAGCAGATAATTGTATCTACCTCAAATCTCTCCTCCCTCCAAATGATCTGCAAACTGCAAAGTTCAGTAATAGAAGCAGCATTCTCAAAAAAACACAGGCAGGGTTCTCAGTACATGCTCCTATTATGTTGAATAACAGTTGTATTATGCAATAGTGGTAATCTAGTTTTAGCACTTAAATTTGTGTGCATATCTGACTTTTATGCAATAAGGAATGTGAATATTTGCTGTTGTTAGAATGTAACTGAACTTTGATACAAATTTTTCGATTCAAGCATCCAGATCAATTTGAGTATCTTGAGATTTAAGGTAAGCTATTAAAAACTATTATTTATAACTAGTAATCTGTATGAATCAAGATTTTCTTAATGCCATATAATTTTTTTAAGTTTATTTATTTTTGAGGGGGAAGAGGCAGAAAGACAGGAAGAAAGAGAATCCCAAGCAGGCTCTGCACTGTCTATGTGCAGCCTGGCAGCCTAACGCAGGACTCAGGCTCGAACTTCATGTATCACAAGATCATGACCTGAACCAAAATCAAGAGTCTGACACTAAACCGCCCAGGCATTCCAATGCTGTATGATTTTTTTTTTAACTTTTTATTTTATTTTAAGAGAGAGACAGAGAGTAAGCAGGGGAGGGGCAGAGAGAGAAGGAGACAGAATCTGAAGCAGGCTCCAGGCTCTCAGCTGTCAGCACAGAGCCTGACGCAGGGCTCGAGCCCAGACTGTGAGATCTTGACCTGAGCCGATGTCCAATGCTTAACCGACTGAGCCACCCAGGCACCCCTGTATAATTTTTAAAAAACATGAAAATAAATTAGACTCTGAGGTTACCATGAAAATGCAATAATGTCAACAGTCTGCAACTTTATTTTTTATGTGCATTACAATTGCCTCATTGTTTTCATTAACTTTAAGTGAATGTTTTAAATTTGAACTTAGAAATGTATAATAATCAAAGTTTTCAAACTCCATTTTATACACATACCGAAGTTCCTAGGGGTGTGGGAGAGATCCAGTGTGTCCTGCCTAGCTCTAGCATCTAACTTTCCTCTTTCCTCTCTGAATTGGCAGGTGAGAGGAAGGGATGGTAGTGGGAATCAGTTGACTATCTGGTTCAAGTAAAACCAGCAAAAAAAAGTGTGAGGACCAATGATCTCATGATAAATCCAAATATTAGTTCAAATGTCACAATTAGCCCAGGCAATCAAAATTTTATCAGCAACTTTCATCAGACTTACTAGGCTTCTTTTCTTAAGTAACAGGATACTTCAAGAGTTGACAAACCTGAATTAGATGAAGGTGATGAAAATCCATGTGTCCTATATAACATAATCTATCTAGACATAAAGCAATCAGGAGACCTATAATAAAGATTAAATATAGAAATTTATCTGATGTTCTTCACATGTGACTATGGGGGCTCTTAAAATATTTCTTAGCTTAAAGCAATAACTAACAAAGTTCTTATGAGTTTCAACATCAAGTGCCCAGCTTCTTGTCTACTCAGAGGAAGGCTCTTTTTATGAGGTCATACCCCACAGAATTAAAGTACTGGCAAGAAATTATTTCAGGCAAACCACAGCATCTGGGTCCCACAGAGATGAATACTGTACTATTTATTTACTTACTACTTACATTGTACAATAAAAGTTTTTATAGACCAGAAGAAATAAGGTCACTATATTTCTCTAAATTATCAATTCCATCTTTGTTATTTTTAATTAAGTACAGATCAAGTAAAGTTCTGCACTGACATGCTTGCATAAAGTGCTATTTCACATCTGCCAATCATGGTAGAAATCAGTTAAGAGTACAGTAAAAATTCTATCTTTTCAATAATTTGCTTACCCATTTCTATGACAGTCCTAGGACTAACATCTGAATAAAATAGCAAAATAGCTTGATCTTTATGGTACTGTAGTTTTCAAACTCTTAACTATTTTATCCTTTTTTAACATACAGTATTGGACAAAAGCTAACTAAATTATATCTTGACATTATTTTGTATAGAAAATATATTTAGGAAAATAACGGAGTTGCTGTCACTATGCTTCTTGTATACAAAGTTGAATGGCAATAGCCATTTTACAGAGAATGCTTAGTATTCTTTAGATTAACAAGAACACGAAATAATTGCAGGTATTTTAATTTATCTATCTTTGTTGTCTAATTATATAGGAAAAGCTGTTAACATTCCTGATTGTAAATACATGTGACTTTAAGAACTGAAGTTATAGCCAGTCATTAAGAGGTGACTCTATCCTATTTCTAATAAAGTTAATACATTTTAAAAAAAATCTCTTAACTCTATTATTTGCTGCTTTAAAAACTATTTCTGGCTTTGAAGGTACAAGCTGTTGTTTTCCACTTCCTATGTCTGTGTTTCTACAGAACAAAACTTCTGAAGTGAAATTCCATGATCTAAAGGATGTGGGATTTAAATTTACCTTTCCAAAAAGGTCTATACACATTTTTGTCTTTACCAATTCATTAATGTGTTTATCTATTTCTCCATGCACTCTGCTGTAATATATATTTTGGGTCGTTTTTATCTTTTTAATTTTTGCCAATAGGTGAAGTGTAGTGCCCTACACTTCTTAAAATCTCAGGCCAGAAGAAATTCCAAGGAAATGTTCATGCTCTTCAGTTGGCATTTTGGCCTGAAGCTTTAAATCCAAACTCCTATATGAGGTGCTTACTATGTACACAGTGGTACTGTAAACATTTCTCATCAATTAACTTAATTTTTATTATCATCACTATGTTACACATAGAGAACCTGGTTAAATAACATACCCAAGTTTACAGAGTTAATAAGTGGCAGAGCCTTATTCAAACTCAAGCAATCTGGCTCTAAAAACTATACTGTTAATAAAGACTATGCTAGGTCTCAGAAATTCATTCTAATTACTAAGATAAGTATATATATATCCAGGCATTATAAAGTTCAAAATTTGTTTACTTCACATCTCCCAAGACAGAAAGGTGATGTAGAGGAATTGGCTCTGGAATTTAGAACTTGACTCTAAGCCATTCAGAAGGATTAATGGCCAGGCTCTTTCCTGGTATCTGCTTATAAATCCAAAATCCTAATTCATAAGCACCTACAATGGCGATGCTCTGGGCTTTACTGTCCACTAGCTCTGCAAAGCAATACAACCTTTAATGAATACTGCCAACCACTAAGGGGAGAGAATCAGAGGATAATAATTCAATCTATCTCATACAATCCCACCAGACTTTAACATTTATTGAGCACTTAATGTGTGCCAGGCACTATGTTAAACACTTCCACATATTAGCTCAGTTCATTATAACAACTCTATAGAGAACCAAAACACAAGATGGGAAATGGACTTTCTGAACCTTAGAACAACTTCATTCATTCAAGAAATATTTGTTACATAAACATTTATTGAGCGTTTACCATGCACTGTGCCAGTTATAAGGAATATAGTGATAAGCAGAACAGCCCTCATGGAGCTTAAACAGCCTACTATAGAAATAGTTACTTAATGCTCTGTTTTCAAACGCTGGTCTAGGTGCATCATAATTATTTAGGACATTCAACATTTCAAACCTCTGGGCTCTACCTTTGTAAATTCTGATTCAGTAGGTCTGAAGCAGGGCCCAAAATTCTGGGCTTATAAAAATAACCAGATACATATGATACACAGTTAGATCTGGGAACCACGGACTGAACTATTTCACTAACACTGTGTTTTAATTTTGCCCTCACATATCTACCATAATTATCATTCCACAATAAGAAATCTCATATTATGCCCTGCTTAAAATTCCATCAAATGTACACAAGACAAAATCTATTTTCTTTCATTCTTTCTTTTTTTGAAAGAAAGCGAGAGGGAGAGCGAGAGCTCCTGCATGCTCACATGCACAAGCAGGGAGGGGCAGAGAGAGAGAGAGAAAGAGAGAGAGAGGCAGACACAGAATCTGAAGCAGTTCCAGGCTCTGAGCTGTCAGCGCAGAGCCAGATGTGGGGCTCGAACCCACAAAACTGCAAGATCATGACCTGAGCTGAAGTCAGATGCTTAATCGACTAAGCCACTCAGGCACCCCAACAAAATCTATTTTCTAAAGAAACTCTCCCTTAGCTAGTAGTTCCCTGTCCGTCTCTTCATCCTCATCATTTCCTATATCCTTTGGCTACATTGCAGTTACTCAAAAACATAATATTTCATTCCTTTCTGGCTCAGTCTCTTTCGGCCTGAGGTACTCTTAATATGTGGCTTAGTAAATATATGTGAGAAATTTTGAAGATTCCACCCAGCATTGTTTTTTCTCTACTTTGTCTTCCAAAACTTGTTCTTCTCCCCTAAATCTCACTGCTCTGATTATTTTGCTATATATACATGACCTCTGAACAACACAGATCTGAAATGTGTGGGTCTACTTATACACGGAACTTTTTTGATACAGTACTATAAATGTTATTTTCTCTTCTTTATGATTTTATTACCATTTTCTCTAGTTTGCTTTATTATAAGAATACAGTATATAAAACATATACAAAAAATGTGTTAATAGTTATTGGTAAGGCTTCCAGTCAACAGTAGCTTATTAGTCAAGTTTTGGGGTAAAGGCAACTAGTAGTTACATTCTGGGGGGAGTCAAAAGTTACATATACGTGGATTTTCAACTGTGCCCCTAATGTTAATGCCCCTAACCACCTGCACTGTTGAAGGGTTAACTGTATGTATCTTCTCTGACAATCCTCAAAGCTTCCTGGAGGCAGGAAAACTGCCTCATTCATCTTTCTCTTTGTATTCTTAGTAGAGATGTGCGTAAATTCTACTTGGCTTTAGTATTTAGCCCTAACCTATTTGACTTTGATGGACTTCAGCCCATGGAAGGCTGACTACCCCTTTAACATTCTTTCTAGGATCCCTGAATTTGTGCTTCATCAGTGCTCCTGTAATCCTACAGATTATGATCATAATTAAACAGCATAATAATGTTAGTACTATGAACAAAGCATACTATTTGGATTTAATGTGACTATCTGGATATGCACTTTCAAGTGTAAGTATCTAGTGAGCATCTAGTAGGTATACTAGACGTAAATTAGAATTTAAAAAGCTATTGATTTAAAAAAAAATCACCTAGCAGTTTAACAGTGAATGGCACCAATACTATATCACCAAAGAGATATTTTTTATATCTTTTTGAGAGAGAGCATGTGATACCACCAGAGAAGAGATTTAGAGGCAAAGAAACTAGAATAGCAATTTATCAAAAAAAAAAAAAAAAAAAAAAAAAAGAGGCTAAAGGTTTAGGATTATTTCCCTTATCACTTTGATCTATACTATATACTTTTATTCCTAAACTGATGTGGTTAGGTAAATGCAAAGTTGTAGTTAATGCTGTTAACAAATCAAATCAATGCCTTTATAATTATGTCTTCCTAGCCCAGCTGGCAACACAAAACTTGACTGTTTTCTAAAATCTTTTTCAAGAAAGTGTTGTAATTTTCATCATGCATGAAAATTTTCAATAAATTGGTTTCTAATCCTATAAACTTTTTTCAAGGGGAGATTACCCTTAGACAGGCGTATTTATTATTTAGAGTGTTCTTACAATTAGTAAGATTTATTCTTCTATTTTCTACCTGGTAATTGCTGCAAAAAGATAATGTTTAATAAAAATATATACCTTTACTTAATGGAAAAAACAGCAAAAAAATTTGATATATCAAATTAAATATAAATTACATTTTCAGACAGCTAGCTATTATTTATAATTATTTTCTCCAGGAAAAAATGTCTTCTGAGTTCTAATCAATAAACTTAAAAATGAACCATTAGGATATTCATGTTAGAGAATATAATTCATTTATTCAACAAATATTTCTTAGTCATCTCCAATGAACCATACAGTGTTCTCAGCAGGGGTGATTAACAAAACAGACCATGTTACTTGTCCCATGGAGCTTACATTCTAGGACAAATATATCTTTACTTTTCTTGTCTTTATTCAGTTAATAGTTACTAGGTTAATCCCTAACTAACACCAACATCATTTGCCCTAGCAATAATCTTTCCATAAAATCAACTAACAAAAATTTAAGACATAAGGCAAAAGTCTACAAAAATTAATCTGTGCTTATAGAATATGTTACAATAGTGTATTATTTGAAAAAGGTATACAACAAAATTTGAGTATGAATCATTTTTCTGTATGTATAATACCTGTGTACATATGTAAAATAATTGTGTATATATGTACACATACACATATAACTTACAAATGCATAAATAAAACCAGAAAGACACAATATGCAGTTAGCAAATTAATAGTAGTTTCAAAATGGCAAGATCATAGAATATTTTGTACTTTAAAATTCATCAGTGAACTGATACTATTACGTACCTGCGTTTGTCAGAAAAGTTTGAAAGAAGTAGTTATCTAACTTTTAAATTTGTTTTCCAGAAATACTAAATAGAAAGGAGTTAAACATTTTCTTTATTTTGAAAATGAAGCAGGAACGATCATATTTCTTTCTGAAAAATGGAAAGTAGAGACTGAGTAAGCAATATAATTCAGAATTTTCAGTCTCTCATTATAATCTAATAACTGCCTTTTGAAATTTTGGCATTTCATAGTTAATTTCTAATTACAAAATCAAGTCAAATGGTTTCTAAAGAAAAATATTCAGTACACACATACATATTTTATTTTTGAAAAGAACTTAAATCTCTTGTTTTAGTTGTTTACTATCTTTACTAGTTTGGTAGTATCATGTAAATATCCACAATTAGAGAAAAGATAGATTATCCCCCTTCTAATAACCTCAGAGAAATGCTTAAGTACTCAATTTTCTAATGCTGCAGAAAAATAATCAGGGAACAAAGATTCACTGTTTTAAATTCAGGGTACATTCTGAAAATAAAATCTGTATCATATCTGAGGTAGCATTAATGTGAAAATGTTCTATTTATACACTAAATAAACTTAATTAGCTAACAGATTTACATCTGTTGGCAATATTATGTATTAAAGTTCTGTCTGTAAAAAGAATATGCTTTTGTTTCTAGATTATTCCTAACTAGTGATTTAAATAATCTCTCTCCTGGCTCAGAATTGGTATTGAGCCTCTTAAAAATAATCTTTGATCCTCTGCTATATATAAAATACTAAATAAATAAAACCAAAAATGCGTATGTGAAGCTATTACTCTTAAAGGTTCTCTAATTTTAGCTTCTATCACAATCAACTGGAGGGATTCTGGAAACATACATTACTAGGCCTTATCCAGAGTTTCTATTCAGGAGAGTTGGATGGGTCCTGAGAATTTCCATTTCTAACAGGTTAGCAGGTAGGTACCAATGATGCTGTTCTGGAGAATACTTTGAGCCCCTCTACTCTAAGAAAACACTTTATGTGTCTTTCAAAAATACCCAGAGAAGTAAAAGATTGTTCAACATCCAAAAATGGTTAACTATTTTCTTTTTTTAAAAAAATCTGCCCTAATGCTTTACATTTACAGGAAACATATCCAACCTCTTAGACATTAGTTAGCATTGCCAAATACTTAGGAACTCAAAACTACAAAATACACTAAGACTTAGACTAGATTAGACATTGGTTGGGCTGTGATATACATCACCATCCTGTGTAATGGAACTTTTTCCCCAGGTATCTATGCTTAAATCCCAACCCTGGAAATTTAAATGGTAGACTTGGCATGTCTCTATCAAAAAAACCAATCTCTCAGATGATTCTGTTTAGCACTCTTAGCTATTCAAAGTTTGTTTCATCTACAGGGGCTTGTAAAGTTTACAAATTCCTCAGTTTCATCACAAAATTACCAAATCCAAATGTCTACAGGTGGATACCTAGGAATCCTTATATTAACTAAACACCTAAGTGATTCTTTTTCAATTTTTTTTTTGTCTTATTTATTTTTGAGAGACAGAGAGAGACAGAGACAGCACGAGCAGGAGAGGGACAGAAAGAGAGGGAGACACAGAATCCGAAACAGGCGCCAGGCTCTGAGCTATCAGCAAAGAGCCCAACGCGGGGCTCAAACCCACGAACCGCGAGATCATGACCTGAGCCGAAGCCGGACACTTAACCGACTGAGCCACCCAAGTGCCCCAACACCTAAGTGATTCTTAAGACACAGAAATGTGTGAACCACCAACAGGTCTTATAGTAGAGATTTAACAGGTTAGCCAGCAATTTTTGAAAATTAAGAAAAATTTATTTTCAGCTGCAATTGCATATATGTACTAGGCAACTATGTTTGTCAGGCAGAACACTGCATTGAGTGGGTTGGGCGGTACTGTGTAGAATGAGGCACAACTGTAGGAATAAGAAGCTAATGGAATAGCACAGTGACAAGTGAGTAAACTAGAAGAGCACAATTAGGCTTCAAAGATGACCAAATGAAAAACAAAATAACTACAAAATTATTTTTTCAAACCTTTTAAACAATTTTTAAAATTCACCTTTAAATCTTTTTATGAATGCCACAAACATCAAAGGGATTGAGAATCACTGTCCATAAGTAACAGCCATATGTTAATGGCTTTCCCCAAAGCACATCACTTCCTTTATCACTCTTCTCCCTTTGTGTGTTAGCCACCTCAGCTTATAAATGTTTTTGTTTTTCTTAGTATATGCTTTTCGATAGTAATAGAACTGGAACTTAAAGAAGGTCAATGACACTACATATGCGTGTATGTTTTCAGAAGAGTGTGTCCTTAATTATATGCTTAAATATAACAGAAGGTATGTAAGTTATAAGTACTTAAACAATAAAAAAATTCACATGTATTGGAATAAAAGTATACACACAGAAATCACAAGCTGAAGATTTTTCTTCTTTAGTTCTAAACCCTGACCATAGTGAAGATCCTGGAAACAATGACAAAGAAAAAGCTCTCCTAAGCAAATGTCTTGGCCCTCCACTTACATTAATCCATCCTATCCAATGTTATCTAATAAATTTTCCCAATGAACTCTCTGATTCTGTTTCCTTATCTATTTAAAGTAACACTATTAGTAAGTGACAGGGCTCAGATTCCACCGGAGACTGAAGCCCCCATATTTAATATAGCCTATGCCTTTCCACAAATCAGATGCTCAGTAATAGTTTTTAAAATGAAAGATTAAAGAACTTTGGGGATAGTTTTACTTAGGAACAGAAATAACTATCTTCAGGTATTTGAAAAGGATGTCATACAGAAGGCAAGACTAGGTGATTTTTTTTTTTCAAATGCAGAGAGTAACACATGGGAGTCAAAAGATGGCAGGGTTTTGCTCAACAAAGTTAAGCAATATTGAAAGTAAACTTTAAGAATTTTTAAATTGTGTTTCCATTCTGGTGTCAATGTAAGGGGGGAAAAAGCATATTCTGTATCATCTAAATGATCTCTACATAGGTCTATATTCTTGCCATGAACCTTCAGTGTTTGAGGTTGCATTTGTTTATGATCCAATTGGTACCAAATGATCACTAAAAGGAATAGTTACATTTTTTAATGTGCACATTCAGCACATCTCAAAGGTTCACAGGGATTATTTGCTCCAAAAGAGATCTAAAAATCAGTCAGTGTCAAGAAATACTGGAACAAAAGAACTTTCTAACATTTAAAGCTGCCAAAAATAGACAGACTATTTTATGAGAGTGCTTTTGTGTATGTCAAAATTTTCAAAGCAGACTAGCCAAGTAAGTAAACACAATTATAAAAGACGATTCCGTGATAATGGTAATAACAAAACTGAAATCTATATTTTGCAAGAACCCCAAACTTGGAATCACTACACCAAAAAACAAGAGATGCAATACATAATAGATAAATCAACATCAAAAACTAATTACTCAATTGTGGCCTGAGCCATCAACAATTCAATGCTCTGCTTAACAAATTAGATACACAGATATCTACTGAACAAATGAATATACAATAATCTGTTACAGGTCAAGTGGTTAGCTGCTGGAGTAATGGTCTTGGGTTGAAAAAAATTTTTTTGAACCACTGAAATAAATCAACTTGATCACATTACCCGGGAAAAACACTCCTTCCTCGACTCACGGTGAAGGCTTTGACTACCAGTTTGACATATAACACATTTAAATATTTTAGCTGTTATCTGCAAAGGCAAGCAATTTCCAACTCTCTTCTGCAAACAGATTAAAAAACATTTAATTAATTCCTGACACCCAAAGAGCATGGAAAAGTAGACTTTCTTAACTTGCCATCCTGTAATAGCCAAATAAAGAGCCTTGAGAATATTTTTTTCCTTTACCATTATCACTATGAAAAATGATTACTTTAAAATGTTTTTTTAAGTTTTATTTATTTATTTTGAGAGATAGCGACAGCTAGCATGAGCTGGGGAGGGGGAGAAGGAGAGGGAGGTAGAGAGGGAGAGAGAGACAGAGAGAATGAATCCCAAGCAGGCACCACACTGTCAGCGCAAAGCCCAACACCGGGCTTGAACTCATGAACAGTGAGATCATGACCTGAGCCAAAAGCAGGAGTTGGGACACTTAGCCAACTGAGTCACCAGGCACGCCAGAAAAAAAAAGAAAAATTACTTTAAAATAGCACATCTGCACGCATGCACACACACACAAAATCTTCATTTAATCTGCAAAGGCCAGGCACTCAAGAAGAAAAAAGAAACAACTGGATAGGAAAAGCATCACTAATATTCTACTACTATTACAGGTTCACTAATGGTGTGCCCCAAAGGATACCATCCTTTCTCAGATTGTCCCAAAGAAGGCTTGAGTGATTCTAAATATGAGACTTCAAGGGAGTGAAACTCTTCTGAAAAAAAAAACAACAAAAAAAGTAGTAATTATAATAGAAAACTAATGATAGTTTCTAGTTTATTAAGCCCCTACTTTGTGCAAAGAATGCGTCAATAGCTTTTTTATCCTCACAACAATCCTAAAAGGCAAATATTCTTATCCTAATTTATAGATGAAGAAAGTGAGATCTACAGAGGTAAAGCAACTTGTACAAGATCAAATGGTAATAAATGTCAAAGCAAGCAGCCAGCCTCTGAAGCCTTCTTAGCCATTAGTCATTCTCCCTTTCTTAAGAAACTGAAATGAAAACCCTAATCCATAGAAGAGACTCTAAGCTTCCCAAAAGGCACAGCAAGAACAGTTATGATTGGTAGAAAACTCTGTAGAATATGAGTTCAGATGATTTGCAACAAAAACCTATAGCCCCTTCATTACAATACCAGCAATGACCAAGAGTCCTAGATAAGGAGATAGTAATCTACAACATGAAAATTAAATACTTTACTATAATAAGACCTTTTGACTCCTGTAATCAGGGAACCCCACTGACATGGTTAAAAATGAATAGTCCACACAAGGCAAATTGGCCTTTATCCAGGAGATGGATATACGGATCCTAGAAGAGAGAGCCAGTTTCTTTTCATTTAAATCACAAACTCTGTAAATGCTGGCGTGAGAATGTTAGGTGCCAGATTTCACACCATACAGATACGGTATGGACGACATGCATACGTCAGTGGCAGAATGAGGGCAACATGCATATAGGGCATAGATATATAAGCCAAGTAATATTCTAGAGAAAGTCAGGAATTACACTCTGAGGACATCACTTGAGACTCTGGATTTAATTCTTCTTTCAACCAAAACTAGACCGTGTAAGTCAATAACTGCCTAACCCCTTTAAACTAGTTTGTGTTTTGTCTCGTCATGTGTAAGCCAGTAACTGCCTTACCCCCTTAAACTAGCTTCACTGCAATAAAAAGCATCCCAATACACTTAGAAACTTCAAGTATTTCATACTTGAAGCAAACTTTAATGATGACCAAGTATAAGAAAGTGGCACTCTCCAACACTGCTGGAGACTATAAACTGGTCCAAACTTTCTGAAAGTTTAGAACAGACTTAAGAAGCATTGGCTAAAGATGAAACAAGATAAAGATACTTCCCATACATTTAACTAGCTAATTTTCTGCAGCCATATACATATGCCTCTTTTTGTGAACTTTTTTTACTCAGTGCTCTAAATATATAGAATTGGCAAGCACTAACTTTTAACATACCTCAAAATAGGGTTCTGGGTTACTTTCAAGGCCAAATACATATGACATAGCTGTATTTACTAACAAAATATTTTTTAGCCTGGTTCTAACAGATACTATAAATATTTTTGAAAGGACCAAAAAAATTAAACTTCAAGATTCAAGAAAGTTCTAAAGTAGCCCAAGACATTTCCAGGCATAAGAAAAATTCCTGCAAAAATAAGACATGGAAGAAAGGACAATAATGACTTCCCAAAACACCTTTTAAAAACCTTAAAATCTTTCTCTGCTTCTTTCTCTTTGTTCATTCAAATATTAAGAATTCACTGTGTGTGACTATTTTCTTTTACATCACAAGTTTCCAATTTAGTCCATTTGTGATCTTGCCCATTGAAATGTTTCAATTTTATAACTGAAAAAAGGGGAGAGGGTCACTTCAGAGAAATCTGGTTAGCATCTTAATTTACAAGATCTATTAAGAACAGAAATACATCCAAACTCTTAAAGACTTAAACTTACTGCCTTTAAACCTTATGTTTATTTTTACCATAGTATTTTTCAGTTGGAAAAAACGGATTCTCATAAACTACTAGGAAAAGAGCAGCAGCACAGGAAATTGTTACAAATGAATGAAAATTGCAATATTAAGTAGCAGACATTTAATTTGCCTAAATATATTGTTGACTTTGAAAACAAGTGGGTCAAGAACCACATAAGTCATGTTCCATCACTAGATTTTTGACTCACTTGCAAACAATAAATTTTTAAAATCACACTGTGAAATCATCTTTGTTTAATATTATAACTAAATGAAATTTTAAAATGAAGAAACGCAGTTGAGATCACCAGAACTAAATGATATCATCTTGGAAGTGATTTCCTTATGAAAATAAGTAATTTCAATTATTTTTAAACATCTTTTAAAATAAGTTACCAGTAAGTGGAAATTTATTAACAACAGAACACTTACAGACCATTTTAATCAACAAGTATTTTTCTGAAAATGTACTGTCAAATCAAATCTTCCTAAGTCCCTAGAAAAACTTAATTCTCATTTTAGAGGAGCTTAGCTTCATTTCTGATAAAACTTCCCCTGGTAACTGTTCTCTGTTAACTTTAAATTGATTATTATACACAAACTCTTAAAACACAACTACTTCAACATATCCATTAGAATGGCCATTATCACAAAAACGGAAATTAACAAACATCAGGAGGATATGGAGTAATAGAAACCCCTGTGCACTGTTGGTAGAAATGTAAAATGATGCAGCCACTATGGAAAACAGTATGGCAGTTCCTTAAAAAATTAAAAATAGAGTTCCCATATGATCCAGCAACATACTTCTGGGGATATATCCAAAAGAATGGAAAACAAGATCTAGAAAAGATATTCACCCGTGTTTATAGCAGCACTATTCACAATAACCAACACATGGAAGCAACCTAAGTGTCCACCAAAAGGTGAATGGATGAATAAAATGTGGTACATATTAGCCTTAAAAATAAGGACATTTTCACACATGCTTACAACATGGATAAATCTTGAGGACATTATGCTAAGTGAAATAAACCAGTCACAAAAAGACAAAAACTGTATGATTCCACATACAAAAGGTATTTAGTAGTCAAATTCATAGAAACAGAGAGTAGAATGATGGTTGTCAGGAACTAGGAGGGGGAAACTAGGACATATGTTTAACGGTTTCAGTTTTACAAGGTAAAAAAATTCTGGTTACACAACAACATGAATATACTTAATCTTGAACTGTATACTTAGAAATGCTTAAGATGGGAATTTTTACATTATGTGGGTTTTTTTATTAAACCACAATTTAAAAAACCCCTTACAATCACTTCAAAAGCTATAGAAAAACAAGTCATGAGGAAATCACTTAAATTTCATTCTTATAAATTTAGATTTTATATATTACATTTTTCTGAAAAGGTCATGTCAGGCCAATGATATGGTTTGGTAGTTTTTATTGCAGAAACAGGAATTTTAATGTAAATCTCAATGCGCATACAAAATAGTTAATTCCTGATGCTCCAAAAAAAAAGAGGGATAAAATTATTTTTAAAATTCCAAGATCTAGTTATTTCAAAAGTTCTTGCCAAACTTTTACCAAAAATACTGAGCAAAATGATCAACTTAGCTTCAAATTATTTTTCTAGCTCTGTAGTTAGACAGAAAACATACACAACACATACACAAGTAGCAGAAGGCTGGCTAAAATCCACAAAGAGGATAGTTAGTCCCATCATTAAAAAAAAAAAAAAAAAAGAAGCAGCAGCAGCAAGATATAAACAGAACATTTTTATGAATTAAAAATCAATTACTCGGGCGCCTGGGTGGCTTAGTCGGTTAAATGTCCGACTTTCGCTTAGGTCGTCATGATCTCGCGGTTTGTGGGTTCAAGCCCCGCGTCGGGCTCTGTGCTGACTGCCAGCTCAGAGCCTGGAGCCTGTTTCAGAGTCTGTGACTCCCTCTCTCTCTGACCCTCCCCTGCTCATGCTGTCTCTCTCTCTCTCTCTCTCCTAGAAATAAATAAAACATTAAAAAAAATAAAAATAAAAATCAATTACTCATTAGAAAACAAATCTAACACATTTAATTTTGATTATTTTTTCCTGCCTTATAAACAGACTTATGTTAAGAGTCTTAGATAAGAATATAGTATTTTAAGGGGTGCCTGGGTGGCTCAGTCGGGTAAGGGTCTCAACTGTGGCTCAGGTCATGATCTCACGGCTCTGGAGTTGGAGTCCCACATCAGGCTCTGTGCTGACAGTTCAGAGCATGGAGCCTGGATTCTGTGCCTCCTTCTCTCTGCCCCTCCCCCATTCTCTCTCTAAATATAAAGAAACATTAAAAATTTTAATAAAAAAATAGAAAATAGTAAAAAAAAAATTTTAAGCAATATAGTATTTTAAGAAGTCCTAAATTTTAAAAATTGTATTTTAAGAGGGCATATCCATGAACACAGTAATCTAACCCAAATCTTTAACATACACGTATGGTAACAGTTTTTTATTTCACCAGCAAACATAATCAACTGTTAGAGGAGTTCTTCATAAAACATCAGTTGAGACTAATCTTCCTCAGCCTCCCACAGATCATTCTTAATATACAACAACAGAATATAACCACAAAATCTTAACTTTGAGCCCACACACCATTAGTGCTGCAAAGGCAATGGAAATCACCAGGTAGAAAGATTGGACATTCTCCAAACTGCACAAAATACTTTGCAGTGGACCACAAGAATAAACTACCACAGTTCAGGTAAGAGTGCACTAATACAGATTTCATACAAATCAAGCCTCAAAAGTCTGACTAACATACAGTTTGAAGCCTTGTCTTGAGATAGAGGCCTGTAGTCTTACCTGGAGAAATTCATAAGCAGAGGACAGTTTTTCTATCATGTAGGATCACATGTTTCACTGGGAGTATTTTATCAACTTATCATGTTTAGCAAAGGTAAATATTTATGAAACTATCTACTCTAAACTGTGGAGTCAAGACAGAAACCGTTTTATACCTTTAAGTTACTCGCACATACCCTGCTGAAATAAATTCTAAGCCTAGTATATGTGTTTACAACTCTAGTCTCTGACATCCAGAGTAAATACAAGTGGCCTATTTGGGGGAAGAAACAGGGGGTAAGGAACTGTGAAGAAGGAACCCTAAACAGAAGAACAGATGCTCAAGAAGAACAACTGATGCTACACACCAACATAACCCAGGGATATATACTATTTCAACTGGAAAAGAATCCCTTTAAAAGCTCTAAATCCAATTTAGTCTTCATTTTTAGGCGATTTAGAAAAGATCTATGAAGGTGGGGTGAAGAACTAACAAAAGAAATATTTGGAAACACTTGCGAAAAGGAGTTTTTAAGTTTTGTGGAAGTTTAAACAAGAACTTTAACAGGTAATGCACATTTTCAAGTATACAGTGTTACCAACATCTCTAAACCAGACATATAGTGAACATTATCTCATTTAATGTTGACAATAACCACTGAAATGGTTGCTATCATCATTTCTAAAGGAGGAAATAGGCTCAGAAGCATTCAGTAACTTACCCAACCTCACAAAGCTAACAAGTGAAAAAACTGGACTCTTTAACTAGAAGTGTCTAGGTCCAGATCCTATGCTCTCAACTACCAGGCATGCTCTTCTCAAAAAAAAGAGGAAAATCAAAGTACAATTGTGACAAGAAAAAAGTTCACTAATAAATACGAGAGTTTCTTGACTTCTAATGGCCAAAGTTAAATATAAGTTAAGAAATGTCCGTTCTTGGGGCGCCTGGGTGGCTCAGTCAGTTGAGGGTCCGACTTTGGCTCAGGTCATGATCTCACAGTTTGCGGGTTCGAGCCTCGCGTCGGGCTCTGTTCTGACACCTCAGAGCCTGGAGCCTGTTCCAGATTCTGTGTCTCCCTCTCTCTGACCCTCCCCTGCTCATGCTGTCTCTCTCTCTCAGAAATAAATGTTTCAAAAATTTTTTAAAAAAGAAAGAAATGTCTGTTCTCAGAAATTTTACTGTTTTTGGAAACTGAAGGAGTCTGGCCTGACACCTTAAAGAGAACAATGAACCTCTTGACATTACTCTGAAATCTAAAAATGAGTATTAACATCCTATTAAGTCCAGCCCCTCCCCTACCTACTGATAAGAAATCATAAAATTCCCTGTTAAATCTATTATAACCAATCCATCCTCTGTTGTGATTTCTTCCAATCCTTCAGTTTTTCATTTTTCTAGAACCTCTTTAAGAAGACAAAATTGTCTTCCTAACCTGGACTCTCGAGCACATTTAAAATGGAAAAATTGTAAGGAGAAAGTACCTTGCCCCTCAATGTCTCAGTTACCTTCTCAAAAAGGTCTAAATTAGTAAGAATAGTATAAAAACCAGATATCTTTAACAAACAGCACTAAGTGTTGTTGAGTAGCTATTTATTAAGCATTTAACTTAATTTTTCAGTTATAAGAACCTCTTATATTAAGAAATATGATGCAATCTGATTCAAGTTTGCCAAATTTTCCAATGAGAATATTTTAAAAATAACAGATGGGACTGAGCAAAATCTAAGAACTAGTTTAGAATTGGGAGGTGATGCACAGTAACTAATTAATTCATTTATATTAAAGCTGCTTGTGATAATCTCAACTGACAAACTGCAAAGAATTTGCAGTTAGAGAGAAGTGCATATCAAAAAGGACTATCACTTGATGCACAATATTAAGTATAATTCAGCATAGAATAAGAATTGAAAATTGGCACTACACAGAGGTAATATGCCTTACGTTTATAATATAGCAACCTCAACATTTCATTAAAAGCATTGTAATCATTTCAGCAAAAATAATTGCAATTAATTCCTGACAACTCTTGGAATTAAGTCTAGGTCTGTTTCCTCACCTTTTGAATTTTATAAGAGCTTTCTCTGGTGTACGAAGAGAATTTATCATTCTACTAAATAAGGACCAAAATGGTATCTACAAAATAGCAAGAACATATAAACAAGTTTATCTTCTGCTAATACTGATTAGGGAAGTTAATCTTAATCTCTCCCTGAAGAGAGGAAGGACTTTAAGAAGTAAAGCCAGTCTACTAACCACAACTCTTACTATAAATCTCCTATTCCTTAAAATGATTTCCACAAAGGTTAAGATACCAAACATGTACCAAATGGTATGTGGGGGTGGGACCCTCAATCCCACTGGTCCCATTTATAACATCATAATCCTTAAATGTAGCACTAAGACTCAAACTTTAAGGTGTTGTAAAAACTTGCATTAAGGTCTAACAGAATGATTACTTCGGATAGATCTTGAAGGTTTTCCTTTAATATACTTCAATTTCATGAAAATGACACCGTTCTCAACATTTTGATGTTACATTTAATTTGCTGCGAACACATTCTCTTTTTTTTTCCAATCTCATTAATAGTTTGCCTAAATTTAGCCAGCCGCTATATTTTCACAAAGATACTTTAAAGAATGAATGAGGCACATATTAATTTATAACGTCTGGGCTCTCTTGACAGCTAACATAAACACAAGAATCCAACTGAGATATTCTCTAAAATGTTGCTATTTCGCCAAATTCCCGTTACTCCGACTAGACAAGTTTTTCAAGACGATTAAAACAAAACAAAACCTGCACGTGCAAACTAAAGTTAGCATTTTCAGGCCATCGCGACAAACCCCTAATGCACAAAGGCAAAGACACCCGCCGCGACTAGAGCCCCGCACCGTGAGACGCGTCCGACCACGCGAGCCCCTGGGTGGGAAACCCTGGGCCGCGAGCCCACCGGGAAGCCAGGACCAGCGCGCAGGGTCCGCCGCGGGGCCGAGTGTTCAATGGAACTGGAGAGAATGGGGGCGGGAAGGAGCGGAAGCTCGGGTGCAAACGGCGGCGACCGAGCGGCGGCTCGTCTCTCTTCCCGGGGTTTTCGGGCCGGGGAAAAGTCCTGCCCGGTACACACAAGGCAGGCCGGGTTTTCAAGGCTGGCAGGAGGGCGGCGCGAGGCCCGGGGGGCCGGGAGGGGAGGGCCAGCAGGGCTCAGCCCCTCGCCCCTGAAAGCACTTTCGAGGCGTCTCCCACCCCCCACGACAAGATGGCGACGTGGGCAGCGGGGGAGCCCGGCCGGCGAGGCTGGGGGAGAGGGGAGGGGAGGAGAGGCAGAAACAAAAAGGCGGCCCCCTCCGGAGCGCTGAGGCCGGCCCTCGAGCCCGGGGCGGCGGGCGGGCGGGGGCGCCGGCGGAGAACGCGGCGGGCGGAGGGAAGGGGCTTACTTTTTCTTGTCGTTCGCGCCGCCGGCGCCCTCCATGGCGAATCGGTCCCCGCGAAGCCTTCACGGCCGGTCGCCCCCAGGCTCGCTCCGGCCTAAGCGCTGGCTCCCTCCACACGCGGGGAGAGAAGGGGAGGCACGTCCAGAAGTGGGAGGTGCAAGGCGGGAAACCCCTCGTAAAACCGGAGGCAGGAGGAGCAGGCGGCAGTCGCAATGGTCCAGGTCCGGCTCAAAAGAGCCTCCTCTCGGGCAGCTTGTCAGGGCCCCACGCACTGGACGAAGCAGCGGCGAGGGCGATCCTCGCGTTCCCTCAGACGAGGCGGCTCTGTGCACTGAGGAGCTGAGGCAGCGGCAGGGGGCGGGCAAGGGCGGAGGCGCGCTCGGGGGCGCGCGGGATGCGGGGGGAGGAGAGTGTCGGGGACGCGCCCGCCCGCGGAACCCAGCTCGCGCTCACGCAAGCCCGCCTCACCTGAGGGGGAGGCGGGTTCCCTGAGAGCCAATGGCGAGGGACGCCGGCGGCCAGTCCCACCCCAGCCCACGTCTGTCTCAGCCAATCAGGAGGCGGTCAGCTGAGGCACAGCTGGGAAGCGCTGCCCGCCTCACGTGCTCGTCTGTGTGCAGCTGCGGAGGAAAGAGAAAGGAGCTGGGGTGCGGCCAACCTGGGTCTGGGGACGCGTTGCCTTCTCCTAGGGAAAGCGGTGGCTGGCTTTGGGAGGCGCTGCTGAGAAGGGATTTGGGTCTCAAGCCTGCATCACATTTTCTGCTCCCGGTGCAGCAAGTCTTTCGCTCTCTTTCTCCTCTGTGGCTGTGCTGTGCAAGGTTGCCGCCAGCTCTGCTGAGTTCCAGTTCAACAAAGCAGACTTTTCACGTCGTGGCAGCAAACTCTTTCTACCCTTTGCTTACATGTGTTCTAATGGGATTTTTCTTGCCAGGTTGTCCAACCACGGGCCCTGTCACCGACCACCCTCTTTGCCATGGAACACAAGGGTACTCTCCTTGTCACTAAGTTTTTCTGTGAGGAAGTTTGATTACTGAGTAAATGCAAATAAAAATATAAAGCAAACTCTTTATGCTGTAAACTTCTCAAGGGAAGTAGTTAAGCTAACAGGGAAATCTTAAAATTCGAAGTTACTTTAAGCATTTACAAATAGGTGTCAATGGCTTTTAAAAGTATAAAGCAGAATTTCAGGGCTACGGGAGCAAAATGGCTTTAGGTAGACTTTCATTTTACTTTCTTGTTGTTTGTGTAAGAGCCCACAGTAATCTGAGATGGACTGGGAAAAGTGGAAGATGACCCTTAGTTTGAGACTTGCCACCTTTAGTTCACTGTGTAGAACCCCGGCCCAGACGGGGGCAGAGGACTGCTGAACCGGAGTGAACTAGATGTGGTGGCGGCCAGTATTGTCTGCTAACATGACTTTGCAAGCTATTGAATAAAAATCACTTTTTGCCTTTGAAAACATACATTTCAAGCCTCTCAATCTTTTAAACGAAAAAAATGTATTGAGTTCGACAAAAAATCATAGCCCTTTTATCTCCACTTTAGCTAGATTATTTTACTTCTCATATTTGCCATATTATATTTTTACAATCTAGCTTTGAGTTGTATATTAATGTCGATATCTATATTGGAGTCAAGTATATTGTTGTGTTAAAACAATAGCCCATCTAACATAGCATTAAACTCTGGCATACGATTCACTTAGACCATAAAGAAAGAAAGACTGATTTAATGTTAATTTTTTTTTAAGTTTTAGATCTACATTGCTGAATGATATGTCTTCTTGAAAAATACCATTGGAAAGGCCTGAAAAAAGACCAAAAATATTTACTCATGTATCTTTTTTAGTTATGAAAAGAATAACTTTATAAAACACAAACCTTTTAATTTAACATGCTGAAAACTCAATTTTAAACATAGTGATACCAGTCAGGAGAGAGTTTGAATACACACTCCGACACTAACAAGTTATTTACTCTCTCAGTGACTCAGTTTACTCATTTATGTCTATGTCACAGAATTATGGCATAATTGAGGTAATACATTTAAAGCACTTAGAATAATTGCTGGCACATAGTAAACAATTAATAGATGTTACTATGAATATTGTTGGTGCGTTTTTAAAAATTATTCTTATTATTGTTGCCTCCAAATTTGTGCCTCTGCTAGTAGTAGTTATTTGGGCTTCTGCCATAGTTCAGCTAGTTTTAACTATCCAAGACTGCCTATTATGTTAATATAAATCCATAAATATTCTTTAATTTAAACTTTGGAACTCCGCACGGTTTTCCCATCCTTTTCTATAAGCATGATGACAGAGATCCTCCATCAGTTCCTTTCTCATTATGCTGCTCAGAAATTCTCTCTAGCCAGTGATTATAGCCGAAGTGTATAATGTTTGTTTGTTACATTTTTAAAAAATGAGCATTTTGAAAATAGTAAATTAAGCCATTTTAAAAAATTGAGCATTTCAAAAGTTAAAAGCGGAAGGATAATTCAATCAGCAAGACATTTTCAACATTCATTAAATTTGCCCCAAAGTTCAATTTTCCTTTCCAAAAATGTGTAGAATATGGTATTTTATGGATGTGTGAACAAGTATGTATATATATGTGCATATATAAATGTTTATACACACACATAATATACGAGCATTGAAAGCAGTAATATTCAACCAATTTGTTTTCACATTATTACAAATGAGCCAAGTAGTATTCCATAATCCAATCAATCCTATTTAAGTAACAGAATTTTAAAAAGCAAAGGTTTCTGTAGGATAAAATTTTAAGCTATCCTCTTTACAACCACCTATTAGTAAATACATTTATGCTATTACAATTTAAATAAACCTTAATGAGCTGTATTTATTCACTTTCTAATTTGTTTAAGTATTCAGATTTAAATCTAAAACACTAATAAGTAGGCTGACAGGTGACTTGCAAATGACTTGATTGACCCTTAACCCACATTAGTAGGAAACAGGAAGTTAGGCAGTGATTGAGAAGGCAAGGTATAACTTGAAATTTGGATCAGTACTAAATAGAGCACTGAAACTTGTAAAGAGTAAAACACATCAGATTCAGATAGTTTAAAATATATCAAGCTATATGGGGAGAACTTGTGGTCAGTAAGTGATTCTTGGCTTATTATTACCTTTAGTTCCTCCCCCACCTAGACCTACTCTAGGAACAATAACGAAAAGAAAGAAAGAAGAAGAAGAAAGAAAGAAAAGCAGATCATCTGGAAACAAAATGCCTGGAAGGTAACAGACATTAAAAATCTTGTTTTTTCTTTCAAAGATCAAAACAAAATAAATACATATATTTGTCTGAGTTTATGGAGAGTAAGAATAGCCTGAAAAGTTGCCACTAGCACTTTTTAATTATGATACGGATTTTAAGCATAATTTTACAGAAAAATGCTGAAGGATTTTTAGTTTCTGGCCCAATATGTAAAAAGCTTGGAAGCTCACATCCTCACAATAAGAAAATAAAGCTGAATGAACTGAAAACCAACAACTCTTTTTAGATCCATCAGAGAATTGAGGTCACTGGGCAAACTGCTGTCCTGAAAACTGGAGAGACTGACAGATGGATATAGAGAATCACAGCCTACCAAAAGATCACAGTTTACCAGGAATGGAAGCCAGCAGCTGAAGCCAACGTGACGGTTGGAGCAAATATCAGTAGGAATACTTTAATTATAATTGTGGATTGCTGGAAGCGCAATGTGGAACAGCTTGAGAATTTAAAACTTCGAGGCTCAGCCTTAGAGGGGTCCCTCAACTTGCCTGAGTTTTACCTTCAGGAGCCCTAACAAAGTCTCATTTTGAAAATCTGAGAAACTCTCCTCTTGTTTTCCATGGAGGAGGGGAAAAGTAACCCTTTAAAAATATTCCCAGAGCACTCTGTTCTTTTTAACAAGATCTGCCCTCAAAGGAAACTATTTTGCCAGAGCCCAACTGACTTTGTAGAGGGGAAACACCCAACTCCAGCCGGGACAACCTTCAATATGGGAGAAGGGAAATACTCAACTCAGACTAAGAGGCTGAGAACTAATCAGAGGACTAGAGAATGCTTTCCTTCCTCCCAATCCTGACCATGCTACCACAACAGTAGGGCTTCTGTGTAATAATAGAGAACTGCAGCTAAAAGAATAGCAAGCCTCAGACCCTATTTAAAGAGTCACTAGGGACATCCAAAGACAACAAGAGAAACAAAAATAAGGGTACTAGAGGCAATTTAGCCTCAGACACCACAGGTACAGCAAACAATAACACTGCCTCTTAGCCAGATAAACATAAAACTTTATAGTAAAAATTCTATCCACCCAACTTCCTTTTAACTGATATAGCATATCTGATTTTCAACCAAAAAAAAAAGAAAGAAAGAGAAGAAATTTGCAAAACATACTAACAGGCAAAAAATACGATCCAAAAGAGATAAGCCAAACATAAGACTAAGACTCAGATATGGCCAAGATTTTGGAATTATCAGACCAGGAATTTAAAATAACTATGATCAAAATGCTAAGGGTTCTAATGGGAAAAGTGAACAGATGGTAATATAAGCAAAGATATGAAAAAGAAAGTGCTACAAATGAAAAACAATGTAATGGAAATAATGCTTTTGATGAGCACATCAGTAGAATGGACTCAGCTGAAGAAAGAATGAAAGTTTGAAAGGATGTCAGTGCAAGCTTCCAAAACTGAAATGCAAAGAAAATGTATTAATGAAAAAGATGGAACACAATATCCAAGAACTGTGGAACAATTAGAAGAGGTTTAATGGGAATATCAGAAGGGGAAGAGAGAAAAACACAAGAAATATTTGAAGAAATAATGACTGAAATGTTTCCAGAGTTAATGACACACAGTAAATCACAAATCCAGGAAGCTCAGAGAATACCAAGCAGGATAAATACTAAAAGAAATCTACACTTAGACATAGCATATTCAAACTGCAGAGAGCCAAAGAGAAAGAGAAATGTTTAAAGAAGCTAGGTAGGAGGTGGGGTGGAAATACCTTACCTATAGAGGACGCAGGAAAAATTACATTGGACTTCTCTTCAGAGATCTTCCAAACAAGAAGACAGTGGAGTGAATTATTATTATTATTATTATTATTATTATTATTATTATTATGGAGAGAGAGAGAGCACACACAAGCACACAAAAGTGAGAAGAAGTCATGGAGGAGAGAGGCAGAAGGAGAGGGAGAATCTCAAGCAGGCTCAACACCCAGCACAAAACCCAACATGGGTCTCCATCTCACAACTATGAGATCATGACCTGGGTCAAAATCAAGAGTCACACTTAACCAACAGAACCACCAGATGCCTGTAGAGTGAAATCTTGAAGTGTTGAAGGAAGAAAACACACCAACCTAGAATAATGTTCCCAGTGAAATCATCCTTCAAAAGTGAAGGAGAGGGGGCTCTGGGTGGCTCAGTCAGTTCAGTGTTGAGCATCTGACTCTTGATTTTGGCTCAGGTCCTAATTTCACAGGTCAAGCCCCATGTGGGGTTCTGCACTGACAGTATGGAACCTGCTTGGGATTCTCTCTCCCTCTCTCTCTCTGCCCCCCTCACTTGCTCTCTCTCTCTCTCTCTCTCTCTCAAAATAACTAAACATTAAAAATTTTTAATTAAAAAAATTGAAGGAGAAATTTGAAAAAAAAAATTTTTCCCAGTAGACCTGACTTGCAAGAAATGTTAAGTTTTCAGAGACAAAGAATATAGATTAGAAACTCAAATCTACATAGTGTTACAGAAAAAATAAACGAAGGTTACATTTTTTAAATTTTTCTTAGTTCTAGCAAATAACAGTTTGTTCAGAAAAATAATAGTAACATGTATTCAATGATTATACCTTATGGATAAATGAAATGAATGGCAGCAATGTTAAAATGGACAGAAGGGAGGAACTGGGAACATTCTCATAAGGTATTTGCATTATTGGTGAAGCAGTATAATATTATTTGAAAGTGGACTTGGATTACTCATAAATGTACATTGCAAACTTTAGGGTAACCACTGATTTTTCCTTTTTTTATCCCACCCCAGTCTCACCCTTCCCTGGGCCTAATTTTTTAAAAGTATAATTGATATGCTAAGGGATGAGAGAATATGTAATCACATAGAATAAATCAGACGGAATGCTCCTTTTTCTTTTTCATGTTTATTTATTTATTTATTTTGAGATTGAGAAGGATACAGAGAGAGGGCAAGTAAGGGAGGGACATTGAGAGAAATGGAGGGAGAGAATCCCAAGCAAAAAACAAGCTGTCAGCGCAAAGCCCTACATGGGGCTTGACCTCACAAACCACGAGATTGTGACCCAATCTGAAATCAAGAGTCAGATGCTCAACCAACTAAGCCACCCAGACACCCCAGGAATGCTTCTTTTTCAAACCAAAGAGGCAGAAAAAGAGTGGAAGAAGAAAAAGAAATGAAGGATAAGGGCAATGAATAGAATTCTAAAGGTTCAACAAAACAAAAACAAAACAAAAACTTGTGGAATGAATAAACAATTATAGTGAGATTGCAGGATACCAGATTAATATAGAAAAGTCAATTGCTTTTCTATATACAGAAGTGAGCAATTGGAATTTGAATTAAAAACACAGCAGCACTGACTATAACTAACAATACTGTATTGTATACTTGGAAATTGTTATGAGAGTAGAGTTATAATGTTCTCGCCTTAGCAAGAACAACAAAACAACAAAATAGCAATTATGTGAGGTAAAAGAGTGTTAACTAATCTTATTGTGATAAGCGCTTTGCAACATATACTTGTATCAAATCATCACATGGTACACCTTCAACTTACACAGTGTTATATATTAATTATACCTCAGTAGAGCTGGAGGGGGAAACACAACACAATTTACTTAGCACCAACAAAAGATAGGGAAGAAAAGAAAGAAGGAAGAAGGAAGGAAGGAACTTAGATATAAATCTAACTTAATATGCACAAGACCTATGTAAGGAAAACTACAAAAACTCTCAGGAAAAAAACCCCAAAGATCTAAATAAATAGAGATACCGTGTTCACGGATAGGAAACTAAATACTGCTAATATGTCAATTCTTGCCTCAATTGATCTATAGACTCAATGCAATCCAAATCCCTGGAAGGTTACTTTTCACTGTCAACAAACTGATTCTCAAGTTTGTTTGGAGAAGCAAAAGGTCAGAATACTAAACACAATACTGAAGAACAAAGTAGGGTGGCCACTACCTGACTTCAAGATTTAGTATAGAGCTGCAATAATCAAGACAGTGTTGTATTGACAAAAGAATAGATAAATAGAACAATGGAATGGAATAAAGAGCTCTGAAATAAACTCACACAAAAATAGCCGAATGATCTCTCACAAAGAAGGCAATCCAATGGAGAAAAAAGTCATTTCAATAAGTAGTGCTAGAATAACTAGACAACCACATTAAAAAATGAATTTAGGGGTTCCCAGGTGTCTCATCAGTTAAGTATCTGACTTTGGCTGAGGTCATGATCTCGCGGTTTGTGGGTTCAAGCCCCGTGACGGGCTCTGTGCTGACAGCTAGCTCAGAGCCTGGAGACTGTTTCAGATTCCCTCTTTCTCTGACCCTCCCCTGCTCATGCTGCCTCTCTCTCTCAGAAATAAATAAAACATTAAAAAAAATTTTTAATGAATTTAAATTCTGACTTCATCATACCTTTGACAAAAATTAAATCAAAATGGATATTAAACCTAAATGTACAATGTAAAACAGTAAAATTGTTTGATGATAACAGGAGAAATATCTTGGTGACCTTGGCTTCAACACCAAATGCATAATTCATGAAAGAAAATGTTATGTTTTCAGAGACAAAGAAAAAACATAGATTATTATTTCTATAATAATGGAGCTCTAGTAAGTTAAAAACTTTTACTTTGCAAAAGGCACTACTAGGAGCTTATATACAAGCTATATACTGGGAGAAAATACTTAGAAAACATGTATCTGATAGAGGACTTGCATATAAAATATACAAAGAGCACTTAAAATTCAACAATAAAGGTAAATATTGACAGTAAGTCAAAAATAGAAAATCCAATTTAAAAATGGACCAAAGATTTGAACAGATGCTTCATCAGAGAAGAGATACAGATGACAAACAAGCATATGAGAAGATGCTCAACATTGTATGTCATTAGGGAATTGCAATTTTTTTTTATTTTTTAAAAATACTTATTTCTTTTTAAGTTTTTTTTTTTTTAATATTTTATTTATTTCTAGGAGAGAGAGAGAGAGACAGTGCGAGCAGGGGAGGGTCAGAGAGAGAGAGGGAGTCACAGACTGAAACAGGCTTCAGGCTCTGAACTGGCAGTCAGCACAGAGCCCGACGCGGGGCTCGAACCCACGAACCGCGAGATCATGACCTAAGCGAAAGTCGGACGCTTAACCGACTAAGCCACCCAGGCGCCCCTTAAGTTTTATTTATTTTGAGAGAGAGACAAAAAGAGAGACAGAGAGACAGAGAGAACATGGTGCGGAGGAGTAGAGGGAGATAAGAAAAGAGAGAATCCCATGCAGGCCCTGGCACTCTCAGTGCAGAGCCTGACATGCGGCTCAAACTCACGAACTATGAGATTATGACCTGAGCCAAAACCAAGAGTTAAATGCCTAGCCAGCTGAGCCACCCAGGCACCCCAATCTTTATTTATTTATTTATTTATTTATTTATTTATTTATTTAAGTAATCTTTACACTCAATGTGGGGCTCAAACTCATGACACTGAGATCAAGAGTCAAGTGCTCTTCCCATGAAGCCAGCAAGGCAACCTTGGAATTGCAAATTTAAATAACAATAAGATACCACTGCACATTTTATTTTATTTTATTTTACTTTATTTTTTTACAAATAGTTTATTGTCAGCTTGGTTTCCATATAACACCCAGTGCTCATCCCCACAAGTGCCCTCCTCCATGCCCATCTCCCCCACTGCACATTTTAAATGGCTAAAATCCAAAGCACCGACACCCAGCCCTGGCAAGGATATGGAGCAATAGGAACTCTCATTCACTGCCGGTACAAATCCAAAATGGCACAGCCACTCTGGAATACAATTTCTCAGTTTATTACAATGCTAAACAGTCTTATACAATCTAGCAGTGATGCTCCTAGATAGTTACCAAATGAGGTGAAAACATATTCACACTAAAACCTACACATGAATCTTTATAGCAACTTCCTCCATAACTGCCAGGAATTGGAAGCCACTAAAACTACTAGGTAAATGGATAAACAAGCTGTGATACATTAAAACAAGGGCATCTTATTCAGCGCTAAAAAGAAACAGGCTATCAAGTCACCAAACGATATCAAATGCTTATTTAATAGGACTTTAAATGCATATTGCTGTGTGAAAGAAGCCAATTCGAAAAGGCTTCATAATGTATATTCTAACTATTGACATTCTGGAAAAGGCAAAATTATGGAGATGGTGAAAAAAAAATCAGTGGTTGCCAGAAATTTCCCTCTTCCAGAGGGAAGAGGGGAGGAATGTATAGATGGAGCGCAGGGAATTTTTAAGAATTTATTCTGTAAGATACCCTAATGATGGATATAGAATATTATGCATTAGACAAAACCTATAGAACTCTATAGCACAAAGTGTGAACCCTAATGTAAACTATGGGCTTTATTTAGTAGTAATGTATCAATATTGCTTCATCAGTTGTAACAAATGTGCCACACCAATACAAGGTGTCAATAATATGGGAGTGATGTATTTATAGGGGGAGGAAGAAGGACTTTCTGTTTAATTTTTCTATAAACCTAAAAGTAAGAAATAGTCTATTAATTATAAGAGAAAAAAAGGAATATCCTTCCAAAGGCAAGTTTTCTTATCTTCCTGAATTAAGCAAAAGGCTTAAATTTGTGAGAATAAACCTTGATAAAACATCCCTTTGACTAAAAAGAAAAGTGGTATTTGGATATTTTTCCAATGTTGAATAAGCAAAAAGTTTCTGAAAAGCCACAGCCCATAAAAGTTTTTATTTCTAGAAAGGAAAGATATGAAAGAAAAAAGAGAATAGTCTAATTTTTGCAAAATAATGACAATACTACCTTCTTATCCAAAGGCTTATATTTCCACATATTTTTTCACCTGTATAGAAGTTAGTACATCAATAACCCCAAAAAAGATATTTGTTAAGATTCTGCCTTATTTTCTATCCCCATCCCAGACCAAACAATATTTTACATACTTAGAGGATATCATTGTATCATTTATTTTTTTAATATTATTTATTTTGGATAGAGTACAAGTTGGGGAGGGGCAGAGAGAGGGGGACAGAGGATCCAAAGCGGGTTCTGTGCTGACAGGCTGGCAACACAGAACTGGATGTGGGGCTCGAACACACGAACCACAAAATCATGACCTAGGCCAAAGTAGGATGCTCAACTAACTGAGGGGTGTCCCCATTGTATCATTTATGAATTCAACATACATTGTGTCCATTCTATTTTGGGCCAGACATATTTTTTCTTTAATCTGTAGGCTTATGTGCCATTGTAGAGTATGAGCTCCTTATGAACAGGATTCTTTTCTATTGGCAGCCCTAGAATCAGGGATGGTGTCTAGGACATAAGAACAATCATCTCTTGAGTACCTGTCATATTTTAATCACTGGGCTAAGCATTTTTATTTTTTGTGTTGGGGGGTGGGCTAAGCTCTTTTAGATACACTCTTTCATTTAAGCACTAATACACCCCTGTGAGGTAGGAATTGTGGTGATCATGTCATGGATCAGTAAAAATACAAAGTCACAAAGCTAGGAATTAGTGGAACCAGGATTATAGACCATGCCACTCCTTTATGGTACTTAAACTGTGATACCTGTGTGTCAGAAAATGCTCGAAGCTGTAGAAGGTAGGGTGGGGAGGATAAAAACATAGTTCATCTTTCTAGAGCATCAATTTTAGAATGAGGAAAAGTTGAGTGATATAACTATGCGTGTGATTGTAGGGTGTGTTATGCTTTTGGCTAGAAAAAATTCAAATTCAACAAATGAGCAAATACAAAAAGTTCTCCTGACCTCCTTCACCTCTTCCTTCTGTCTAGAGGAAACCAAGTGTTACCAGTATTTGTGTGTCTTTCCAGAGATATTCAATTAATGCACCAAAAGATCTGCTTTGTGTCCTTTCCTTTCTGTATAGATGATGGACTAGTATATATTCTGACCTACTAAATCTATTACACATAACTATATCATTTGGAGATGATCTCTCATCAGTTCACATATATCTAATATTTTCAGTATTACAATAAATGGATGATAACACAAAAAGCAAAATGGCAACAATTTTAAAATAATATTAATGTAATGTTAATATCTATGGACAAATATCTTTTAATTTTGATTGCAAACAAAATTGAGCTTCTCTAGGCAGGTTAATGAAGAGACATTTAATAGCTAGAAAGACAATTTTTTTAAAAAATGTAATTTATTGTCAAATTGGTTTCCAGTGCTCATCCCAACAAGTGCCCTCCTCAATGCCCATCACCCATTTTCCCCTCTCCCCCAACCCCCATCAAGAAAGACAAATTTTTATAGTATAGTCTGCTTTGGAAAAATCTCTCCATGTCAATTTCCTTATCTGTTTATGAAAGCTATCAACCTTAAGTGAGTTATAAGTGGGGGGAAAGCCTGTATTTTACCTATTTTGACTATTCTAACTAGTTAAAAATTACTTTTTTCTTTCTTTTGTCCTTACTACCTTTAGAGCAACTACTCTGAATTTGCACATCATACATCATCTTTTTAGCTACAAGGACACAAAACCTCTTCATTGTAAACAACTAATGACTTCAAATCCACTTGAAACAAGGTGGACTTCATCTGAGTTTTTATGAATATAAAGGGTGAAAAGGACATTGAATCTAAGAATTCTATAGTAAGAGTTTTAGGAATGCATTTATTAGATTTTGAGCATTTCTGATTATGATATTAATTAATATTATATAATTATTCTTTGGGATAAAAATTTGGATTGGCTCAAGTATTTCTAGAGAAGAAACATCTTCCAAGTTCTGTATATGGTATGCTGAGGTTCTGCCAAAACTCTGTTAAACAATAACTTCTTGCAGGCCTGTAGCCTTCCAGAGTCTCTGTGTGTCTCCACCCAACTTTGTTTCAATGCTCAGAGAAAAAGTTTTTTTCATATTATAATACAGGTATTCAGATGATAGAGGGTAGGTGAGAGAATCCCAGAATAAATCTTAAGACAGAGTGCTTACTTTTAGAAAGTGTTTGTGGGATATACTCATTCTCTCCGAATCAACTGCGGTTTCTACCAGGATGAAAACACTACCCGGAACACTCGAAATGCCAATGACCATGGATTTAAAAGTTACTTTTCCTCTAGATGTTAATTTCTACTACAACTTTATCTTTCTATTATCCAGTGATTTTAAAATAACATTTTTTAAGTGAAAACTGTGATAGAAAAATTATAGCAGAAAGAAAACAAGAATCTTACATTGCTTAATATTTACCCTAGCTTGGTTTTCTTTCCATGTGCGCTAAGCCATTGGCAACTCATATTTTCCAAATTTGGGGTGGATAATATTTTCCCTTTGATTTTTTGTGGGTAATGCAGAAACATTAGCGAGTTGGCTCTTCTATTGGAAAACTTACAAAGATTCCTTTGGTTAAGTGTGTCAAGACTTGCCTATGAAGAACCAGAGGCAGTCACAAGAAGTTGATTAATTTTATACCTGGACTTGCAAAGACAGGTTAGCTACTCTCCTGTGTGAGTGTATAGTACATGGCAACACCAAGTAAGTCAAAACTTCCCAGCATTATCTTATTATCAGGGCTCATGATATTAAACATGAGCTATGTACTAAGTGGATCTTTGGAATTGTCTACCATTACCTCAACCAATACCTTCTAGTCCTGACTCTCACCTCTACTCCTCACTTCCTGTCTACTTTTCTAGGATTGTAAGGGACAAAAGGAAACATCCAATGAGTTGTGAAAACTTTTTGTATTTGGACAGATAAGCATCTGGATTTATGAACTGTTTCCTCCACATTCCCCATGCACCCAGGCAGCAGAACATCTCTGATGCTTGCTTCATAAACATTCTCCAAGCCCTTTTCACATCCCATTAACAAGATCTGTAGCAATTAGGTTTGGGGACAAGAGTTTACCTCATGGTATTATTGCTGCTGGTACTTCATTGATACTTTCTGTTCAAGCAAAGACAAATCTCAGAGCTTAGCAATTCTAGGACCTGCAAGAAGAAATATCTGAGAAGATTAAATGGTGAGAAAAAGGAGTCCATCCTAAGACATTATCATATTGATATGGTGGTGGTAACACATGTCCATATTTCAAAACATATCAAACTCACATAAAGAGGTTTCATTTTCTTGCATGTAAATTATACTTCAATAAAATTTATTAGAAATGATACTATTATAAAGAGGCTAACCACCTGTTCACTGAGCTACTTGTCTAATTTCTGACCTTTCTTTGGTATGATCCTCACCAAGATACCTTTCAACTGTCAATTGGTAGATCACTTGAATGGTGTCTATATCTTAGTCCTTTCTTGTCTTTCATCTTGGCTCTGTCTATGGCTCATTGGATCCTGGTGTTTTTCCTTCTAAAAATATGTGTTTTTTAGTTGCACAGTAAAATCCTTTACATTTTCTTTGAGAATTTAATAGGACATCTTAGGTTGACTAAAACTAAGTCCTAGTCTACCTAAATGCAGAGACAGGCAACTTCCTGTCTACCTGCATCTATTTGCATCTATTCCATTTTAGGTGATTTTAGGTAATAACCCTTTAGGAAAATAATTGGGATCATGGCAATTATTGATTTCAGTCATATATAGGCACCTGTAAATTGTGAAGAATTCAATGGAAGCAAGTTACAGCAAAAGGACAATTAAATCTCAAAGACAACTTACCTCTAGAAAGTCTGTTATGGACTGGATTTAGCAACATAATCTAAGTGATCTAAAGATTAAGGAAAGCAGGTTTTTTAAATTTTTTATTTATTTGTTTTTTTTTTTTAATGTTTATTTATTTCTAGGAGACAGAGAGAGACAGCATGAGCAGTGGAGGGTCAGAGAGAGAGGGAGTCACAGACTGAAACAGGCTCCACGCTCCGAGCTGGCAGTCAGCACAGAGCCTGACGCGGGGCTCGAACCCACGAACCACGAGATCATGACCTAAGCGAAAGTCAGACGCTTAACCAACTAAGCCACCCAGGCACCCCTATTTATTTGTTTTTATTTTTACATATTAGAGTTTAAGAATGTTGCTGTGAGATTGTTACTGGACAGAGGACTGGTTCCGAACTCAGGTTTGGCTCCTGTCCTCTGGAAAGCCAGTACTCGAGAGACAAGTATTGGTTGGAAAGGAAAGGTTATTTTACTCAGGAGGTCAGCAAAAAGGGAAGGTGGAAGACTAAGGTTCCAAAGACCATCCTCCCCATACAGGTGAAGCCAGATGTTTTTAAAAAAAATTTTTTTTAAATGTTTTTTATCTATTTCTGAGAGAGAGAGAGAGAGAGAGAGACAGCGTGAGCAAGGGAGGGTCAGAGAGAGAGGAAGGCACAGAATCTGAAACAGGCTCCAGGGTCTGAGCTGGCTGTCAGCACAGAGCCCGATGCAGGGCTCGAACCCACGAACTGTGAGATCATGACCTGAGCCAAAGTCAGACACTTAACCGACTGAGCCACCCAGGTGCCCTGAAGCCAGATGTTTTTTAAAAAGAAGGCACAGGAATTGGTGAACGGCCTATGTGCAGGAGAAGCTGGTGCTCAGCAGTTAATCATTTGTCCTTGCAAGGCATCCAGGGTCCTCCTCTCTGCCATTAATCAAGGCTCCCAGGTGTCTCTCAGTAAAGGCTATCCTTGCAGCCCAATAAGCCAGGTCCTGACAAGGCCGTCCACACTGCTTCCCCTGGTTCCAGGAATCAAGGCTCCCAGCTGTCTCTTATTAAGGGTACCATGGTCAGTGGTGGCTGTTTTCCAGTGTGGTCAGCCCATATCTTCCCAAAAGTCCAGCCCTTCATTTCTCAAGGTTAGCGGTCTGCAGGATCTCAAGGGAAGCAGGTTAGTTCCACTATAAATTATGGGGTTCAGATTAGCAAGGAAGGAGTGCATAAGCTTGAACCAAGTTAACCTTGAGACCGGTTGGAGTGCTGTTACAAAACCCTCCAACAGTATAATACAGAAGGGAGAAAAGCTTCCCTCCTCACTTTGCAGTTCACTGCTGCTATACCATTATATGCAGCAAGGGTTGAGTGCACTGGTAGCTGGGATATTGGCAAGGACACGTACCTGGCATAGAACGTCAACATGGCAGAAGCAAGCAACAGCATTTAAGCAGACCCCAGGTGGTGCTTAGTGAAGCAGAGCCCTGGCACTACGGAGGCCAGCTACAGTAAGGAAGTGAAGGACCAGCACCAATCAGTGAAGGTATGTGAGATACTCCTCTGGGACTCTTTGAAACTTTGAGGAATTGGAGTACTTACCTGAACAGGTGGGAACATCTGCTAACAAAGCGTCATGCAGCATTATGACAATGAATTTTTTTGGCCTGTATTTGGCTCTTCTTTTTTTAATTTAATTTTTTTTTTGAGAGAGAGAGAGATAGAGACAGCATGAGCAGGGAAGGATCAGAGAGAGAGGGAGGCACAGAACCTGAAACAGGCTCCAGGCTCTGAGCTGGCTGTCAGCACAGAGCCCGATGCGGGGCTGGAACCCACAAACCGCGAGATCATGACCTGAGCCGAATTTGGACGCTCAACCGACTGAGCCACCCAGGCGCCCCTGGATTTGGTTCTTCTTATGCCATGATGCTGTAGCTTGCTATCTGGGTAGAAGTTTGACTTCTTAAATTATCTGGAAAATTCTTAATTGTATTCTCAGTGACTAATGGATTGATTTCAGTTAACTCCTGCATTCTATCACATCATTTTCTCATTTAGTTGATTGAAAATATTTCCAGATTTTCAGTGAGGGTTGCTAAATTTGCATATTTGTATAATATATAATTTCACTTGAAGTTGAAATGTTACTTTATCAAGTTTTCTGAAAAATTCAAACCATGGTGCATAAGCTAAAGTTTTTGTGTGTGTGATTGCTGATCTCCTTTGCTAAATCTGTCTCCTTTGTTTTCTGAAATCTGGATTATATCCAAAAGGCTTACAAATCTTGTTAGTGTCCTTTAGGAAACCATCTGACTTTTTTTTTTTTTGCAAAAGAAATCTCACATACTATTCCTTCTCAACATTAAGTATTATGGAAAGGTAATCATATTTACTATGTGACTTTATTTTATTGATGGTTTTAGTTGCTATAGTAAGATAAAGGACTGGACTAACATTTGTTGCAATCAGCAGATATTGATGCACAATGCAGTTTATTGAGAGAACTTCAGGACATATTTCCTTTAGGTGGGCTATAAATCTTTATGTCTTCTAACTATGTCATTTGCTCCACCAGAAACACAGGGCACTTAACTCTCCAATGGTACTTGTGTTTCATCGAACCAAAATTCTACAACAGCAAAAATAGATGCTCTAGTATAGTTTCTACAGAATTTACAAACATCGCTTCTAATAATTTATAGTCATCGTAGAGATAACAATAGTTGCCATTAGTACTTATTGTCACTAACTGTATTTCATCATTCCGAATAGAAATTTTTCCCGTTTTTAACATGCTTATTAGTTGCTTCTCAACTAACAACTCGTAGATAACATAAATGAATCTAATCATTGCTTAATGGCAGCTCTTTTAAAATGCTGGATTTTGCCACATCACTATTGAAACTGTAGTCTCTATATTCACCCAATACTCTTAGCAACTATATGGGTACTACCAGGTTTTGTAATAATTTCTGCAATTTTCTAAGACCTAGTCACTCCATTGTCATTCATTCATGTGTTCTTAACTAAGGAAGTAGCAGTGTTACATAGCTCAAAATTCTGTTTTAAAGATTTAACATAATACATAATACAAAATACATACATTTGCTTACTTTATCAGGATGTTTCCTTTTCAAGCGATCATGTAGTTTCATAGCCTCAGGGGAAAAAGAACAATCACTGTGAAACATGAACTGTCTTGAGTTAAGTGAGCTTTCAGTAGAACTATAGGCTGATACTCAGTGAGATATTGTCACCATCTTCTAAATGCTTGACATAATTAATGATGGGTTGAAAGACTTTTGTAGAATTAAATTATAAAATAGAAACTATTTTTACTTATTGTCCAAGTCACACACAACAGCACTGAGGATCCAACATGGACAACATCTACATGGTAGTAAATAGTATCTAATAGACAACCTCCCCCCCCCCCACAACACACACAGAGTCCACTCTCAGTGTATCATTGCAAGATGGAGTCATCCATCAAGAGAAAATCTGCTAATCACAGCCATTATTCACCATAGTTTTGTAGCACTCATCTTATATATGTTTTGTGTATTTTTATTAAATCAATGTCAGTGCTGCTCATGTAATGCCCAAGAAAATCCAGTAAGAGGAATGAAATATTAAGGAATATGTTTTTGTCAGGTAGAGTTGAGTTTTGAAGAACCATAAACCATTGTAATATCTCAGAGTTTTGTATTTTTTTTACCACCCAAGAATAATTGTTTGCCCTCTTGTGGGTGCTCATTTAAAGTGTGTATATTAGAAGTATTTGTGGTGGACTCTAGATGCTGGTGAGGATGTGGAGAAACGGACACCCTCCTACACTGTTGGTGGGAATGTAAACTGGTACAGCCCCTCTGGAAAACAGTGTGGAAGTTCCTCAGGAAACTAACAATAGAACTCCCCTATGACCCAGCAATAGCACTGCTAGGAATTTACCCAAGGGATACAGAAATGCTGAGGCATAGGAGCACATGGACCCCAATGTTCATAGCAGCACTCTCCACAATGGCTAAAACATGGAAAGAGCCTAAGTGTCCATCAACTGATGAATGGATCAAGAAGACGTAGTTTATCTATACAATGGAATACTACATGGCAATGAGAAACAATGAAATCTGGCCATGTATAGCAACATGGGTAGACCTTGAGGGTGTTATGCTGACCAAAATAAGTCAGGCAGAGAAGGACAGACATCATATGTTTGCATGTCTAGGAGGATTGGGAGGAACTTAACGGAGGACCATGGGGGAGAAGAAGGGGAGAAATGGTGGGGAAAGGGAGAGAGGCAAACCATGAGAGACTCTTGAATGCTAAAAACAAACTGAGGACTCATGGGTGTGGGGGGAAGAAGGGAGATGGATATGGAGGAGGGCACTTGTGGAGATGGGCACCGGGTGTTATATGGAAACCAACTTGACAATAAACTATTTGTAAAAAAAAAAAAAAAAAAGGAAGTATTTGTGGTGGGAAAAGATACCATTTATAGTTCATGGAATGTTGCAAAGGAAAATCATAATTTAAACCTCTGGGATTCTGGCACAAGTCCATGCTTTCTGCTGCAAAAACTATAAACCATTCAAAAAAGTACTTAGTGGACTATTGGGCCATGGTAGAGAGAGAGAATATGACCATGAGACATCAAGTAGTCTTCCAGCTTGTGCAGCCCATTATGAGCTGGATTCTTTCAGACCCATGTAGGGACCAGCTTTACAGCAAAGGGGTGTATCAGTGGCACCTGGCCATTGGGTCCATTGGTTCTGTCTCACACTGTATCCCCCAGAAGCCATCAGTCTGGTAGAGTGGTGAAATAGCTTCTGAAAGATGCATCTGAGGCTCCATTCTGAAGAGGATACCTTGCGAGGTTGGCACCATCTTCTAGGATGCTGTATAAATCCTCAGTAACAAAGACTGCATGGTATTTCTGTATTCCTGATAGGTAAAATACAAAAGTTTGGGAAACAAGGAATGGAATGAGGCTATCTTTTTTTTATCATCACTGCCAGTGACGTATTTGAGAAATGTGTACTTCTCATCCTGCTGTGGGCATGGTAGGTCTGGAGAACCTTTTATTAGAGGATATAATAAGAATCCCATTACAATTGAAGCTTCAGCTTTCACCTGGTTACTTTGGGCTCCATGTACCAAGACAGAGGCTAGAAGGGAATCAGTATCCAGAAAGGGTAATTGACCCTAATCATTAAGAAGACAATGTCTTACTCTTAACAGTTTTGCTAACTTTTTAAAAATGTTTATTTATTTTTGAGAAAGAGAGATCGAGCATAGCTGGGGAGGGGCAGAGAGACAAAGGGACAGAGGATCTTAAGTGGGCTCTGTTACTGACAGAAAGACTGATTCAGGGCTCCAGCTCATGAACTGTGAGATCAGGACCTGTGCCAAAATCAAGAGTTGAATGCTTAACTGACTGAGCCACTCAGGCATCCCTTCTGCTAATTTTTTAAAATTCTTTTTTTCTTTTTAGAAAAAGAGCATAAGTGGGGCAGACAGGCAGAGGGAGAGAAAATATTAAGCAGGCTTCCACATTCAGCACTGAGCCTGATGCGGGGTTCGATCCCACGACCCTGGGATCATGACCTGAGCCAAAATCAGGAGTCAAATGCTCAACTGACTGAGCCACCCAGGCACCCCTCTGCTAATTTTTAAGTTTAAGGCTTACAGTTTTATCATTCATTCTTATGAAATGCAGTTTCAACTTTCTACTTCCTAGCTATCTGTAGTTAAAAAAATGAATATATAGAGGAGGTTGACCTAAAACCAGTCTGACTTCAATTTATATTCTGTGTTGTCCAGAAGAGAGATTACCGCATGCACTGCAATGGATTCTTAGCCCAGGGGAGCTTTATGGCATGCTAAGTACAAGCTGTGTTAATCCAAGAAATTTAAATACTTATTAAGAAAACATTGTCAAAAACATTGCTTGGAGATCATAGTATCACACATTGCATAGGAGCACTCAAGGCCCTTCACATACACTAACTATAAGAATTAAGACCCACCTGATTGTGATTCAAGTGCTTTGGTTTACAGATGAACAGTGCAAGGCATAGGGAGATTGTTTCTATCCACTGGCACTTCTCCAAGCAGCTTGTACTGTAACTATGACTGATAATTAAAAATAACTCTCAGGCAATGAAAAGCTTAAAGATTATATTACGTTATGGATAGTTGGTAGAGTATTTACATTCTACCCCACAGTTCTCTAATTACCAATGAAAATTGGTAAAGTGTACAGTATACATGAAAACTATTAGATAGATACATCCTATAACCTTGTTGTTTGGATTGTCCCGTCGTCATCCCTATCAGCAACTGTCCTGGCCAATATTTCACAAAGAAACTAGAGGTGGATGGACAAGCACTTACTCTGCTTCTTGTGTCCCTGAACAAACTTGCCTGGGTCTATTTCCACCCTTAACTCTTTGTCTTTAGGAAGAGCAATTTCTCCTGCTCCCAGCAGCTAATCTCTGCTTCTGTGTTTGAATTTCATCACCTGCCCTTTCTGGAAACACTGTTTATCTCCTCTCTCACCTCTATCTTCACCCTCTACCCTGATTCTTTTCCCACAGGGTACAGACAGGCTCAGATGCCTCCCATCTAAAAAAGGACTCTTTCAATAGTCCCCTATAGCTGTCATCTGATACTGCTTTCCCTTAAAAGAGTAGTCTGCATTCATTGTCTCCACTTTTCACTTCCTGGTCACTGTTTATCCTTACTCTTCTACTCCCAACACTCCATGAAAGGGCCTTTACTGAGGTTTTCCATTGCTTAGTTCAATAAGTGATTCAGAGTTTCTTACCTCACTTTACTGATCTGCAGAAATTGACATTGTCAATCACTTCCTTCTTCTTGAAACACTTCCCTTGATTTCTAGAATCCCACCCCTTGCCGATTTTCTATCCACCCCTTAAATTGTATTTAAAGTTTTTTACTTTATTTTATTTTATACCATTCTGTTCTACTTTCCTTTGATTTCTTCAGCCTCTTCTTACTTTTTCTCCCCAACATTTTGTTATGAAAAATTTTAAGTTGAAGAAAAGCCAGAAATACTGTGCAATGAAAATTCGTATGTTCATTCCTTTCTCACCCCCATAGAAACTCCCATCCCAGTTTAGACCTTTTATAAGTTCAGACCTATTTAGTCCAAATACAAATATCTACCTTGATGGGCAAGAGACATCTCCAACCCAACCTGGTAGAATTGAACTCATAATTCTAGATTCACTCTGTATTTTTTCTTATCACCAAGCCCTGTCAATTAGTCACCAAGTCTTGTCAATTCTGTTTCTCTAATATCTTTCACTCTGCCCATGTTCAGGTCCTAATCATTTCACGTCTAACTGCTCTTCCTGCTGCCAGCCCTGTTTGTCTCTAATTTACTCACCACGTAGTTGCCAGTGGTTGTAAGTACAAATGTGGTGCATCTCAATTCCTTGTTTAACATCTTTTAAAAATTTCAGTTTAAGCTCTTAACTCTTGAGCAAGGCCCTTCTTATCCCTAGTTAACCTCATGTTTCACTCATCTTTCATCAGACTCTATGAACCAGACTACATGAAGGAAACTACCTAAAGTTCCTGTGTTCACCCCATGCTAGCTTTTCTCATTGGGTTGCTTTCCTTTGCTTTTTTTTTTTATTTTTTATTTTTTATTTCTAGGATAGAGAGAGAGAGACAGCGTGAGCAGGGGAGGGTCAGAGAGAGAGGGAGTCACAGACTGAAACAGGCTCCAGGCTCTGAGCTGGCAGTCAGCACAGAGCCCGACGCTGGGCTCGAACCCACGAACCGCGAGATCATGACCTAAGCGAAAGTCGGACGCTTAACCGACTAAGCCACCCAGGCGCCCCTGGGTTGCTTTCCTTTGCTTTTTAACCTAAATGTTGTTTTTCCACCTGCCAATTTTTCTTAGGGAAAATTCTCCAGCCTTTCCTTCCCAACATTCTACCCCTCCTAGGTCTGGGTGAGATACCCCTTATATGGTACCTTCCTTATTAGTTAATTGATTGAATCATTTAATAAAGATTTGAAGTCCTTCAATGGGCTGAGCATTGTGTGAGATGATGGGAATACAATGGTATATACAATAGAGCTCCTGCTTTCAAGGAATTTACACATTATTTGAGATTTAGTACAGTAAGGGGACAATTGTGATAAAGTGTGGTTATCTCATAAATGAATATACACAAGGCACTCTGGGGATACTCAGAAGGGACACAAGTCCAGACTTGGAGAATGAGGGATGGCTATTTGGAGGAAGACTCAAGATGTGAAGGAAGAATAGGAATAAGTGAGGACATGGGAATGGGTAAAGCAGGAAGTGGCTGGGTAAGAGAAAGGAGAGGGGGAATATGGTTCAAGGTGCTGGTTAGCAAGAGTCTAGCTCATTCAGAGTAGGAGTGTGCTCAATTCTAGGCCCAGTGCCTGACAGAAAGAACAGGCATTCAGTGAACACTTAGTGATTGAATGCACACATTCAGTGAGTGAACAAATGAGGCTGAAGAAGGGGCCAGATTAGAAAGACCTCATATGAAAATGAATTCGGACTTTATTGAGGACACCCCATTGGTACTCTATGGAAGGAATAAAGGCATAAGCAAGAGATTGACATACCAGATTTGTACCTTTATAAAGATTTATAAAGATTATAAAGATGAATTGGAAAGAGAGCAAGAGGCATGTCTAACGGCAGGAGATCAGTTGGGAGGCTGGTCTGGTTATTGGTGTCCGCGATGATGGTGGTCTGAAAAGAGGACGAGCGTTTGGGATGGAGAAGAATGATTGTTTTGACAGATGAAGGAAACAGAGCCAGTAGACTTGGTGATTGATTGTCAGGATGAGGATGAGAAAGGAATCAAGGATGATACCCAAATTTTTGGATTGTACAGTTGTCAGCAATCATTAAGGGCAGAAGAAGATGGAGAGGTTTCTGGGGATAGGGTTCGGCTGTGAGGGAAATGAAAAGTTCAATTTTGAACACTTTGTGTTGAGTTTGAGGCATGTGTTGGTCTGTGGAGTTTACCCACAGATCATTTTCCTTGCTCTTCCCTGCTCTATTGTGTATCAACAGGAACGGACTCGCTGGTTAAGATTCCCAGGCTCCTGTGTTAGCTGGCTTGGTTTGGGCAATGGGAGGTTCTGGGATTAGAGAACAAAAGGAGGGGAAAAACCAAAATATTGTTTCTCTTCCCTATCTTCCTCTGGCAGTGTCTCCAGTAGCAATTGCATCTGCTCTGTGGCCCAGCTCATTCTCCTCCATTAACCCACATCTGGTGTTCTAATGACTCAATTACACTCTTCCGTCCTTCCGTCCTTCCACTTTAAGGGTGGCACTAGCTTCCTAGAGTTGCCAGATGCAGGGTTTCCTCAGTCTCCTGTTCAGGCTCTCCCTTCTTCTCTCCCTTGAGTAGCATTAAACTGTATCTTTTTTATTTTTATTTTATTTTATTCTTTTTTGAAACAGACTTAAAAAATTTTTAATGTTTATTTATTTTTGAGAGAGAGAGAGAAACACAGAATATGAGTGGGAGAGGGGCAGAGAGAAAGGAAGACCCAGAATCCAAAGCAGGCTCCAGGCTCTGAGCTGTCAACACAGAGCCCGATGCAGGGCTCAAGCTCAGTGTCTATGAGATCATGACCTGAGCTGAAGTCAGACACTTAACCAACTGAGCCACCCAGGTGCCCCTGAAACAGACTTTAAAAAAAAATGTTCATTTTATTTTTTTATTTTAGAGAAAGAGAATGTGCAGTGGTGAGTAGAGGAGGAGCAGAGATTGGAGGACAGAGGATCTGAAGCATCTCTGTGCTGACAGCAGAGAGTGTGATGGGGGTCTCAAATTCATGAACCATGAGAACCTGAGCCAAAGTTGGATGCCTAATTGCCTGAGCCACCCAGGCACCCCACAATAGTCTCTGTTTTAAATGCTCAGAGAGATGTCTGTTTATTCTGAGAACATCTAAATGAAGATATCAAAAAAACAGCTGAGTATGTGGAAGAGATAACTGGAGTTTCTATCCTAGCACTTATTCCCCTGAGGAGTAATTGTCTCCTTACCTGTATGTGTTCTGCACCAAACTTGGAGATCTTTAAGTGCAGAAAGATGATCTTATTTCTGTCCATATTCCCAGGACCAACTCAACATCTGGCAAAGAATAGGCACTCAATAATGTTTGCTCACTGAATGAAGAAGTGAATGCATAAACCCTACACATTAGTTTTAGGTGACAGTTACTTGTGGATACATTTTTATGATAAAGTTAAACTCATTTGACATGGAGAGTGCCTGACCTAAATTATTAAGAAATCTGAATCACTGTATATTTATTAGTGCATATCATATTGTTGCCCTCAGGATTATAATGAACAGGAAAAAGTTGCCCCAATTGTTAAGTCATGTATTGAGTAGATAAGAATAAGAATAATTAGAAATCATTGCACTTGCATATACAACTGTGTACAAAAAGGATATTGCTAAACAAATTGAAGGGAGCAGGTTTGTTCAAATGGGTTAAACATTCCCCTGAATCCCCTTATCTTGGATACACATTCAATCTCCCTGGAAATGATTTGCAGAAGTAACCTCAGCAAGGGTCCGAATTACCAACTCTGAGCTCTGGCTGAATGAATTGGATGTTATAAACAGGGCATTACAAAGTATTGACTTTGGCCTTGAGGTAGAGTCAGGTCCGTCTCTGAGACTATGGGTCATGGGTTTTGCTTCTGTCACCATTCAGAGAGGCCATGCTGGGCTCCAGGGGCTGTACACATATGACATACTGCTGGCTCTGTGGTTGGGAGGGAAGGAAAGAGGCCAATGACAGCTTCATTTCGTCTTCTGTGTTCTGGTAGTTGAGACACCATCAGAAACATTTCCCCTGCTTCCTATATGAAAAAAAGGAAGAAGTAGTGAGAAACTAGGGAAAGTGACTCTTTGATAACTTACTTTGAGTAAGCAGTGATGAAATTGTATTTCAGAAACATTTTAATTTTGTGAAACAACAGTAACAGAACTATAATATACAGATAAGAAAAAGAAAATTAAAATAAGTCTTAATTCCATTGTGTAGAGGCAACCTCTTCTGACAATTTGGAATAAACTCTTCTAAAGCCATTGCCACACAAATTGCTACAGACTAAATGTTTGTGTCTTCCATAAGTCATATTGAAATCTAATCTCCTGTGGGGTGGTAGTTGGAGGTGGGCTGTTGGGAGGTGATTAAGTCATGAGGGCAGAGCCCTCATGAATGGGATCAGTGCCCTTATAAAAGCGACCCCAGATTGCTCCCTTGTCCTTTTCTCAGTGTGAGGATACAGTGAGAAGACAGCCATCTATGAACCAGGCAGCAGGCTCTTACCAGACACTGAATCTGCTAGCACCTTGATCTTGGACTTCTCAGACTTCCCGTGAGAAATAAATGTCGTTTACAAACCACCAACTCCAATATTCTGTTACAGCACTTGAGCAGGCTAAGACACAAATATGCATATTTAAAGTGTCTGTTATACATACTACACTGTACCCCACTTTTTCCATGCAAAATATGTCATGAAAATCTCCCACACCATGGAAGATTGTATTTTTCATGGCTGTATGGTAGTCCACTTTATAAATCCACCACATTTATTTATTTAACTAATCACCCACAGAGAGACATTTGGCTCAGCTCCAAATTTTCACTATTGCATACATAGGATGAGCCACCAGCAACCGATTTTTAAGTTGAATCTTCAAGCACTTGTAACAAGATATTGGAACAGGCTGGAAAGGACAGAATAAGGATATGAAGGGGCCCAAGGGAGGGAAGTATTTATGAGCTGATATTGTCCTTGATGTATAAAGGATATCAGTTAACAGGAATGAGGTGGGGGAGGATGGTGTGAGGTGGGAGGAAGTAAGAAAGGGTGAAATGACAGGTCTGGAGAGAGAGAGAAACACAGTCAGACTATAGACGTGGAGACAGACAGACAAGGAGAAAGAAAGAATGCAATGAGAACAAACAGGATCAAATGATTGTCAAGTCTCCTTAAAAGAAAAAAAAGTTTTGTGATGATCGCCAAAAGGAGCAGTGTCATTTCCACCATGCAAATGATATATCACTGAATGAATAAAAAGAAGGACAAATTGCCCAGAACCTGAAGGGAACTTTGGTTATCAAGGTGGTTACAAAGCAACCTTTAAAAAACTCTGAAACAAAGGAAAAATAGTAATTAAGAAATACCACTCTACCTCACTTAATTCACCAACTTACACATATGTGCATATCATGTGTTGAACGCTGTCTTAAAAAATAACTTTCTTTAACTCTTGTCTCTGATATTTTTAATCATGTTTTCCCTCGTGGTGATTGTCTGGAGTTAAAATATTTTTCATCATTGCTTTGCATCACAGCCCCAAAGAAAATAAGAGGAAGGAGTTAGCTTCTCCTTTCTCCCTATTATCATGCCTGCTTCCCCATTTTAGAAAAATTAAGGTGTGAGCTACTTTCTCTTAAGCACCATTCTTTGATAGATTTGGGGGGTAGGATAGAGTGTGTATTTGTGGGGGCCAGAGGATGGTCTCTATTACAAAACTTGCTCTATACACTTATAGAGGATGATGAAAATCACTTGAGTCATGAACATCACTAGTATACGTATTACAGTGAATTCAAAATTTAAAAAAAATCAATTTTTATAAAGAGAACAGTCCTAGCATAGCATGGAAAGCCGTGAGATACAAATGAAATTATTTATGTGAAAGTGTTTGGCAAGCTGTAAAACTCTGTACAAGTGTCAGGTCTTTTTAATTATTGGAATTCTAGTATACTCTGGCATCAGAAGAATCTTCTTAAAGATAGAAATTTCTGCTACTTTCCTATACCTCAGAGTTGGAATGGGGGAATATATCCACAAATAACCTTGCCCTTTGTTCTCGCCAGTATGATCTTTTGGATGGACAGAAAAATTAGGAAAATACCTTTTCCTTTGTCACATCTATAAGAAGTGGTCAGGTTTCTCTTACTGTAACTGAAGGAAAAAAAAAGAAGAAAGTCTACTCAAGACTGACTCACATTAATCACATCCTGTGTGGGCTCTGTCCTGTGTTGTTGATACACATCAAGCAAAGAGGGGGATGGGTCATTGCTTCCAAATGCTCCTAAGGGCACTTTAATTAAGGCAGTAATGCTACAGGCCCAACAGGTTTAGCATGACTCAGCAAGTGTAGTCACTTACGCCATCCCAGCCCAGGAGTATATAAGCAGGTCCAATCACATGACCTTGGAGAACAGGGGCTACCAAACCAGACTACTTTCGGTTAACCACCGGCTCCCGTCAGTCCCGTTACTAAAGAGCTCTGAGAGGACCTGGGCAGAGTGTGGCAGCACAGACCGCTGAGGACCCTCTTCACATGTCTCCATCATGTTATCTTGTATCTCGCTGAATGTATGCCAACCACCTCTGCCGAGTGGGTGGAGGCAAACCTCCTCTAAAAAAGATTCTGATTTGTATTTTCCATTTAGAGAGGCTTTTATTCTGCTCCTATTCACAGCTTTTTGTCCATTAAGGATTGACGCATTGCGCACACGAATGAGTCCAAAGTATTTTAAGTGAAAAAAAGCTCCAAGCCTCACTGTTATCAACTACACCCTAGCTCATCATTTTTTCATAGTACATCATTTAGTACTTCCTGAGCATTCTGTTCTTTCCAAAAGCCTGAGCACTGTATCTATAATTTGCTTGTCTTGTCATTTCTGCAATCTTTTATGCGTATGGTTCAGGCCTCCTGTTTGCTTAGTATGTGCAATGGTAACTTATTTACTTTAAAAATGCACTTCTTGGGGCGCCTGGGTGGCTTAGTCGGTTAAGCGTCCGACTTTCGCTCGGGTCATGATCTCGCGGTTCGTGGGTTTGAGCCCCGCGTCAAGACTCTGTGCTGACTGCCAGCTCAGAGCCTGGAGCCTGTTTCAGTCTGTGACTCCCTCTCTCTCTGACCCTCCCCTGCTCATGCTGTCTCTCTCTCTCCTAGAAATAAATAAAACATTTAAAAAAAAAATGCACTTCTTTATTCTTCTGAAAATAGGAAAATTACATATAATGCACACATTTAAGCTGTTCCAGTGTTCACATGGACACTGCCGCTGAATACTTTAACACAATGTCAGGGAGTTCCATAATCCTGTTTGCTTTTTGGTTTATATATATATTTAACTATGGTATATTGTTTAATGCTACAGTACAGGGTAGAAATGTTTTTAGTGTCTAAATGAGATACAGTACCTTCACTCACTTCAGAGTTTAAAATTGGCTGATTCTAAAAGTGGGAGGGTTCACAGGGTACCTGGTGGCTCAGTCAGTTGAGTGTGGGACTTCGGCTCAGGTCATGAACTCATGGTTCGGTTTGTGAGTTCGAGCCCTGCGTTGGCCTCTGTGCTGACGGCTCAGATCCTGGAGCCTGCTTGGGATTCTGTGTCTCTCTCTGCCCCTCCCCTGCTCGTGCTCTGTCTCTCTCTCTCTCAAGATAAACATTAAAAATTTTTTTTAAAGAAAAAAAAAGTGGGAGGGTTCAAAAAAATGAACATATGTGGATAATCATACTTTTCGTGGCTCAAGTTTGTGTTTTAGAGATATTAGGGACTTAAAGACATCTGCAACTGCTCCAACAACTCTGATATTTAGCATTTTTGTACGTTTTGTGTGGGAGCTTCATAAACTGCATATTACTCGTATGTATTTGTGAGTTAGCTTTGGATGTGGAAAGGATGCTACTTGGTAAACTTGTTTTACTCTTGCTTCTTGGAATTTTTGTATCCAGCTCAGAATTCACCAATATCTGGTCCCTGGGGCTTTAGGTATCTGCTGGACTCTGTATTTATAATTCTCCGCACCGCCCCTCCCCCGTTTTTTGTTTTGTTTTGTGTTTTGTTTTTGGTAAACTTGATAGATATGTTCACTGTCCTCTGCACAAATTTCCTCTTCTATGTAACAGAGAGATTTGCTTTTTTCTACCCCCTTCCACTTGATTTTCCTTAAACAAAGCCTTGCAGCTCATGCTGTGACATGCTTAGGCTCAGAGTAGCCACTGTGGTAGATAGTATCTGAAATTCTCTATGTACATTGATTTCTTACTGATTGGAAATATAGTCCTTGTGAAGTTAAGTTGAAACCCACACAGACTTTCAAATGCTGGATGGTTTCAAATTCAGCATCATTTCCTTTGAAGTTGTTGCTAGGAAATAATTTGACTAACAAGTCTAGTCATCACCAAGTCCTGATAACCCACCAGAAGATAAATTACTTCCTGTAAGTTACGACATTTCACCTCCTCCCATGTCAGTTCATTGTATTACTAAGTTGTAGTAAATGATATCTCTGAACATAGTTCAAAGGAATCCAGTATGAAACATACAAGCATTCATCCAAGTACAAAGTTGTATAATATTTAAAAATAAATAAGTAGACACAACTTTTTCTCCCTTTAAATGTGTCAATTACTGAAGATCTCTATGGCATCCTGATCCTAAAAGGAACCCTAGGAGCGCCTGGGTGGCTCAGTCAGTTGGGTGCCCAACTTTGGCTCAGGTCCTGATCTCATAGTTTGTGGGTTTGAGCCCCACATTGGGCTCTGTGCTGACAGCTCAGAGCCTATTTTAGATTCTGTGTCTCTTTCTCTACCCTCCCCTGTCATGCTCTGTCTCAAAAATAAATAAACATTAAACATTTTTTTAAATTAAAAAAAATAAAAGGAACCCTAAAGAACCATGTAATCCATTCTCAGACATCTGGACAGACTGGCTAGCATTATGCTAGTCTCTCACAAGGAAGCCAAAGTTCCTTGTGCCATTCACAGTTTTGCTTTATTTGTGGCTTCCCATCCCCGCCCACCCCCCCCCGGTTGAATATATCTGCTTCGGAGTATTGGGTCAGTGATGTGTTCTACCTAAAGGAGTAGAAAAGAGTAAAATTTGCCAGGACAAACCTAATGGGAACAGCCACCATATATATATATTTTTTTAATGTTTTATTTATTTCTAGGAGAGAGAGACAGCGTGAGCAGGGGAGGGTCAGAGAGAGAGGGAGTCACAGACTGAAACAGGCCCAGGCTCCGAGCTGGCAGTCAGCACAGAGCCCGACGCGGGGCTCGAACCCACGAACCGCGAGATCATGACCCAAGCGAAAGTCGGACGCTTAACCGACTAAGCCACCCAGGCGCCCCAACAGCCACCATATTTTAATTTGGCAATTTTCAGACCACACCATATGCAAACAGACATGACATGCACATTATTATGAAATGATATAAGTATGGCCTTAAAAATACCTTCTAATGGTTTCATAGCTTGGCTGCTGTTTCCTCTCTGCTCACTCATAAACAGCTTTCACAACTCTATTCTAACAGCTATGCATCAATACGAGTTGAGGAGTAACCTGACGTTTGATCCATGTCACAATGATCCAGACTATGTACATGTTATAGGAATGGAACAGACAGGTCTTTTAATATATAGCAAATTTGTTTTTTCAATGGTCCCGTCAGTTGTGTGGGACTAGGCTGCATCACAACTCTGTGCTTCTTATCCCCTGTTTGAATCCAACCATAGCTTTTCAGTGTCCAGACGTCATTTACCAATTTTCAATGATTATACTTTTTGAGAAAGTATATCTGTGGTTCTTGTTTTCTGTAATTTAGTTGCCTTGTCATTCAGAAAGATTTTTTATCCTGGTATCTTGTCTATTTTGGGCCAATTTATTCACTTTGGTAATATTTGTTTTTGTTGTTATAAAAAGCATTGCATTTTTATCCTAACAGGAATTTATCTGATCTATTCCTCTCATTTCAGAGTTCAAAAAACTGAGCCCTGAGAAACTAAGTGAGCTCTTCAAGGTTAATAGACGATGGTGGTTGACGGAGCTGAGAGTAGAACCTTCTGATTTCTGGCCTAGGTCTTTTGGGTAGAGTGAATAATTTTCATCACCTTATGTGTTTTATTTCAAAAATCCCACTGATAATTTGAATTAGTAGCTAATTTCTCCCTTGATTATTAAGATTTATTAACAAGGGGCGCCCGGGTGGCTTGGTTAAGCGTCCGACTTTCGCTCAGGTCATGATCTCGCGGTTCGTGGGTTCGAGCCCCGCGTCGGGCTCTGTGCACTGCCAGCTCGGAGCCTGGAGCCTGTTTCAGTCTGTGACTCTCTCTCTGACCCTCCCTGCTCACGCTGTCTCTCTCTCTCTCTCTCCTAGAAATAAATAAAAAACATTAAAAAAAAATTAAAAAAAAAAAGATTATATTAACAATTCTTTAATGATTTCAAATTTAGTGCCAGTGGGGGTTTCTCTAACTTGAAAGTAAGGACAGAATTTTCCAGATCCACTCTTCTAGGAGCCACTAACAAATAAGCAAAAATATTTACATTAGATGGATATAGTTTTGTAACACTTCACTTGCTAGTAATCAGTCTGGACCTGTATTCGGAGTAGCCATGTTCACATTTATTTTCTCCATCCAAAGAATGCCAAGAATACAGAGCAATTAACTCCTACCCCAATCTTGCTTACATCTCACTAGAAAGAATTTCAGAAAAAAATTCAAATATGAAAAAAATCAAATATACAGTCTTGGGGTATTCAAAGTGCATCAGCAAAGCAGGTAGTTTCTTGAGACAATCAGAAGGATTCAAAGGAAGTTGGGAAAAGGAAACACCTGCCTCTGCAAGGTCATGTTGCCTGTGATCATGCCATGATCCAAGGAGCTTCCATCTATCTGTTCAGCCAGTGTACAGAGCTCATGCAGACTTCAGCACCTTGGCACCTGCTATTCCCTTCCACCGGGTAGATTTTCCCCAGATCCTTACAGAGCAGCTCCCTCTCCCTGACTGCTACTCAAATCTGCTTTATCAGAGAGGTCTCCCTGACTGACAATAGTCAGTAAAATAGCTCCGCATCCATCTAGGCAGTCATCAGTTAGTCTGGCTGTTAATTTCCATTGCTGTCTGTCTTGCTTCCTTCCTTATCTGACTTGGTTTCTGTCTGAATGGTTAGTTCTCTTTAATATACAACCAAACAAAAGAATGTAATTTCTTCCTCTCTTGTTAGCACACTGTTTGGTGTGCATAGTAGGATTAATTTTTGTAAAACAGGGATGTGCATTTGCAAAATATATACTGAAGTATGTACAAAACATCTTAACCATGTAATTTTCAGGTGGTGGAAGTTATGGCGATTTTCATTTCCTTTGTCATACTTTTCTTCATTGACTGATTTTATTCCAGGTAAAAATCTCTGTTTTTGTAATCAGAGAAAACAATAGAGTCAGTTCCATTGGGAAAATGAGTGCTGTCTAACAGAAGTCTGCAGGACATTAAAGTAGGGAGTCAGAGTATGGGTACAGAATCAAGCCTTGTTTAGGTGAGTAAATTTAGTTGAGAGAAATTTTAGTCTAAAAAGAAAAAAGAAACACTAGTCTACAAAATGCAGACTTTTTTTTTTTTTTTTTTTAATGTGACTGTGGTCATGTAGGGTAGAGGATAGAAAACAAATCAGGGCTTCTAACCCACTGATAGTAGATTGGGTTTTTTTTTTTTTTATCTCCCGGGATGAAAGACCATTCTATAATGTCAGTAAGCTTATCAAGTCTTCAGCAATCAGCATTCCCTCCCACCCTCCCCAAATTCTTCTTGGAGTATTATAGGGCAGACTAATGAATAAAACAAACTTAAGGTCTGTTAAATTAATAATATCATTTTCCTGATTAAAAATTTATTTAGCATTTGCAAAAGTGAACTATAGCCTTGTGTTTATTTTTCCAATTATTTTTAAAGTTTTTATTTATTTTTCAGAGGGAGAGAAAGATAGAGGGACCACATAATGGGGGAGGAGCACAGAGAGAGAGAGAGAGAGAGAGAGAGAGAATCTGAACCAGGCTCCAGGCTCTGAGCTATCAGTGCACAACCTGATACAGGGCTTGAACCCATGAACCCTAAGATCATGACTTGACCTGAAGTTGGATCATAACTGACTGAGCCACCCAGATGTCCCTACCTTGTGTTGATTTTTAATGCAGGAAAATGTTAGTGAAGCAAAATCATCTTCTTCACTTAGGCATTTTGGAGCAAGTTTTATTTATACGCAGTGAAATGATAGCTTTGGTAATTTCTCCTTTTCTCAGCAAAGACATCGTAATCTCTTTTCTGAAAATGATTCTATTTGGGCAGCAAACCTACACTGAAAATTGTTCCAGATCTCAAGTTATGTAACTGAACAGATGGCAGTCGCATGGCTTTGACATGTTGGGCTGCAATCATAGCACACGCTGAGGAGCTAGCTCTGTAGCCTTCCAGTGAATAAGCAGACAGCTCCCGTGAGCAAGCAGAAATGTGTGGCTGTGAGATCAGATGAAGAATTGCAATTTGGCTCAGCTTCCTCTGGTCACTATCCAGAAACAAATTCCTCAGGATCCTGAAAGAGGTAGAAATAGTTATGGAGAAACTAGTGTTAAATTGGATTGAATCATAAAAATAAACAACTCTCTCCTACAGGAGAAAACAAAAATCTCTCAGGAAATGTTAAACCAGAAGAGATTTAGTTTATGGTGACAGTTGAAATGTCACTGGAGGTAGATATTGAACTAAATGCATTTTTTAAGTTTATTTATTTATTTTGAAAGAGAAAGAGATAGAGAATGCATGGGGGAGGGGCAGAGAGAGAGAGGGAGAGAGAATTTCAAGCGGGCTCTGTGTTATCAGCCCAGAGTGCAGTGGGGGGATTGCTTTCACAAAGGATGAGAACATGAGATCATGAGTTGAGCCAAAACCAAGAGTCAGTGCTTAACAGACTGAGCCACTCAGGCATGTGAGAAAATTTTAAGCATGGTGAGCATGGAGCCTGATGCAGGGCTTGATCCCACCACCCTGGGAGCATGACCTCAGCTGAAATCAAGAGTTGGATACTCAATCAACTGAGCCAACTCAGGGCCCTTGAATGCATTGTAATTGTACATTGGGCTTGGAACACAAAGTGGCACAATGGATAAAAATTCCTGTCTTCACAGAGCTTGAAATTTAGTGAGGGTAGAAGATAATCAATCGGTCAACAAATGAGCAAACATATACATATGAGAGTGATAAATGCCAAGAAGGAAAAAAATAACACAGAGAGGTATGTATGAAATTTAAATGGCATGGCCATAGAAGTATTCTTTTAAGAAGGTGACATTTGAGGAGCACCTGGGTGGCTCAGTCAGTTAAGTGTCTGATGTTGGCTCAGGTAATGATCTTGAGGTTTGTGAGCCCCATGTTGGGGCCTGTGCTGACAGTTCGGAACCTGGAGTCTGTTTCAGATTCTGTGTTTCCCTCTCTCTCTGACCCTCCCCTGCTTGTGCTCTGTCTCTCTCAAAAATAAATAAAACATTAAAAATATAATAATAGATAATAATAAATTTTAAAAAGATGACATTTGAGGAAGACCTGAAGGAAATGAGATGCAAATCATGTATATATCAGGGGGAAAGTGTTCTAGAGAGAGGAAACAGCAAATTCTCAGAGTTAGGAGATACCTGGAGTATATAGGGAACCACAAAAAGTCCATTGTGGTTGAAGCAGAGTACACTAGGGGAGGTTGTCCAAGATGACATTAGAGAGATCATGTAAGGTTATATCAAATAGAGTTTTAAAGGTCATAGTTTGGAGTTTGCATTTTATTCTGAGTGAGACGGAAACCATTAGGGGTGTTTTCAGCAGACAAAGGGCATAATTGAATTATTATTTATCAGGATTACTCCTTGAAGGAAATAAACTGTAGAGTGGTAAGAACAGATAAGAGGAGTGGGAGAGTGATGATCAGGGAGGAATCATTTAGGAGGCTGTTGAGAGAGAATGAGGTGAGAGATCATGGTCGCTTGAACCAGATTGTCAGCAATGAAGGTGATGAGGACTGGGCAAATCCTAGCTATAATTTTTTTTAATGTTTATTTCTGAGAGAGAGAGACAGTGTGAGCAGGGAAGGGGCAGAGAGAGAGGGAGACACAGAATCTGAAGCAGGCTCCAGGCTCTGAGCTGGCTGTCAGCACACAGCCCGATGCGGGGCTCGAACCCACAAACTGCGAGATCATGACCTGAGCCGAAGTCGGACGCTTAACTGACTGAGCCACCCAGGCGCCCCCTCTAGCTATAATTTTGAAAGTAGAACCAACAATTCTGGTTGATAGATGAGGTGTATTGCCTAAGAAAAGAAGAGGAGTCTAGGATCATCCTAAGGTTTGGGGTCTATGTAACTGAAAGGAGGAGTACATCTGAGAAGCTTAGTGAAAATGAGGAGACTGTGGAAGGAGTAGATTTGAGGGACATCAGGAGTTCAGCTTGGGATATGTTGCTAGAGATGTCTATTAGACATCCAAATGGAGGTGTTGAGTGAGTAGCGGGATGTATAAGTCCAATGTGCCGAGGGTGGGTTTGGGCTAGAGATATAAATTTTGGAGTCATAAGGATATACGTGGTATTTAAAGCTATAAGGCTTGATGGATTTACCTAGACAGTGTGACTGAGTATAGAATCAGATGAATATGGAGAGAGTGATGATTTATATGGAATGCTGCCAATAAGTAAAATGAAGCAAGTTGAAAACTGGATTTCACCATGTACGAGTCATCATTAATTTTCATAAGAGCAATTATCTAGAGTCTAGAGCAAAAGCCTTGTTGGAGTGAGTTCAGAACAGAATGGGAGACGTTAGAGGCAGTGAGTAAAAGCTATTCTTTCAAAAACACTTGCTTTAAAGAGGAGAGAAATGAAATGGTAGCTGGATAGAGAGAGAGGATCAAGAGAGAATTAAAAAAATATTTTAAAGCATAACATGTATGATAAAAATGCATATTTTTAAGTGCTTAGCTCTATAATTCACAAGCAAAAATACGAGGTAGCACCCACTTTCCATTTACCAGATCTCAAGAGGCCTCATGTCTGCCCCCTCCCACACCATCCGTACCCCCCTCAAGGGCAACAACTATCCTGACTTCTGAAACCAAAGATTCATTTTGCTTGCTTCTGTACTTCAGTAAATGGAATCAGATAATTTGTGCTCTTTTGTATTTGACTATAGATATGTTTTAATCATTCTTATTGCTGTGTAATAATCCATTACGTGAATACATCAAGATTTATTTATCTGTTTTACTGTTGCATGGCAGTTGGGTATTTTCCTTTGTGTTTTCTATTTGTAAATTTTCCTTTCAAATAGTGCTGTTATGTACATTCTAGTATGTATCTTTTGGTGAACATTTATTGGGTATATTTCAGAGAGTGGAATTGCTGGGGCATAAAATATGCATATATCCATCTTTAGTATTCCAAAAACAGTTTTAGCAGTTTACTCTCTCACCAGCATGGTAAGAGAGACTTCTTCAGTAAAAGGATTGATATTATCTCTATCTGTCACTCCTTGGTCTTATATTTCATTTTATTGAGAACTAAAGTAGTTTAGAGGAATGATACTCATTGGGTCCCATCACAACCTTAAGGATAAGATTCTACTTCTCACAGGAATCTCCTGATGACTGACCAACAGTAAAGTGCCAGCACCATATCTAGCACAGGTAGGTATACAGAATGTGTTAGTTGTGGCTGTTATTTTGTAGTCATCTTCTCAGACCTGATGCCAGGCCAAGGTAAAATAAAGCAGTGATAACTGCATCTGCCTTCTGCTCCAACTCCTGCTTATCCATCCAATCTTGTTTTGTAGGGTTGGGAAAAGGTGAGGACTCCAGGTGTTTCAGTTCCATTCTATAGGGCCATGAACAGTACAGAAGCTCAAATGCCCCTTTCCATAACTTGCACTGTATCTTTTAACCAAAGCAGGCATTTCACCACCTTGTTGGAGAGGCTGAGGAACAATCATGTCCTGGCTCTGTTAGGTTTCATGATAAAATAAATCTTCTAATGTACTAGAAAGGATATTCTACCCAGACACTGAAATTCTAATGGCAGAGATTCTGAGGAGGGCTAATTATACAGCTAGATAAAGTTTTTTTTTAAATTTTAAATGTTTTTAAAATTTATTTCTGAGAGAGAGAGACCGTGTGAGAAGGGGAGGCTCAGAGAGAGAGGGAGATACAGAATCTGAAGCAGGCTTCAGGCTCTGAACTAGCTGTCAGCACAGAGCCCGATGTGGGGCTCGAACCCATGAACTGTGAGATCATGACCTGAGTCGAAGCCGGTCACTCAACTGACTGAACCACCCAGGCGCCCCTTTTTTGTTTTGTTTTGTCTTGTTTCTTTTTTGTTTTTGTTTTCTTCAATTTTCAGGAAATGGTTATTGTTTATTTAACCAATAAATTAAATATACTCTGGATGGGGTCCCTGGGTGTCTCAGTCAGTTAAGCACCTGATCCTTGGTTTCAGCTCAGGTCCTGATCTTGTGGGTTGTGGGCTTGAGCCCTGCTTTGGGCTCCATGCTCACAGTGTGAAGCCTGCTTGGGATTCTCTCTCCCTCTTTCTCTGCCCCTACCCTGCTCACATGCTCTTTCTTTCTCTCAAAATAAATAAATAAGCTTAAAAAATAAATATACTTCTGGATTAAAAAAAAAACTTTTCCAGTGTCTGTGTAAATCAGAACCATCTTTGCATCTGAGGAGATAAATTTATTTTTGTACTGATTATATCTGATTACACCTTTTTTCCTCACATTGCAACATAATGTATGGAGTTGTTGAGAAGCAATATCTTTCAGTGATGTGATCTTCTAAGTATAACAAAACCCTTCCCTATTTTTAAAAAAATTCACTTCATATTTTGAGCAGTTTTCTACTTAAATAAAAATTATGAAAATAGTACAGAGAGTTACCACATACGTCATGCTCAGTTCCTCCTGTCATTAAGATATTAGTATGGTACATTTATTATAATTAATGAACCAATATCAATTTGTTAACTAACGTTCATACTTTACTCAGTTTCCTTAGCACATACCTAATGTTCTTTTTCTATCCTAGGATCTCACCCTGGATACTGCATTACATTTAGTTGTTCCTCAGGCTTCTCTTGGCTGTGACATTTTCCAAACTGAATTTGCTTTAGAGGAGTACCAGTCAAGTATTTTGTAGAGTGTGCCTTAGGTGGGATTCATGTGATGTTTTTCTCAGGATTAGACTAGGGTATGGGTTTTTAGGAAGAGGCCCACAAAGACAAGAGCCATTTGCATCTCATTGTATCAAGGTTCCATTCTATCAACATGGCCTATTACTATTGATGTTGACCTTGATCACTTGACTGAAGTAGTTTGTCCTGTTTCTCCACTGTAAAATTAAACTCTTTCCATACTGTTCTATTTATAAGGAAGTCACTATGCACAGCCCCCACTAAAATAGTGGGGAGATATGTGCCACCTCCTTGAGAGTAGGGTGCCTACATAAATTATTTGGAGTTCTTCTGCAAGGGAGATGTGTCTCTGCACCCTCATTTATTTATATATTCAATCATTTATTTATATTAGTATGGACTCACAGATGTTTATTTTTATACTTTGGATTATAGTCCAGTACCCAGGTTTGGCTATTGGGAGCTCTTATATCCCTTTGACATCCCCCTATTGTATGTGTGTGTGTGTGTGTGTGTGTGTGTGTGTGTGTGTGTGTGTGTGTGTGTGTGTTTTAATATTTCCTTAGTTTCTGGAACTATAAGATGCTCCAGAACCATCTTGTATATTTCCTGACCTAGTCCTAGAATCAGCCACTTCTCCAAGGAGCCCTGGTTCCTCTTTTTGGAGAATGGTATTAGAAACTAAGATCTGGGGCTCCTGGGTAGCCCAGCTGAATGAGCGTCTGACTCTTGATTTCAGTTCAGGTCATGATCTCATGGTTCATGAGATTGAGCCCCACATCGGGAGCCTTCTTGGGATTCTTTCTTTCCCTTTCTCTCTGCCCCTCCCCTATTTGTGCTCATGTGTGCTCGCTCTCTTTGTCTCTCTTTCTCACGATCGATAAGCTTAAAAAAAAGAAACTAATATCTAGGGACTAGCAGTGCTCCTTGGTATTGAGGTGTCATTGCTTCTCAGCTCTTTCAGCTGACAAAACAAGGAAATATACTTGTGTATACTAACTCTTATATATGCACAAACGTCTAAGTATCTTTATATGTAACCATATGTATCTATGTTAGGTTAAACATGTGTTCATACTGATCCTCTGAATCTAATCCGTTACCACATAGAACATTCTAGCCTCCTCACTTTATCTGTGAACTCCTACTCCAACGGTGAGAAATCTGGCTCTTTCTAATCCATTTATGTAATTGTTCAATTCCAGTGTATAGCAGTATCACAATTGTTAACCTGAAACCCCATGGGAAACAGATCTGGGGTCTGTTCAGATCTTTTCAACTAGAGTTACAGTTTGATACACATTTTCTTTTGCCTTCAGAGGTTTTTTCCTCTTTTTTTTAAATGAAGTATAATTAACATAGAGTATTACATTAGTTTCAGGTATGCATATAATAATTCAACAATTCTGTAAATTACTCAGTACTTGTTGAAGTACGTGTACTTTTTTTTAAGTTTATTTATTTATTTTGAGAGAGAGAGAGAGAGAACATGAGTGAGAGAGGGGCAGAGAGAAAGGGGGACAGAGGATCCAAAGTGAGCTCTGTGCTGACAGCAGTGAGCCCGATGTGGGGCTGAACCGTGGTGAGATTATGACCTGAGCCAAAGTCAGATGCTCAGCTGACTGACTGAGCCGCCCAGGGGCCCCAAGAAAGTGTACTCTTGATCCTCTTTATCTATCTTACCCCTCGTCCCATTTACCTCCCCTCTGGCATCTACCAATTTGTTTTCTGTATCTAAGGTCTCATTTTTCTGGTCTTTTTTTCTTTGTTCATTTGTTTTGTTTTTAAAATTCCATATATGACTAAAATCATATGGTATTTGTCTTTTTCTGACTTATTTTACCTATGATTGTACCCTCTAGGTCCGTTCATGTTGTTGCAAATGTCAAGATTTCTTCCTTCCTCCCTCCTTCCCTGTCTTCCTTCTTCCTTTCCATTCCTTTCTTGTATTCTTTTTTGAGTATAGTTGACACATAATGTTATATTAATTTCAGGTGTACAATGTAGTGATTTAACAAGTTAATACATTATTCTATGCTCACTACAAGTATAGCTACCCTCTGTCACCATGCAACACTACTATAATATCATTGACTGAATTCCTGATTCTGTGCCTTTTATTCCTGTGATTTATTTACTTCATAACTGGAAGCCTGTATATCCCACTCCCCTCCACCCATTTTGCCAATCCTCTCACCCCCTCTGGCAGCCATCAGTTTGTCTTCTGTATTTATGAGTGTGTTTCTGCTTTTTGTTTGTTTCTTTGTTTGATTTTTTTAGATTCCTCATGAGTAAAATCATATGGTATTTTTATTTCTCAGTCTGACTTATGTCACCTATCCTAATACTCTCCAGGTCCACCCATGTTGTTGCAAATAGCATGATCTCATCCTTTTTATGGCTGCATAATATTCTGGCGTGTGTGAGTGTGCGTGTGTGCATGTGTGTGTGTGTGTATCCCGCATTTATTCATTTGTCTACTGATGAACACTTAGGTCATTTCTATATCTTGGCTATTGTAAATAATGCTGCAATAAACATAGGGGTGCATTTATCTTGTTGGATTAGTGTTTTCATTTTCTTTTTTTAAATGTTTGTTTATTTTTTAGAGAAAGACAGAGAGAGACAGAGACAGAGCATGAGCAGGAGAGAGAGGGAGACACAGAATCTGAAGCAGGTTCTAGGCTCCATGCTGTAAGCACAGAGCGCCACGTGGGTCTCAAACTCATGAATGGTGAGATCATGACCTGAGCCAAAGTCAAACACTCAACCGACTGAGCCACCCAGGCACCTTGAGGATTTGTGTTTTCATTTTCTTTGGGTAAATACCTAGTACTGAAATTATTTTTAATTTTTTGAGGAACCTCCATACTATTTCTGTACTGAATGCACCAGTTTGCATTTCCATAAGAAGTGCACGAGGATTCCTTTTTCTCCACATTCTCACCAACATTTGTTGTTTCTTGTGTTTTTGATTCTAGACATTCTGATAGGTGTGAGGTGACTCTCATGGTTTTGATTTACGTTTTCCTGATTATGAGTGATGTTAAGCATCTTTTCCTGTGTCTGTCTGTCTATCCATGTCTTCTTTAGAAAGATGTGTATTCAGGTTGTCAGCCCACTTTTTAACTGGATTGTTTGCTCTTTCGGATCTTGAGTCATTTGTATATTTTGGATATTAACCTCTTATTGGATATGTCATTTGCAAATATCTTCTCCCATTCAGTAGGTTGTCTTTCTGTTTTGTTGGTGGTTTCCTTAACTGTGCAAAAGCCTTTTATTTTGATGTATTTCCAATAGTTTATTTTTGCTTTTGTTTCCCTTGTCTGGGGAGACCTATCTAGAAAAATGTTTCTACATTTGATGTCAAAGAAATTACTGCCGATGTTTTCTTTTAGGAGTTTTATGGCTTCAGGTCTCACATTTAGGTCTTTAATCCATGCTGAGTTTATTTTTGTGTATGGTGTCTAGAAAGTAGTCCAGTTTCATTCTTTTACATGTTCTTTTGCCTTAGGTCTCACAGACTCCACCTATTTCCAAAGCTACTTAGATCAGCACTTTTACCCCTACCTCCTTCAGTCAAATTGTTTCAAATATTTTTAACATCGTTTGATTGTTCTGTCACTTTCTGCATTCCATTCTAGGATCCTTGACCTCTGAAATCGTTTTCAAATTTGGATCCATTAAGGTTTACTCTTTGTGCTGTAAATGAAGTTCTGTGGGTTTTGACACGTGTGTAGTGTCACGTACCCACAATTACATACAGAATAGTTTCACCACCTAAGAAATTGTTTGTTCTTAATCTATTTAACTCTTCCTCCACTCTCCCTGAGCCCCTGGAAATCACTGATATCTTTACTGTCTCTAACTTTTGTCTTTTCCAGAATGTCATATAAGTGGAATCATATGGTGGAATCATTTAGCCTTTTTAGACTAGCTCTTTTTACTTGGCACTATGCATTTAAGATTCATCCATGCCTTTTGGAGCTTAATAGCTCATTTCTTTTTATCTCTGAATAATATTTCATTGTATGGATGTGCCACAATTTGTTTATCCATTCACCTATTAAAGGGCATTTTGGTTGCTTCCAGTTTTTTTTTTTTTAATGTTTTTTTTAAAATTTATTTCCGAGAGAGAGAGGGAGTGAGAGAGAGACAGCATGAACAGGGGAGGGTCAGAGAGAGAGGGAGATACGGAATCTGAAACAGCCTCCAGGCTCTGAGCTAGTTGTCAGCACAGAGCCCGACTTGGGGCTCGAACCCATGAACCCTGAGATCATGACCTGAGCTGAAGTTGGGTGCTTAATCAACTGAGCCATCCAGGCACCCCAGTTGCTTCCAGTTCTTGGTGATTATAAATAAAGTTGCTACAAACATTTGTATGCAGGTTTTGTGTGGACATAAACTCTCAAATCAGCTGGGTAAATACCTAGGTGAGTTACATGGTAAATTGCTGAGTTAAATGGTAAGACTATGTTTAGCTTAATTTTCCTGTTTAGCTAACAAGCCACTGCTCAAAATCAGGTCGTGGTCACAATTATCGACAGCCATCACTGGCAGTTATCTGTTTCTTTTACCCCATTCAAGTTTTTGCATGTGAATATAGTTACCGAACTTCCCCCATATGCCAGAATAATCATTCTATACACTTTTCAAAGTCTTTTCACATACATGATGGCAGTAGCGGTATAGTAACTAACCTGTTCAAGGAAGAATCCTGGCTCTGCCCCTGACCTAAGACCTGACACTAGGAAACCTCTAAATCCTTTCACATGTGAAAGAGGATACTGGTAGCATCTACATAAACCTACCTCATTGTGTTGTGAGAATTTAATGAGTGCTTAGAGCAGAGTCCTACTTTGACCAAGCCGCACTACTGTTTGAAGGATCTGCCAAGATTAGAATATGAATCTGTTCATTCCTATTCCTATGCTTCTTCCACTAGAGATAAGATAACACCCCGACTTCATTTTCCTGCTACCTAGCCAACATGTGGACCTCGCTGACACCCAAGCAATTGATCTAACCAGTCAATTTAGGAAAGTGTTTGGTAACTTCTGTGTATATGCATGGTAGGCAAGGGATTTGCTTTTTGTTAAATAGGAATGTCTAGTAGCCATTGGCAAAAATATTCTTCTCTCCCCTTTAAATGGAAGAAAAAGGACAACAGACTTCATTTTGAGGTATAGACTTGCAGATCAATGAATGGGCTAAGCGCTGAAGTTTAATGATCCATAAATCAAACTGCATGAACATGAATTAGTGCATTAAACTCTATGGACACAAAATAGATCTGTTCAGAAACAAGTTTGGGCAGTTTGTGTCTGGTACATAGTGTTTTCAGAATAAGGTTTAATTTTTAAAAGAGGTTTTAGAAATCTGTATCCCAGCCAGAGAATGCTTATCTGCTTTATGCTAGTTTTTACCTGCAGAGTTTTTGTCTTTGTGACATCATTTATTTGCTCCTGTATTTTAAAATGCATTGCACAATGGTGGGAACTCATCTAAGAAAGTTAATCATACCCTGGCAATCCTTGAGCATGCTAGTAGTTACTGAGAACATTTTAACAAGGATGTTATATCAATACACTAAATCTTCTGTATGGTCAGGCTGATTTCCTATGATTATTTGGTTGAACAGTGAATGTGAAAAAATCCTAGAGAACTGACAGGCAAAGATTAATACAGTGTTAGCAAGATCATCAAACAGAAAATCCACAAATGCTTTCACACACACGCACACACACATACACACGCATATATGAGTGCACACACACACACACACACATACACACACACAAGCATGCACAAACATATCTGCTGATATCTGTTTGACTTGGATCCTATGTATGTGTGGGACGTGTCTGGAACTACCAAAAAGGATCACCAGGTTCCAAATCACTTGCAATGATTGGTATCAGTTAAAAATGTTTGAATTATCCAATTGATCAGGGTTAGGGTCTGGTTTGGAAAACATTTATAGATAAAATTACATTCTAAACATACTAATAATTTAAGTATATAAACATCTATAAAGAGATAAATAGTGCCATTAAATGTTAATTACATCCTAGTGTCTTTATCAGAGAAGAATAATAAATCATCCAGTGTTCTTTTTACAATTATAATGTGAAGGATAGCTCTCTCCTGAGTGGGTCAAATGTTTATTTCTTGAATATTGGTATTAGAACTCAGGTATTTCTTGACCTGCACACTCCTTTCAGGAAAAGCACAAGGTATAGAATTTTTTATTCATGCATTCACTTAGTTTATTCATTGTACAAATATTTAGCACTTACTATGTACCTGGCATTGGACATGTTACTGGGGAACAGATAATCCAATGGTTGTTTTGGGAAATTGAAACAGTTATAGAGCCAAGTGATTTGATTGACTAAATATTTTTATTTAAAGTTGAAGCCTTTAGGCTTTAGCCTGAAGGAAAATTAAACGACCAAAAAAGTTTTGACCAGTTTTGCCTGTTCATACCCAATATATACACATGCACCTTCCACTAAATCTCTCTTGGCATCTTTGCCTGTTTTCTAACCATTGCCTATTGGCTGTAACTCCAACAGGTATATTGGCTACAATCGACAAACTTAATGGCTTATAAATGCAAAACCCCCTAATCTATTTACTTCATTTACTCTGTAGGTACAATGGGAGTAAAATAAGTGTCATTTTGTACCAAATAATGAGATATATAGTTTTAAATTTTCATTTAAACACATCAAAATGGACCCAGAAATGATCATAACAGAAGCAGATGGACATTCCTTAGAACCTCTTTCTACTGTCCATTTTCTTTTTTTTTTTTTTAATGTTTTATTTATTTTTAGGAGAGAGAGAGAGACAGCGTGAGCAGGGGAGGGTCAGAAAGAGAGGGAGTCACAGGCTGAAACAGGCTCCAGGCTCTGAGCTGGCAGTCAGCACAGAGCCCAACGCAGGGCCCGAACCCACGAACCACAAGATCATGACCTAAGCGAAAGTCGGACGCTTAACCGACTAAGCCACCCAGGCGCCCCAACTACTGTCCATTTTCTTGCATTGATTTCCTATAGTTTGTTCCTTCATTTTGCATTACAGATGACTATTTGGTAAATGTCTTTCATTCCCCTGCTATTAGATTGCAGAACACATTATTTAATTTTAATGAAAAAGTTTTTGAACTTCAGCCAAATAGCTGTAGGACAAGCAGATTTTGTTTTCTTACAATTTTATTAGTAAAAAATGAAGGTACCAATATTGAAAAGTCACAAATATGAAGTTTTGTTTGTTAGTTTGTTTTTACCAATATGAAGTTTTTAAAAATTTCAAATGTTTATTTATTTTTGAGAGAGAGAGAGAAACACAAAGTGTGAGTGAAGGAGGGGAAGAGCGAGGGAGGGAGACACAGAATCAGAAGCAGGCTCCAGGCTCTGAGCTGTCAGCACAGAGCCCTATGTGGGGCTCACACACACAAACTGTGAGATCATGACCTGAGCCATAGTCAGTTTCTTAACTAACTGAGCCATTCCAGGTGCCCCATTACCAATATGAAGTTTTAAGTCAAATATCTGTATTCTCGTAAAGGAGAATATCCTTTCTGAAGCCTGGGAGTTTCCATTAGTCCATTTGTCCTGGGAGTGGACAAATTAGTTAAATAGACATTGTCAATAAAAGAAAATTCTCATTAGTTTGATAGGATTTTTTTTTTTGTTTGTTTGACCTCAGGTTTATTTCATTACAAAAGTAGAAAAAAACATGTAAAATTATAGAAGAATAGAAAGAAAATAATGAGCTTTGGCTTCCCTACATAGATGATTCTGGTGTGCTTCATGGGACACAAGGCATAGCCTGAGACTCTAAGAAGCTGGTTCCTTTCCCCGGCTTGGCAGAGTATCTGTTTCTCACAGAAGCCTGAGAAAATACGCGGCTCTTACGCGGCTCTGTGGATTGCTGGGGTTCATTTCTGGTCATTGCACTAGTGTGGAACAAAGTGTAACTATGTAATCAGTATGTGGGGGGTGAAATGCTGTAGGGGTGTGTGTTGCAAACACTCCAGATTCTATGTATGCTCAGTGCTATGGTTTCAATGTTTGGGTCCCCCTCCAATTCATCTGTTGAAGTCCTGATCTCCAATACGATGACATTTGGTGGTGGAATCTTTGGGAGTTAATTAGGTCCTGAGGGAAGAGCCTCCTTGGATGGAATTAGTGTCATTAGAAGAAGAGACATGAGAGAGATGATCTCTGTCTCAGCCATGTGAGGACACAGCAAGAAGGTGACCATGTGTAAATCAGGATGTGGTCCTTACCAGAGCCCAACCATTCTGGCACCCTGATTTCAAACCTCACAGCTTCCAGAACTGTGAGAAATAAGTTTCTGGTTTTTTTAGTCACCCAGTCCTTGTGGTATTTTGTTACACCAGCCTGAACAGACTAAGACATTTTTGTCGAAAAAAAAGATCACACTGCATTCATGGCCCATGGTTATACAAACAATAAGGAACACCATGTCTGTTACTCCAAGAAAGCAAGCATAAGAAAATAACAATCTCTTCTGTAGACACAGAAGTATAAAAGCACATATCCAGTACAAGGGAAGGGGTGACCATTCCTCTTAGTTCTAGGGATTTTATCTTTAATAATTCCAGAAAGGCATTGACAAGCTGGAAAGTGAGGACATGGCTGTTGTGTCCCCTACTGAATAAACAACCTTGGTGTGGAATATTTAGTGGACACTCATAAATAGTTTTTGAGTAAATATGGGAGAGCAACTGGGACTGTGGTGGAGTTCTTAAACACACCATGTAGGTAAAGAAAATGAAGATATCTTCCTCTGAGAAAAAGAAGAATCAGGGCACACAACAGTTCTCTTCAAAGTAGTTGAAAGAAATATGTAGAAGGAGACATAGACTCCATCTATGGAGCAAAATAACTGCATAAACAGGAATTTATCATGACAGCTGTTTCCCATGGAAGAGTAACCACTGGAAGAGCTCTCCATGTGTCTTGACCTCTTTAATTTTTAATCAGTTCTCACATCTTCCTATCACTGGAGTTGCTCTTCCATTCAACTATCCATTCAAAATATGTACTGAACATCTTCAAAATACCAGGCGCTCTATGAGGTGCCAGGGACACATCAGTGAACCTAACAAACATGGCCTCTTCCCTCATTCAGTTTATAAGCTATTGAACAAAGAGATCAGTTATCATAGTGAACTGCTTAAAAAGAAGCTGCATGATCACTTGTTGAGGATAGCAAAAAGGGAAATTCTGAATCACACATAGGGGCTGGACAAAATGATCTTGCAAGTTCTTCCAAGCCTCGAGATTCCTGGGATTCTTCATGTTCTCCCTTGATTTCCATCTCTTAAGGACCTTATGATGATCTGGGATTCATTATGTTCACCTTCATCCTCCTCACCTCCACTTTCAAGTCACCGCTAATTTTTGACCTTTCTAATTCTAGTTCCCACGTCCATATCACAAGGTCATCCTCATGGTTGCTGACATCTAACTGGGCCCACATCACTAGTCCAACAGAGTACAAACGACAGAGTGCAACATTCCAGGAGACCCTAATGAAGCTTTTCTGCAGCTCACAGGCTGAAAGATAGAATTCTGAAGTGGGTTGAAGGATAACTCCCCAAAAGATATGTCTATATCCAAAGTCTTGGAAACTGGGAATGTTATCTCATTTGGAAAAAGTCTTTGCAGACATAATTAAGTTAGGGATCTTGAAATAAGATTATTATGGATTCCCCAGGTGAGCCCCAAGTGCAAAGACAAGTGTCCTCATAAGAGACAGAAGAGAAGAAGACAGGGAGGAGAAGGTGATGCCAAGATGGAGGCGGAGATTGAAGTGATATGGCCACAAGCCAAGGAAGTGGAGGAGTGTTGACAGCCAGCAGGGGCTGCAAGAGGCTAGGAAGGGTTCTTCCAGAGAGCCTGCAGCCCTGCTGACACCTTGATTTTGAACTTCTGGCCTCCAGAAGGTAGAGAAAATCATTTTCTGCTTTTTAAATGCAACCCAGTTTCTTGGGACATCTGGGTGGCTCAGCCAGTTAAGCGTCTGAATTCATCTCAGGTCATGATCTCACGGTTGTTGGGTTGGAGCCCTGCATTGGGCTCTGTGCTGACAGCTCACAGTTTAAAGCCAGGAGCCTGGTTTGGATTCTGTGTCTCCCTCACTCTCTGCCCCTCCCTAATTCGCACTCTTGTCTCTCTCTCTCAAAAGTAAATAAACTTTAAAAAATAAAAATTAAAAAAAAAGCTACCCAGTTTCTGATATTGCTTGCAGCTGCCTGAGGAAACTACTATATTATGCCTTCTACTACCTGAAACAACCAATTTCTCACGATGCTTTCAAGGGAGTCTGGTTAAATGCAGATGCGACCATCTCTGGGCTCTGCTTTAAGCCCTCTGTTTTCTCTATGCAGCCTGTAGTCCCGCTCCCTTTCCTCTCTCTGACTCCAGGAAAGACTGTGCTCTCTTGAGTGACGCACTCCCTGAGGGTACACAGGTGACGTTCAACTCAGAGCACAATGGAATTAACATCACTTGCCCTCCCACTCAAGAATTCATGTCACAATGGAACTGAGATGACTGGTGTGGGATGCTGATTATAGGGATAGACAATGATTTAATTAAACATAACAAAATCAGAAAAGAACCCGTTTTCAAAGTGCTGCATGCCATTAGATTACTTAAAATTCATTCCTGCTGATCACACTCAGCTAGCTGCCTGGTATCATGGGCGCCTGCCTTTCTCTTAAGCTTTTTCTTCCCCGAGTCTGTTATGCTTCGGCAATGCCAACGTGCTTCTCGTCCCTCAAACACAACTTGCTCATTCAGGCCTCTTTGCCTTTGCACATACTCTTCCCTTTGCTTGGAATGCCCTTCCACATTTAGCTACGTTTTACCTCCTATTCATTTTTTTAAATGTTAATTTAGTTTTGAGAGACAGACAGAGCACAAACAGGGTAAGGTAGGGGCAGAGAGAGAGGGAGACACAGAGTCCAAAGTATGGGACTTGAACTACTGAACCATGAGATCATGACCTGAGCCAAAGTTAGACGCTTAACCAACCGAGCCACCCAGGTGCACTCTCTCTCTCTCACTCTTTTGAGAGAGAGAGAGAGATTGCATATGTGCACACAGGAGATGGGGGAGAGGAAGAGGGAGAGAGAATCCTAAGGCAGCTCCATGCTCAGCATGCAAGCCCAATGCATGGCTTGATCTCATGATGGTGAAATCAAGAATTGGGTGCTTAACCAACTGAGCAACCCAGGTGCCGTCCAATTTATTTTTTAAAGCCAAATTCATATGCCATTTACTCTAGAAAGACTTTTTGCCTCCTTAAGATTTGATCATTTCCTTTCTTATGTAATGAACTTACTTTTTATAAAATATAAAGTCTTATTCTACTTATTCTACTATCTGTAGTCCTTGTTTATTTGTCCATTTCTTTGAAGTCCAGGCCATTTAAAACTCATCTTAGTATTCTGTGTCTAGCACAGAGATGAAACTTAGTACAAATCTGCTGAGTTATACTGATACAGAATTTACACTCTGGAGCTGGTCATTACATTTGAGTCTTGTGATACTTCTTCTGCAATGAAAATAGCACAGATATCAATATTTAATTGAATTTTTCATGATTTTAAGGGAGCAGTTGTGAGAGGTTGGTAGAAAGAGTGAAGAAAATGTATTTATTTTGGGGGGTACTCAATTATTAGGCAGCAATACTGGGTTTTGTACAATTACCTTGAAAACGGAGAACATGATGATCTCCTTTCATGAAGACCTGGTGATAAAATGGGAAAAGAGTTACTTCCATTCTCCACAAAAAGAAACAAAAGGAGTTTTGAGAGTGAGACAGCATTTTTTCTTCATGCTTCACATGTAGATTTGTCCTGGACCCTGGTCCTTATAAACTGTCGTCTGCCTGTGTCCCTGCAGGTGGTTTTCTCAGCCCTACCAGAACAGACCCACTTTTTTCCCAGAGGTACAGAAGGACATTGTGGCTCAGGATTCCTTTGGGAATAGATGTTTGGAATAAAAATAATGCAACAGTACCATTTCCATGAGTTCGATAAATGGCTCGAAAGGACGTCTCTGGGTAAAAGCACCATTTCTATCCCTGTCTTAAAGCTGGGATGCTGCCTGAGCTATTTTTGGTGCTGTTTCCAGTTGCTGATGGCCAGTGGCAGCATTTCACACTTGGCTGCCACTTCTCATTACTGCCCACGGCTCCCTTTCTTGGTAAGACTTCTCCTCCCAGGCTGACGTATGCCGGACTGCCTCTGCCTTGCTGGGCCAGGAAGATGTTTTGTACAATCTGGTGTATTTATGTTTGACTAGGCAGGACCTGCATATCACCTTCCAGAAAGATAGTGCTTTCTCCCCTAAGGCTGTAAGCACAGGAGATTTAACCACCTTCTTAGGGAACTGCAGGCAGAAATGTATCCAGGTAAATGCAAATGAGGCAGACTTCTCTACCCGGGCACACTAAACTCTATGGACAACAACTGTAGGGGTTTCCCTCCACTCTGGCTTCAGGTGGGGCTTGGTCAATCTGGGGGACAAGGCAATAGGGTGTTGGAAACAGGCAAGTGAGGTCCAGATACATTGGCCCCCCATTCCTTCCCTATGAGGTTCCCTCAGGCTGGCTGTGTTCCTTGACCCAAGTCATTGCTCTTCTCAAGGTGTTTCTCTGCACAGGACTCTCTTTTTCTGAGTTCCAGTCATTGTTTCCCTCTTTATTCTTTCAGCGCAGGTGTGGTAAATGCTCCACAGTTACTGACCTTGGGTTTCTGCACAATCCCTTGTGGCTCTATAGCCCCACCACCCCTCACCCCTCACCTTTGAAATCTTCAAGTTGAATGTGCCATCTGTTTACTGTTGAGGTTCTTCTTGATACACTCAACTAAACTGAAGTTGCACTAAAAACGTAATGAACAGGGATTTTTTTGGTTTCAAGCGAGTATTTGGTTTTAAGGAATAGAGAGTCATTGAATGAATAGAGGGTTGACTCAAAGGATGCAGCAAATAGGAAAACAAATGAAGTACAGTAAAGGTGAGCCATCCCCTCTTAGAACTGGAAAGACTCTTATTTCTTGATTTCAATTCTTGTAGTTTCTTGTTTCGATCATCTGTTCCATTTTCTCTAACAGAACATCTTCCTCTGTTTTCTCCTGCTTCTAATCCCCAAACTTCACCTTGTGCATGATCGTGTCAAGATATGGACTTCATTTTTCACCTCTGATCTGGCAGCTGTGTTAGTAATCAAGTAGAAATTATAGGATCATAAAACAAATTAATAAACTAAAAAGATTATAGTTATCAATGGGGAGATGAAAGCAAATTCAAATCCTTTTTGGGAGAGGTAGAGTACAATGAGTGTTTGCAAAAGATGGAAAGTTGAGTTGCTGAAGATATGCACTGATTTATTCCTAGAGGATCATAATGGTGATATATATGTCTACTATGTAACCATATTTTTCAGAAATGAGGGTCAAGTCTTCCAGACAATGGAAGAAAATGTCTTTATTCTCAGACATGATACTTTAGGGACAACATGGAATAGAATGCCAGAGTTTTCTGTACATGGCAAGCTACTGGCTATGCCTCCCTCGAGGTGGTCTGAATGTCTCTGAGAGCTCAGGATATGTTTGAACCTTAAAATGGTGGTATAAGATCTACAGCAGCTTCATAACAGTTGATTTTATTAAACCTCAAGAAAGAATTTGAGTAGTCTACAACTGGCACATGGCCCTTCTTTCTGGTGTGCCCAGACCATAAGTGTGAATTAGTGACAAGACTAGAGGGCTATAACTAGGTCGTTTCAGCCAAAATGACATATTGCTGCAAAAATCATTTACTTGAATGTTCTTATTTTACATTAGGAAATTGAAGCCCAGGAAGTTTAAGTGACCTACTCATGTTCTCACAGAGTTGATGTTTACCACCCCAATGTCCTTATGATTGATTACCTATAGTACCAAAGATGTCTTCAAATGTAGGATGGCCAGAATAGAGGCAGCCTTCAGTATATACAGAAAACCCTTGAAGAGTGGTTTCCACGGTAGGTTGATAAGATGTGGCAGTAACTATATCATCTATTGTTCCAAATAAGACCATTTTGAGAGGGAACCTGAGTGCTGTTAATAATTGGACCAGAACATCAGACATAACATCAGAGTGTCTCCCCAAATAAGAGGCCATTGCAGAGAAGTGGTAAAGAGGAAACTTTATGCTAATGCGTGAAACCAGTGAAGCCAAAAGAATAGATGCCTATGTGACCTGGTCCTTGTCGGCGATATTTGCCAAGGTTCTGAGCCTCTGGTTGCTGAAATCTAGAAGAAAGGCTTGGGCTGAGACTCTTCATATAATTGGGGGTTTACTATTCTTTTTGGTGGGAAAGGGGAACCATTTATCTCTCAAATTATAGACCACTAGTCTGTTGGATAGCTCTCAGAAGCACTCATGTCTTCTCAAATTATGGGGTCAAGTTTTTCAGTCTAGTACCTTGGGTAAGGAACAAAGAGGCTATAGTATCAATTCCACTATTGATTTTTTTTGTTTTATTTTATAAGAAAAAAAGTAGGTACAAGTGATAGAAGTCCTTTCATAGTACAGATCAACTCCCTCATTTATCTCACTCCATAAACAGGGGACTAAACTGTATACTCTGTTTTCAGGTCACTGACCATTACTGCTTTTTCTCTGTCTGTGTCATGGCATCACTGTCAAAGTCTTGTGTTAATTGAACTACAGACCTAAATTGTAGAAAATAGGACTGTGTTCTACGTTCCTTATCTCTTCTTTCCAATATATATTTAAATTAACTTGTTACCATTATGCAAAAGAGTAGGATCTATACCTTCCAGGTGAAAAAAAAAGGAGGACATTCTGCTGAGGGCTTGATTGTATTATTTCAAAACAGAAGCAAATGAACCTTACTGACTAATAATTTATAAGAAGAACAATATAGTTTAAGAATACCAAAACTAAAGCCTCTCAATCAACAATCTTCCTCAATTAGCAGAAATATGAAACAACTCTATCAAATAGATCATTTATTCATACATTTGTTCTTTCCTTCCATTATTAACCCTTGAGTTCCTTTGGTCTGGCCCTGAGCTAGACACTAGGAGCTAGGGTAATTTATCATGTTAATTTTGGGTCTATTTTTTTCTAATCTGTCCTCCTCAACCTATCAAGAAAACTATCATGGAAAATTAGATGTTTTCCAGAAGACATACTTAAGTTCCATCATGATCAAGGCAGTCAGTTGTTAGCACCTACTTTTAATATTTTTCATGTCAAAATCATATTTTCCATGTTGGCTCAGAACTCTGCAGTGTCAACCAAGTACTCATCTACATGCATGGCTAGATGCAATGCTTTCCTTTTGGAAAAATATTAGCCTAACTGCCAGGCACCCTCCTAGCTTGTGCTAGCACCAAAGAGGAATGACTTTCTCACTGGCCAGTTCTGAATGACAACTAATCTTCCCTCATTCCTGCTTTCTCAAGTGCCTGGCTAAATCTGCCTATAGTCGAAAATAATGTCTCCATACTTTCCAGTGTCAAAAAATGCCCTTTGACATTTTCCAAGGTTTCCCTTGCAATAGCTGGTATTTGAAAGGGACAATCCAAAGGAATTTCCTGTTCTTCCATGTTCTCTCCCTGTGTGGAGCTAGTTTCTCAGACACAGTGTTGACTCATACCTACATGCTTCTGAGAAACCATCAGAATTACATACAATAGAAAGCATTCCAAGACCTCTTTTTATTGACCTTATTTATTGAAATGTGCTATATATGGATGAAAATTAATGTTGAAATATGAAAATATATTTATATAGAATTTATATTATATAGAATTTATATGTAATAAAAGGAATCATATTTGTGTCATTTAGTTTTCTACTTAAGAAAAGAGGATTAGAGCCTTGTAACCTTCCATGTCTAACATGGGGTTGGGCTATTTCATATTTGACACCACTAGGAAAATATCAAAAGGAGAATATCACAAAGACATGGATTTAGACTTTTTAGTGTGTGATACTATGTAGGTAAATGGTAGTTTCTCCTATATCATCCTCTCCATTTCTCCTAGTTTTGGGGAAATGGAGGTTATTGCTGGACCATTCTTTGTGCCTTACCTCCTGCAAAATCCAGGTAGAGGATTTTACAAAGTTATCATCTGCTATTAACTCAGCTGTAAAGGGAGGATCAAGGAAAGTTTAAAACAAGACCACATCCAAGGTATGGAGTTTCTTGGGAGGTCATACCTTCTGTTTCCTTTTAGGAGAAAACATAAGGGTTGTACTTTGAAATTAGATTCTCAATATATTTTGAACCTCATTAATAAGTGGTAACTAATTCTAGGTAGTACATGTTCATCACTCAAAAATTAAACATAGGCTCTTTAAACAATTCAATGTTTAAGTGAGAGGGGTCATGAGAATAGAAGAAAGGAAAAGGACCATTTTGGAAAGAGATCATGTTGCAAGTAATTTGATATTAACACTAGTTAGACCACTGAGTTTTGCCAATGATTTACCTTCTTTTCTAAATTAAAACTGTATAAATATTATGCTCATAGTAATGTCCTCTTAATTTGCATCCAGCTGTACTCTCTTGAATGGGAGAGAAAGAAAGGGATGCAGAAGGAATTAATTATCCATAACTGTGTTAGTTTTGTGGCAATATGTTACACTTTTAAACATATATGTACTTCTGTTTTGAAGGATCCACAAAATTAAATTATCAAAAATAAATTTCTTATACAGTTTCACATAATATTTACAATGAAATGCCTTCACTAAGTTACAGTTTGTTTTATATCTTCAGCCTTTATATAGGATTAATACACATGAAAGTTCTCTAGAACACTTTAATAATTTTATAAAACTGTCATTGAAGAAATTATGTCCCATTGTTTAAGGACCACAAAGCAATCTATCCCTGAATTCAGGTTAAAAGTTTTTTTAAAAATTTTATGTAAATAATGCTTACTTCCTTTTATTAGGCAAAGAGACAATATAGTCCAATATATTCCTATTTTTCTCAAAGCTACCAAAAACTCCAAATTAGAATCACTGCCCAGCTTTAGCAATTCATTTAGTTCAAGTTCCTGGTGACTTTCATTTTCTTACTTTATGTATTTTTTTAAATGTTTTATTTATTTTTGAGAGGTAGAGAAAGAGCATGAGCAGGGGATGGCCAGAGAGAGAGGGAGACACAGAATCCAAACACAGGCTACAGAGCCTGATATGGGGTTTGATCCCACTAACTGCTAGATCATGACCTGAGCTGAAGTCAGACGCTTAACTGACTGAGCCACCCAGACACCCCTATTTTCTTGCTTTAAAAGCTTGCCACATGTTTTTAAACATGATGATTCATATTAAATGTATTAATATGAAAAGGTATAAATATGAAATAGATTATAGAGTAGGCATTTACATTCCTAAATTTTGTTTGGTTACTATTTAAAAAACTCTCATTATCCTAGAATCATACCATTTTTGCTTTGTTTTCACCAACATGGGCATTATTTATAATGTTGAAATATAACTTCATTCATATTATAAATGAGGATTATTATAAATAGCAAATTTTTAAAAAATACACACACACATTTTCTCTCATAGCACCATTATTGGATGTGATCAAAAACTTAACTTCTAATCCTTTGCCAAATTGGTCAATTGTCAGGAATAAATACTGCTTGTTTTGATAATGTATTTATTTTCAAACTTAACCAATGTGATCTTCCTGGTTATTGGCCTTAGAAATAATTATGGATACAGACATTGTTCACCTTGGCAAATGAATACATTCTTTCCTTTACCATGTCTTGATGGAGAAAGGAATATATTTACATGAAGTAAGTAGCAGACTGCCTGGGGAGAGATGAGTTTTAACCGAAGAGATGAAATTAGTTTTATGTGATAGCAGCTGTTCTGCAATATGTGTAGGAAAATCAATGAATTGTGATTCTTGCAGTACATATGTTCACAATTCCTCTTGACTTCCAACAAAAGTCATGCTTCTAGTTCCTAAGGGTACTTGCTTCATAAATTATATGTAATGACTATAACCAAAAAATATATATAATGATTATATAGTTTACAATGTAAATGGATAGGCAGTCCAAAATTTTGTTAACTTCTGCATCAGTTAGGATTGAATTTGGCTATATAGATAATAATAATAATAATAATAATAATAATAATAATAATAAATAATAAAAGAAAACACATAAATATAAAAACAAGGGGTGCCTGGGTGGCTCAGTTGGTTAAGCATCCGACTTAGGCTCGGGTCATGATCTTGCAGTTCATGAGTTCGAGCCCCACGTCAGGGTCTGCGCTGACAGCTCAGAGCCTAGAGCCTGTTTCAGATTCTGTGTCTCCCTCTCTCTACCCCTCCCCGCTCATGCTCTGTCTCTGTCTCAAAAATAAATAAACTAGGGGCACCTGGGTGGCTTAGTCGGTTAAGCATCCAACTTTCACTTAGGTCATGGTCTCGCGGTTCGTGGGTTCGAGCCCCGCGTCCGGCTCTGTGCTGACTGCCAGCTCAGAGCCTGGGGCCTATTTCAGAGTCTGTATCTCCCTCTCTCTCTGACCCTCCCCTGCTCACGCTGTCTCTCTCTCTCTCTCTTTCCTAGAAATAAATAAAAATATTAAAAAAACTATAAAAAAATTTTTTAAAACACAAGATTACACTGCCTGAAATAAGTATAATGGTAATTCTCTCTTAACCTCAGAGAAGATCTGAGATAGGCTCTCTGTGGTTCATGTAGTGGCTCTATAACATCTTGCTGCTCTGCCATCTTTATTATTTCACTTTATGGCCCATAATAGCTGCCTGCACTCCAGCCTTTGTATCTACATTCCAGTCAGAAGAAAGAAGGAAAAATGAAGGGTCTGCCTCCTTCCATTTTTTTGACCATCTGAACTGAATCCTTTTTTTTTGTCTTTAATTCTCAGTTAGTTAACATACAGTGTAGTCTTGGCTTCAGGAGTGGAATTCAATGATTCATCACTTACATATAACACCGAGTGCTCATCCCAACAAGTGCCCTCCTTAATGTTCATCACCCATATTCACCACCCCCATCAACCCTCAGTTTGTTCTCTGTATTTAAGAGTCTCTTATGGTTGCCTCCCTCTCTGTTTATATCTTATTTTTCATACCCTTTCTCTATGATTATCTGTTAAGTTTCTCAAATTCCACATCTGGGTGAAATCATGTGATATCAGTCTTTCTGTGACTGACTTATTTTACTTAGCATAATACTATGAAGAGTCTGCCTCTCCATTTTAAGGAAACTCCCCAGAAGTTCTACATTAACAGTTGCAGTTATACACATTAGTCAGAATTTAGTCACATGATCACATCTCACTACAAAGGAAGGTGGGAACTATTGTCCTTTAACTGAGCACATTGCTTTCCCAAATAAATGTAGGACTTTGTCACTAAGGAAGAGGAGACAATGGATATTGTGCTAGGTACTGTTTTGTTCACCGGATGAAGAGTATATCATGTGACAGTTGATGGCATAGGTTTGGAATCAGGCTGCTTGCTTTTAGATTCTGTCTCCTCCCACACTAGTTTTGTAAACCTGAGGAAGTAATAAAATTTTTCAGTGCCATCATTTATAAAATGGAGTTGACAGTGGACTCTAACCCATAGGGTTACTGATTGTAAGAATATAAATGACTTATTATGGTGCCTAACACATACAGAATTATCAGTGATAGCTATTATTGTGCTTTTAATGTATATTATCTCATTGATTCTTCAGAACAAGTCTGTGTAGTACAAATTCTTATCCTCATTTTACAGATAAAGAATCTGAAAACATATAGAGCTATACAGAACCTCTCTATGGGCATTCAGTTAGCAAACAGCAGAGACTAGACCACAGCCCAAGTCCCCTGACTCCAAATCCTTACTCTTTTTATCATACAGACTACTTCATTAATACATGTTGGTTATGTGATATCTCAGCAGTAAGAAAGTCCCAGGGTAGAAGTTCATACATGTATCATGGACAGGAGGCAAGACATTTTCAGGATGTTCTTATGCAAAACTGAAGCCCACACAGAGTTGGTTTGACAGAAGTAGCTGGAGCAGAACCAGGGTCTGTGGATCCCAGACAGGTGAGGTCAAGAGGAGACAGAGACTGCATAGAAGTTTTGACAAATATGGCTATTGATACTCCCTTAATAAATCTTTTATAGCTATTAGCCTGCAGCTAGGTCAAACAGGATATTGCTTAGTACAATTGTTTAGTTTATTCTTACCCTTCCAGACTTAACAGCAGTTAAATATAGATAGCAAAATATAAACATTTTGACCAAGGTACCATGGAGCTGGGGTTGCCAGGTAAGTAGAGGATGCCCAGTTAAATTTGAATTTCAAGCAATGTGTATGTATGAGTCAAGTATCTGATGGGCACCATGTTAAATTTGACTTTTAGATAAGCAATGAATACCTTTTAATTTTATTGCAAATATGTCCCAAATAATGCATAGGACATAACTATGTTTAAAAAGTTTGTTGTTTGGGGCACCTGGGTGGCTTAGTCAGTTAAGCGTCCGATTTTTGCTCAGGTCAGGATCTCACGGTTCGTGGGTTCGAGCCCCGCATCGGGCTCTGTGTTAACTGCCAGCTCGGAGCCTGGAGGCTGTTTCAGTCTGTGACTCCCTCTCTCTCTGACCCTCCCCTGCTCATGCTGTCTCTCTCTCTCTCCTAGAAATAAATAAAACATTAAAAAAAAAAAGTTTGTTGTTTATCTGACATTCAAATATAACTAAGTGCCATTTCTTTTCTTCTTAAACTTGCAGCATTAGTGCTAACTCACACGACTATTTAGGATTCTAGCTAAGTACCCAGGACTGGCTCCACACAAAAGCAAGCAGGCATATAATACATATGAATGAAGAAGATAACAGACCTTATCTACTTAAATAGTGTTCCCCATAAGTATGCAGGATGGGGGCTGAAAATTCTACCATTTGAATAATTTGCATTATGACATTTTTCATTATGACAACTCCATACCTTGTTATGTTTGAGCCTTGCAAAATCCTAGAAGTAAAATGAATACAAGTAGTCCCATTTTACAGATTAAAAATTTACAAGTGAAAGATTAAGTGATTTACCTGAGGTTACAAAGCTGGTAAGTGACATAAAAGAGACTGAACATACATTTTGTTACTTGAGATTTCCTGCACTTCCTATACCAGTGGAGCTCAAACTTATTCAGTGGCAGGACTGCTAAATCTTTTTTTTTTTTTTTAATGTTTTTTTATTTATTTCTAGGAGAAAGAGAGAAAGACAGCGTGAGCAGGGGAGGGCCAGAGAGAGAGGGAGTCACAGACCGAAACAGGCTCCAGGCTCTGAGCTGGCAGCCAGCACAGAGCCTGACGCAGGGCTCGAACCCAAGAACCGCGAGATCATGACCCAAGCGAAAGTCGGACGCTCCACTGACTAAGCCACCCAGGCGCCCCAGGACTGCTAAATCTTATGGTATTCCTTGTGGAACATCTACTTCATTCACAAGACTACATTATGTGTATACAATTCAAAAATCAAAATAATAAGCACTTATAATCACATCAAAACCTGGCTGTTAAAATACAAATGAACCATCTACAAGTTTTTCCATAAATATTATCATAACAATTAATAAGCAATTTACAATAATCCTATGAGACAGGTGCTAGTATTACCTTCCTTTTGCAGATGAGAAAATGGACTAGAGAAGTTAAGTAACTGGCCCACAGTCATACAGGAAGTGGGAAGGTGAGACTCAAGTGCAGGCTATCAACTCCAGGGCCCATGTTCTCTAAGCTTTATGCCATCATTTTGTCATTGATGAGAAGGGAATAAAAGTATAAGAGAAATTTAAGAAAAAAAAAACCTTAAGTGGGAAGATTATATGTTAGTGTGTGTGTGTGTGCGCGCGCTTACACGCACGTGTTTGTGTGTGTGAATTAGGTGAGGTTGACATTATTCAATTTTAGTGGTAAAATATCTCCATTCACCAATGGTGCCCACTGCTTAGAAGGAACCCAGTTTGAGCATTTCAGCTTTGGAGTATGAGAGAAAGTCATGTGATGAGGTTGACTATAGGAAAAATAGGTGTGCACTGGGCATTTTCATTGACAAGCTCTTATTGTCAAATATACTTTACAAATAATGCTGTCTGAGGTTATTTCCAAGCCTTGACAAAAAAGCAGAGCAGTATAATACTGATATGGGATACATGCATTAAAAGGCCAGATGCCAAGTTTTGTTTAGTGAATTATGGGCAGAAATTCAGGAGATAGTCAATAGTCACCTTCTTCCAAGATATACCTACATTCATACTGCATTTCCCAACCTGATTATTTTATTATTTTATTGAATATAACCTACACCTATACTATTTCGGCATTCTGGAGAGCTAGTGGGCAATTAAATCAGTGTATAGTTGCAAGAAAGGCCAAGTAACTTCCTGGGAAGACACTAGTCTTAAGGTAAGAGAAACAAGACACTTGATACCTTACCTTCAGGTGAAATAAATAATCAAGGTGTTTGGCTCAAGGACAATGGGTCATAGTCCAAGAGCAGGGGGTAGAGACATGTTTTTAAATGTCATAAAGCTACCCTCTACTCAGTCTCCTATATGCATAGTTAAATTTGAGTAACAGAGAGAGCAATAAAAATTCAGTTAGAATAAGATCAGTGATGATCTTATATCACAAAAACCTTTGTTAAAAACTGGGAACTGAAGGCAGCACTGTTTTGAGAACTTATATCACAAGTAGGGGTGAAAGGCATTTGCCCTGCCTTCACATTGTGCATTTACAAGGAGAGGCAAGAGGAAGAGGTAAGAGGAAGATATCATCTCAACAGACTAGGGTTAAGAAGCTCCAAATCAATGCTGTAGAGGAAAAAGTGATAGTTTCCTACCATTCTGAGGTATCAGGGCAGGAAGTGCCAAGGTAGGTATCCCAGGGAGAATAATAATTTGGCATCTCTTCAAATTGATGTCCTGTAATATCACTTTCTTAGGGGAGAACATCTAGCTACATGGGAGGAAGACTGCAAAAGAGAGTCAACGAGGGAAGTTTCAGACTTTCTGCTTTTGCTCAAAACAATTGCACTCCAGCTCTGATCTGAGAAAACATATCCAGCCAGGTATCGTCCGAAGTTAACCCTGCCCAATTTGTTTAGAAGCTAGTCTATCGACAAACCAGCTGTTGTTACCATAGCAAGGCTCTTGGAAGGAGAGGATGTCTCACCCTCTTTGGCTCCTCCCCACATTCCACCTCAAATCACCCGCAGAAATATGTCTACCAGCCACATACCTTACTTCTCCTGAAATAGTTTCTGAATAATGTTGTTTTCTCTTTCTTGTTACATTTTTTTGATGTCTGATTAGCTCAGTGATATTTTAATGTGCTGTATAGATTGGCAGCTGTTTCAGAAGACTCCTTTATCCAACTTAATGGGGGGAGGTGTCTTTGCTCTGAAATAAATGAGTGATCTCCTCATAGGTGGTTGAGAAGCACTATGCTGGAATTACAAACAGAGACAGCAATCAAGATTCTGCAGATGACCACGCCAAAATATTGTTCTCCTGGGGCACCTGGGTGGCTCAGTCAGTTAAGCATCTGACTTTGGCTCAGGTCATGATCTCACAGTTCATGAGTTTGAGCCTCATGTTAGGCTCTGTGCTGACAGCTCAGAGCCTGGAGCCTGATTCAGATTTCTGTGTCTCCCTCTTGCTGTCCCTCCTCCACTCATGCTCTGTCTATCTCTCTCTAAAACAAATAAACATTCAAAAAAGACAAAGTATTGTTCTCTGGCTGTTATTGGGACCCTTTTGTGCCTATAGGTGGTTTTGGTTTGAGCAAAAGTTAGAATTGTAGGTGATGGTGTAAGTAGATTAATCATTACCTCCCTAAGCATCCTAATCATATGTATTGGCCAACGGTCTAGCAGGAAACAAATGGCATTCAAGCTGGATGAATGAAGAGAATTTAATGAAGGGACTATATACAAGGGTGAGGGCAGGGTTGAAGGAAATCAATAGGGGACAGTGGAAACTCCCTCATCCTAGCAATAGCAGGGTGCTGTTTTTATTCCTAGGACCTCTAGACCTAAGAGGAAGAGGAAGAGAAGGTTACAAGTGTCTGGAGAAGTCCATGCATAGGAGCTGTGGCTCCTGGTTGGCGACTGTAACTATTGTTAGGGAATGACCTGGTGGAGTGGAAGAAATCTGTCTCTTCATCCTTCTGATCTTCTGCTTGTGATGCTCATTGGTCAAGCTCTGTTAGAAACCAGAGAGCCAAGGAGCCAACTTGGTGCAGTGCTCAGAGGTCAGCCTCCTGGAGCCACAGAACAAGGCAAAGAATAGATCTGAATCAGGCAAATGGAGAAGGTCCAATGTTTCATGTACTGCATTAATGGTGACCACATTTTAAAATGGATTGAATCGGCTCAGATTATGTTAAGTACAGCACGTACACTCAACCTAACAATTATAGGTAGTTGCCTACACTGGATCTTAAGTGTACAGCATAATTAAAGTCATCCTCTTGTCCATACGTACTGCAGATGGATTCCATAAAATTTCTTAATTCTTCTTTTAAAAATAACTACATGTTTTTACATAGGTTTCTTAAAGGAATAATTACCACATCAAAAACACTATAGTATGTTCTCTAAAGGCTGTAATTAATTTTAGACAACTTATAGACTTTGAAGTACCTTACTGAAAGGCCAAAATTTCTGACATTTTTCTGGAAGGAAATTTACGCAAGAGGCAAGACAGGAACATTACTCTGGATCAGTAGCTGTCTATGTAGTGTGATTCACCAGCATCAGGAAAGTATCTCCCTACTGGACCCTAAGATTATACATCAAATAATTCAAAATTTCATTTTATGGTTTGGTAGTTTGTTGTGTCTCCTTTTTCAGTAAAATGCAAATGCCCTGAGAAAACATCAGTCATTCATTTAAGTCTTTCCTCATTAAACATTGACTGTTAATATCTGTTAGTAGTTTGTTAGACATTAGAATAACAAACATGAAGAAGATAGTCCTTGTCCTCAAGGTGCTCAGAATCTAAAGAACCTTATTCTTTTTTTTTTTTATTTCTAGGAGAGAGAGACAGCGTGAGCTCCCAGGGGAGGGTCAGAGAGAGAGGGAGTCACAGACTGAAACAGGCTCCAGGCTCTGAGCTGGCAGTCAGCACAGAGCCCGACGCGGGGCTCGAACCCACAAACCGCCAGATCATGACCTAAGCGAAAGTCGGAAAGTCGGACGCTTAACCGACTAAGCCACCCAGGCGCCCCAAGGTGCTCAGAATCTAATGGAGATTGGACACAAAGTATTCAAGGGCTCCAGAATTGGTTGATAAATGCCATGGGAGAGGCATAAGATACTGTGTGGGAATATCTCATTCTTGGAGGATAGAAGAAGGGAAGGGGAGTGGTAAGAATACCTGAAATGAAGATAAGTGAGGGTGAACCAGGTGGATAAAGTAGAAGTGAGTGTAGAAATTAGACTTTACAGGGGAAAAGGGGCCCTTCATCAGATCATCTCCAGGGAATATGAAACTATAAGAGCACTCTGAGGTCAAATAATAAAGGGCCTTGAATGCCATTCTAAGGAGTCAAAGAATGATTAAGTGGAGCAGTAGTCCTTTACTATTCCTCTATAGAAAAGTCATCCTTGAGGGGCACCTGGGTGGCTTAGTCAGTTAAGTGTCCGACTTTCGCTTGGGTCATGATCTCGCGGTTCGTGGGTTCGGCCCCGCATCGGGCCCTGTGCTGACTGCCAGCTCAGAGCCTGGAGCCTGTTTCAGTCTGTGACTCCCTCTCTCTCTGGCCCTCCCCTGCTCATGCTGTCTCTCTCTCTCTCTCTCCTAGAAATAAATAATAAAAAACATTAAAAAATTGAAAAAAAAAAAAGTCATCCTTGAGGCAGTGCAGAGGATTGGATTGAAGGAAACAAGGCTAGAGAATGAGTTAAGGAGGTCTTGTGATGGTTTTAGCAAGAGATGAGAAAGTATGGATGAATAGATAGAAGTGGAGGTTTTCTAAAACTGCTTATGAGGTTCTGAGCATGACATTGTAGCCAACTTGGTGTGGTGAAGACTGGGACTGGGTATGAATAATTGAGGAAGAGAGATTAGAATGATGTCCACATTTTTGTCTTGGGTGACTGGGTAGAGGCTGTAGCATTGACTGAGGTGAGGAATATAGGAGAAGGACCATGTCTGCAGAGGAAAATGAATTTGGTTTAAACATCTTCAGATAGAACCTGGGAGAGAGGTCTGAAGGTGTCAGAGTATGGGTGGTAATCAAAGGAGTGGGTGCAGGAGCTTTCCTACATGGGGTAAGCAGAGAAGAGGCTAAAAGATTGATCTTTTGGAAGTACCTATGTTTGAGGAACATGTGAAGGAGGAGTAGTATATAGGTGAAAACCCAAGCTGACCGGGATCATGGAGAAAAAAGTTTTTAAAAGAAAAGTGGTTTGTAATATCGAATGCTACAGAGAAAGGGTGTATTAATTAGGACACACTTGGCTGCAAATAGTAGGATGAAAGTGACTAATGTCATTATAAATGACTTATCAATAAGCCTGAAGTAGGTGGTGTCTGCATAAGTCTTGTGACCCAGCAATGTTATGGAGGACCCAAGCACTTCCCATCTTTCTATTCTGCTACGTTCAGCGTGTCAACATATTTCCCATAGGGTCACAGACTGGGCATGTCAAGTAGCCAAGAGCATCCTAAGCAGAAAGCAAGGGAGGTAGAGACAATAAGGATTTTGTGTGCTTCATTCTCATTCAAGGAGCACAGTCTTTCCTGGGAGAACCATCAACTTCCCCCTTATCAAGGCTCTTTTGCACTCCTAGATCAATCATTGGCAAAGGGAAAGGGTTGCCATGACTGGATTAGATCAGTCATGACTCATTGCTCAAGACTGAGCAAATACAGGAGCCAACAAGAAAGATGGGAAAATAGCAATTTTCATTGTCTTTTTCCTACAGAAATTTAGTAAGAATAGGACTGAGGCGTACCCATTGGATAAGGGCAGTTTGGAGCATATTGTTGGCCTCAGGAAGAGAAATTTCAATGAAAGCTGAGTTAAAGGTTAGTACCAGAGCCAGATTACAGTGGACTGAAAAGTAGGCCCTAGACTACTCTTCAAATAAATGTAGGTATGTTTGTCTAATCCTTTTCTGGGAACATGTTTTATGAAGAGATGGCAAGGATTATCTAAGGGTTCACGGGAAAAGAAATAAAAAAAGAAGTTGGAACCTGGAAGACAAACTTTGCCTAACTCATCTTCTGAACAAGGACTTCTCTTTGGCCAGGAACATAGTTTTCTCCAGAGTTCTCCAAATTTGAATTTCTCCTCATTGCAAGGTTCAGCCACAGACTGTAATTTTTAGAAATCTGAGTCAGCAACAAGAAAGAGGTTGTTTTGAACTCTAAATAGAACCTTACTATTCCACAGCTGTGTACAATTGAGGGGGCGGTGATTAAAAGGTTTATACAAAGCACTTAAATTAAATTAGCTAGGAGAAAATTCAATTTTGAACTCCTTCCAAGACTTCTAATAAAGAGATTATATATTTCATTAAAAAAATAAAAATAAGGCTGAGGGTGGAGTGATACATCTAACTGAATAACAGCATAGACTTTCTGCTAAAGCTAGGCACTCTATTTGTCCCCCACCCCCCCTCCACCCCCCGCCCGGTACTTGGGAATAGTTTGTGTGCCTGTATCAGCCTCAAAATGCATCTTTTCCTCTGTCTGCTGAACACTGAGTAGAATAGTTGGTAGCATCCTCTTCATATCAGTCAGCCTGAAAACAGACATAATTAGCTAATCACCTTGGTTAATCACCTTTTTTGCCTCTTTTGTTTGTTTTTAATAGACTTTATTTTTTAGGACAGTTTTAGGTTCACACCAATACTGAGCAGAAGATACAGAGATTTCCTATATATCCTGTGTCCCCATATATGCACAGCCTCCATTGTTATCAACATTCATACCAGCATGGTACATTTGTTACAATATGAGTCAACATTGACTTATCATCACCCAAAGTCCATAGTTTACATTAGAGTTCACTCTTGATGTCTGTTCTATGGGTTTGGACAAATGTACAATGACATATATCCATCATTGTAGTATCATACAAGGATGTTTCTGCCCTAAAACTGCATCATGCTCCTCCTAATCATCCCACTACCCTCATTCCTGGAAATCACTAATCTTTTTACTCTCTTTATAGTTTTGCCTTTACCAGAATGTGATATAGGTGGAATCATACAGTATATACTCTTTTAAGATTGGCTTCCTTCACTTACTAATATAGATGTAGGATTCCTCCATGGCTTGATAGCTCAGTTCTTATTAGCACTAAATAATATTCCATTGTCTGGATGTATCGCAGTTTACTCATTAACCTACTGAAGGACATCTGCTTCCAAGGTTTGCAATTATGAATAAAGCATATATAAAACAAACATAATCAGCCAATCTTCCTGGTTGATGAGTTGTCTCTTATTCAGCTTTGGTCACTAGGGTTTTAGCTTTTGTGCTTAAGAAAACGTAAAGCAATAGGGGAAAGTTTGTGGCTTACAGGTAAATTTATTAATCAGAGCAAACATAAGACAATAGATGACCTCTCTTTCCAGCTGTTTGCACTATCTCTAAATACACATTCTAGTGAAAGAGCCTTAAGTACAGAGAACTTAAATACAGGGTAATTCAGTCTGACTCTATTTGGCTGGCTGTGTTTTGAGCTGCTTTGACCAATTTGGAACAGAATTCACCATGGGTTTTAACAATTTAGAAGTATAACATAACAGTGTTGAGGGAACCTAAGCAATCATCTGATTAATATGGGTAAACAGAGATCTAATAATCTATGTTGGATATAGCCCCAAACCAGAATCTGGGCTCCTGACTTCAATACAGCTTTTTCTCCATTTTTCCTGGTGACCTCACTTTCCCAGTATCTTTCTTAATTAAGGCAAAACCTTAAAACAATCTTAAAATCTAAAACACTGTCAAGCTAACTTTAATTTTCAGGTACTTCAAGTAGGTTTTAAGCTACTGATCTTGCAGCTTTTGTTCTAGGCAATAACAAGCAGCCAGCTCAGAAAAGCTTTATACATGTAGAATTGGTAAAGGAAGGTTATGCTGTTGTTTACTTATTTATCCAGTCCTTCACATTTCTTTCTTTTTCTTTTAATTTAAAGTTACAGAGTGCTTCATCCAGGTCTTCTAAATATTCTTTTTTGAAATAACAAGCCAAAAGATAGACATTGTACCAGTCAGAGTTCTTAGCTGCAAGCAAAAGATACCAACATACAGCTAATTTAGGCAGAAAATGGAATTTTTAATAAATAGATATTGGGGGCACTTGGGTGGCTCAGTCAGTTAAGTAACTCTTGATTCTGGCTCAGGTCATGATCTCATGGTTCCCAGGTGGAGCCCTGCATTGGGTTCTGTGTTAGCTGCTTGGGATTCTCTCTCTCCCTCTCTCTGCCCCTCCTCTGCCCATGCTCTCTCACTCTCTTTCTCTGTCTCTCAAAATAAATAAGTAAACAAACAAACAAACAAAAAAGGATATTGGATAGTTTCTAAGCCCTCTGGAAGGAGTAAGAATCCGGTTTAGAGGACACACTTCTGAAACAATGTTGAAAATCATGTCATGAAACTATTGTTATGAGCACCCCCTGCCACTGTTGCTGGGTGGTAGGCATTGTCTATGGTCTGTCTAGATCACCGGAGTTGGACCCTGGATGTTACTACTTTCCTGGCTGACTTTGTTTGTTTTTTTAATGTTTTTATTTATTTCTGAGAGAGAGAGAGACAGCATGAGCAGGGGAGGATCAGAGAGAGGGAGATACAGAATCTGAAACAGGCTCTGAGCTGGCAGTCAGCACAGAGCCCAACTCAGGGCTCAAACCCACGAACCGTGAGATCATGACCTGAGCCAAAGTCAGACGCTTAACCTACTGAGCCACCCAGGCACCCCTTTGCTGGCTGACTTTGGAATTACATGTACTTACCATTCCTGTCCCCACTAATTGCCAGAAAGGATTTGGTTTGGTTTCCTCTTAGTATCTCTGTAGTTTCCAATTTAAAGTCTAGGGAAATCTTATGTGATTGGCAGAACCCTGGTCATGAGCCGATGTCCTAGCAGCAGAGGAGGCAATAAAAGTGAGCATCTGGCATAATCAGTTTCTACAGCGAGAGGTTAACTCTCCATAACATGACTGGTTTAGATGCTGAGCAGCCAAGAAGAAGGACAATAGTTGACCATAGGGACTTGTCTATCACAGTGGTTTCAACTTAATATCTTTAGTATTATTTACTGTTTTGAGTAGGTAATATATTTATATGTTGCAAAATTCAAAAGATAAGAAAAGATATATAGTAAAAAACAAGTCTTCCCTTTCCCTGACTCCCAGCCATTCACTTAGCCTCCTTTGTATGGTGGATTGTTACTGTCACCAACGTTCACTTCTATTCGCTAGAGAAGGAGTGCGAGAGATTAAGATTTATTTTAAGGAATTGGCTTATGAAAATAATGGAGGCTGCAAGTTCAAAGTCTGAAGTTCAAGTTTTATGGCTATCTGCTGGCAGAATTCCCTCTTGCTTGGTGGAGGTCAATCTTATGTTCTATTTGGCCCTTCACCTGATTGGAGAAGACTATATTACAGAGAGTAATCTTTTTGCCTCAAAGCCCACAAATTTACATATTAATGTCATTCAAAAACACCCTGAGAGAAACATCCAGAATAATGTTTGATCTGGTACTATGGCCAGACAGGATTGCACACAAAATTTTCAACATCACGGGGGATTATGTGACTCATGGCTGGGATTAAATGCAAAATATTGAAGGAAATGGTAATCTGATTACATTGGCAGAAGTATTTTTTAAAAAAATCAGGTACATGTCAGTCAGTATCTCTTCCAGTGTCAATAAAATTAGACTCTAAGTAAAGTCTAAAATTCCTAGACTCATTTTATGTACACAGTTTTCTTTATAATCCATACAGAACAATTCTAACTGTGTAGCCAGGAGTATGGATATAAGTATCAGACAGGTTTAGTTTTGAATCCTGGGTCTACCTTCTGCTTGCTCTGTGGTTTTGGATGAACTCCTTAAACTTTTTTTGGCTTTGGTTTTCTCATCTATAAATTGTTTTCTTTAATATGAGGGTTAATTAGAAAATGTAGACAAAACATTTAGTATCAGAAGCAAAATAGGTGCTCAGTATGAGTATTGTTGATATATAATAATCAAAAGAGATTGAGTGCAAAATTATATTTTAACTCATAATCATATGGAAGGAGGCAAATCACTATGAAGTCTTTTAGAAAATTTTACTTTGAAAATTTGAGAAATTATAATGTAACTCATCAGTTGCACTTTTATCTGACATTCATGCACCACAAGAGCATTCCTGGAAGTGAGGCAGAGAATGGGAGCTTGGCTAGATGGATAAGAGAACAGCTTGAATGTCCTAGCATTCACAACTTTATGTTTCCGAACAGGCTCAGATTCGGTATGGCTGCAAGGATATATTGGCAAAAAACTTCTTTCCTTTAACTAAGTACCAACTCATTGCTATCCTTAATGAGAAAGATGAGAAAGGAAGTGTGTGCCCAGAGTCGGCAGGAAAATTTTGTGTACATTGTCTTCTGCCTTTTAGTGATCAAGGTTGTAAAGTATTATACAAATATAAGCTTCTCCCTGTTTGCAATGCAAAGAAAACTGATGCTGTTGAATTAGGAATATATTTAATTTAACACAAGAAAGGGTCAGGGACAAGATGAGCAGCAATCTTACAGCTTTATAAACAGAGGTAACAAGAGCTAACCATGTATTTTCCTGGATCATGTTCTTGGTCTTCGCCTCACCATTTTAGTTACTTGCAACATATCTTATGGGCAACTACTAACATTCTGAAGTCATTAGTCTGTGATCATCACAAAACATGTGTTTGGTCAGTTGATTTAATCTCATGCTGCTTGAAAGGAGGATCCAAAAGAGTAGGACTTTTTTTAGTACCTTTTTTTTTTAATTTTAGAGAGAGAGGGAGCAATATTAGGGGAGAAAAGCAGAGAGAGAGAGACAGACAGACAGAGACAGAGAGAAAGACAGAGAGAGAGAGAGAGAGAGAATGAGAATCCCCAAGCAGGCTCCATGCTGAGTGAGAGCTCGATCTCACACGGCTCTATCTCATGACTGTGAGATCATGACCTGAGCTGAAATCAAGAATTGGGACTCTAACCAACTGAGGCACCCAGTCAGCCTGAAATGAGCAGTCTTGAAACTCTGGGATACAATTCCCTAGCTTCCCACAGTGCTCTGCTACTGTCTGTTTGAAAGCATTTGGATAAAATAGCCAATAATATGTTCCCCTTCATGTAATACTCTTAATTCTTTCTTTATTCATCATATTTTTCTTTGCTCTGTTGATTACCCTGATCCTAGGAGTTTGGCATCAAACAATTCTGATAACAATTGCTTTGGGTCTTTTGAGAGTCTGGTCATCTTTTATATCTATCTACGAAAAAACGGATAGAATTTTTCAGAAATTCTAACCTCCTGTTTCATGTTTTCTTGCTTTCAAAGGGACAAATATATAACAAAGATCCCATGAACCTAGAGAATTCCCAAGTTAATGTCAGTTATGTGCAAATGTTTTACAACCGTACAATACTTTCTCATGTTTTCAGAAGGTAACTGATTGTATTTTTGATAGAAACTTACCTCTAGAAGTATCAACTCTTCAAGTTTGCTCTTTATTGTTTTCAGTGGTCTTTCTTTTTTTCTGTTCCTTCCTTTCCTCTACTACCTATTCCTTCAGCAAAGATAATGTGGGACAGGAAAAGGGGAGGATAATTTGATGGGCAAATTGGGAAGAGAAGGAAATCAGTAGGACCTACCCTTCCTCCATCATATGGTCTAACATTTGAACTCTGGGACTACAATGGACTTTGGGACACAACAGCCTTATCATTTTATGAACCCCATGAAGCGTGGACACAAGGACATTATCCTCCTCCAGTGAGGAAACGCTAGGTTTACAGGATATGGTGCTTTATCCTAAGGTTGAAGGTTATTCCTTAGTAAGACATAACTTTATCCCTGTTTTTGAAAAACAGTGTATTTATTGACATTCTAAAAATGACAACTATTAAAAATATTTTCAACTGGTCATTTTCTTATAGGGTATCTTATCTTATTGGGGTAAAAAACATAAAATTTACAATCTTAACCAATTTTAAAGTGTACAGTTCCATAGCACAGTTCACACTGTTGTGAAACAAACCACCAGAACTTTTTCATCTTGCAACACTGACATTGTGTACTCCTTAAAGGACAACTCGCCTTTGTTCCCTCTACCCAGGCCCTGGTAGCTGCCATTGTACTTTCTATTTCTATGAATGTTGGTGCTTTAGATCCCTCATATAAGTGGAATCATCTAGTATTTGTCTTTTTGTGACTGGCTTGTACCACTTAGCATAATGTCCTTAAGGTTCTTCCATGCTGTAACAGGCGACAGGATTTCCTTCCTTTTTAAAGCGGACTAATACTTTATTGTAGGTACATATCACATTTTATTGATCTATCCATCTGTTGAAAACTTGTGTTGCTTCCTCCTCTTGGTTATTGTGATATCCTGTTTATTAAATATTAAAATTTAATAATATTATTAAATATTAAATATTAAAATTTAACTTCAGCCTTCTGATGCCCTCTGGTAGATTTAATAAACATGACATCATCTGTAAGGAACTTCTGACAATCAAGGAGAGAGTGCAGCATGAGAAGAGAGTTGAAGACAGAATCCTGGGGAACCCAATCCCTTTGAGATGCCAGCAGAAGAAGAAGGAGGAGGCTGAGATGTAAGGATGAATAGGAAAGAAGAAACCCAGGGGATGGGGGTGTTTCCTAGGGGAAGTAGACAAATGTCAGAGAATACAGGGAAGCCAAGTATGAAAGGTGTTAGCACCAACAGAGCCGTTAGGATTGTTTGCAGTTTCAGAAGAGGAGAGAAGCTTGATGAAAGTAGGTGGAGGAGTGGGAAGTGAGAAGGTAGAGAAATCTGTTGAAGACTACTCAAGGACTGTAGATATGAACAGAGGAAGAAGAGTAGTAACCAGAGGGGCGGGGTGTAGTGCTTTTTTGCTACATTGGTATTTTTAACCCAAGAGAGACTTGAGAATCTTTAATTGTTGGTTTCAATTGAATTGTTGCTACATAAAACATGATCCTAAAACTGAATGTCTTTAAACAACCATTTTATTTTGCCCCATGATTTTGTGAGTCAAGGGTTCAAGAAGGGCTAGCTGGCTGGTCTGGCTTCTATCCATGTGGTGTCAGTGGTGAAGGCTAGGACTGGACAGTCTACTTTTAGGATGGCTGTTTTATGCACATTATGTGTGGTGCCTGGGTGCTCCTTAATATCCTTTTCTCTTCCAGGGCCTCTCATGTGGGTTGGGCTTCTCGCAGAATGGTAGTCTCAGAATAATCACACTCATTACATGGCAACTCACGTTCAAGAGTTATTACTATAAGGGATTCAGATGGAAGCAATAAGGTTTCTTTTGACCTAGACTTGAAAGTCAGAGGTCAATTCCACTGCTTTCCATTGGTCACACAGGTCGTTAAGATTCATGCATATTCAAGAGGAATGAAGGACTAGACCCTACCTCTTGACTGGGATGGCATGAGCCAGTAGGGAGGGAAGGACTTCATGGCAGCCTTCTTGGAAACAAGTAGAGGAAGAGGGTTTGAAGTTACTCAGGTACTGAGGTTGCAGGAATGAATGAGGCTTTTGAGATTTGAAACTAAAGATGGGTATGCTGAAAAGCCTTTGGCAAGAGGAGGAAGATCCTTTTACGACACTATAATCCTTTATAAACCATAGATGATTTTCAGTGTGCTGCAAAGTCTCAGAGTTCTGCCTGCTTTTTTCAGGTTCCTGGAACATCGTGAGAGGAAATTCAAATACTTGAGGAGCCTTTTTCTAAGCCAAAGAATACTGCAGAGGGTCGCAGGTACATATACTGAATGGTCTACTGCCGTATGTTGATTTGAAGGCCCTCATTTCAAATGCTTTCTGAGGAAATCCCTGTAGTCAAAGGCTTCTCTTACTATCTTTACCCACCCACCTTTATGATTGATCAGCTGTAATAGTTCTAATAAAACTATTGTTTTATCTCTTTGAGAAGAAATATAGTGCCTAGTCCATGGAATTAACTATTACATCTACTAGCTATGTGATCTCTAGGCAAATTATTTGGCTCCCTAGAGCATCAGTTTTTCCATCTGTAAAATAGGCACTAATAACCTCAGTAACCTCAAAGGGTTTTTGTGAGAATACAATGATATAATTCATGTAATGAGGCACTTAGTAAGCTCTCAATAAAGGATAGGTGTTTTTATTGTTAAAACTGTTTATCTTCAGGGGCACCTGGGTGGCTCAGTCAGTTAAGTGTCTGTTGATTTCAGCTCAGGTCATGGTCTCACAGTTCTTGAGATCAAGCCCTACATGGGCTCTGTGCTGATACTGTAGAGCATTCTCTCACTCTCTCTCTCTCTCTCTCCCTCTCTCTCTGCCCCTCCCCCACTCATGTTTCTCTCTTTCTCTCTCAAAAATAAATAAACTTAAAAAAACCTGTTCATCTTCAGATGAGCTCCTCAGTTTCATCTTTGGGTGGGAAGCGAAGTTTAGCTTCTTGCTGGACAAGCTGGAAATTGTTGTGACTCACTCTCCACAAATGGTACACTTTGAACCAGAGTGGAATTTTACCTTGTGTGCTACAAAATCTTTACAAGCTTCTCCAAGGCCTAGTTTATAAGGAGAAAGTATCTTGGGCACTTACATAAGATAATAAAGCACACTGAATCAGAGGGCTAAGAAAGGGACTTTGAGCATCTGTCTAATTTGCTGCTACCTAAGCCATCTAGGCATGTGAGACTCTGCCTTTGTGCAAACAACTCCTGGGTCTTACTGGCCCTGTTTCCAGCTCCCTCCTCCTCCAGCCAATGCTGCCCCTGGACCCAGGTGGGCCTCCTTCTTACTAGGAGGCAAAGTGGGAACATCGGTATTAACCACTCTTTTGCCTTTTTTTGAAAAATAAGATATGGTAATGGAGCACTTTGACTAGAATCTTTACAAATCCTATAAAACAAAACCTTTCTTGGGCCAGTTTCAAGAATTTAGGTCATTGTGCTGGTGAGTAATGATTTAGAACTGACTCGATCCCTTTGTTTTGGCTGCCAAATGCCCATGGCTGGTTGTAACCACCCTATGGGTTCTTCAGCCTCCCTTTGCCCTTCATGATACTCAGCTTTTGCAGTGAGGGTAATTTCAGCACATGACACTGAGCACGCCCATCCCCCCCTCCAGAGTCCAGACCGAATGTGCCTGATTCCAAAGCTTCCCAAGTGTTCGCTTCCATCTCCCACCCATGCCATGAAAGCGCAGGGGAACTGGGTGGATCCTGGATGTCTTTTGTCCAGCCTGTGCATGACAAGGCTTCTCCCTCCTCATGTGTGGAAGGGTTTCCTCACTACCTCTTCTATCCTTACTCTGCATGGCCCAGAACTCCTGACTTTCTCTCTCCAGTGAACTCTCTTTCATAAAGATGGAACATCTATGTATGCGTAGGTTTTTTTGGCCTTGCTAAGGAAAAAAACCCTAATTCAAGCTCTTACTCCAAAGTGATTCCACCCAGACTGTCAGGAAAGGGGAATGAAACAATGTGGCTGAGGGTGGGAGCTGGGAAGAGGGGAGGTGGCTAGGGGTGTAAGTGGCAGCAAGGAGTCTGAGGTGGCCAGACTCCCCGACCTTGTTGGGTCAGGGGATTTTCTCTGAATCAGAAGTACCTTGTAAGGCATGCCCAGGTCTGCTTTTCTTTCTTTTATTTTCCTTTTTAAAAATAATAATAATTATTATTATTTTAAGTGTTTGCTTATTTTTGAGAGAGAGCAAAAGCAGGAGAGGGTCAGAGGGAGAGAGAGGGAGATACAGAATCTGAAGCAGGCTCCAGGTTCTGAGTGGTCAGCACAGAGCCTGATACGGGGCTGGAACCCACAAACTGTGAGATCATGACCTGAGTTGAAATTGGACACTTAAACAACTGAGCCAGCCAGGTGCCCCTTGAGTTATTATTTTATTATTATCATAACAGTTCCCATAACTAACTGAGGTAAATAAGAAATCAGAGGTCAAAATTTATATTTGACCAGTCATTCTAAGAAATGAGATGTTCTTATTTTTGTTTGTCTTATTATCAGTTTGAGTCTGTGCCCCCACCCCATCAACCCTTTCACAATGATTCTCAGCTTTTGTAGAAAAAAGGCCTTAATCCCCTAAGGAATCTTTTTAGACATTTTTTCTTTTAATGTTTATTTTTGAGAGGGAGAGAAAAAGCGTGAGTGAGGAAGGGGCAGAGAGAGAGGGAGACACAGAATCCAAAGAAGGCTCCATGCTCTGAGCTGTCAGAACAGAACCTGATGCAGGGCTCCAACTCACAAACCGTGAGATCATGACCTGACCTGAAGTTGGCCACTTAATCGGCTCAGCCACCCAGGAGTCCCTAGACATTTTTTTCTTGATCACCCCTACATGAATATTTAATATAACAGATGTCCTGCACATTTATTGTGTACTGTGTGCCTATCTGTGCTATATATATAAAAAGAGTAAAATTTTGTTGCCCCAAGTAACCAGATTTCACCCCTTGAGGACTATGTCACCCTGTTGAGAATATGTGCCCCAGAAGTAAACCAAGATGAGGCAAGGAGTTTTTAGGAGATGAGGAGAAGCTGCTAGGGGAGTAGGAACGTGAGCCAGAGAAGGAAAGAAGTGAGCAGTGTGTCATTAGAGCATGAGGCACTGTGGGCAGTGGGGGTGTACTCTAAGGGGTGTCTGGGCCCCAAGGTGAACACCCACCTCCAGGACATTTTACCTGAGGGGCCAGGTATATACACAGCCACTTTTCTCAGTCATTGGTTGAGGGTTGCTCCCAGGAAGATATTAATTCTCCAGCAATTTTATCCTGTCTCTCGCTTGAGCGAGAGTTCGAGCTACAGAGGACAGAGAAAGTCTCGGGCAGACTCGTGGATGCTGGCAGCAGCAGACTTGGGGGCTCTTTCAGGGCACATAAAATGACAGTGCTGAAGGGCACTGGGAGGGGGGCACTGACATTGGTTGCATTGTTTTTTTAAAAATAGACTTTATTTCAGTTTTAAGTCCAGAGCAAAATCAAGCACAAAGTACAGAGAGTTCTCGTATACCCACTGCCCACCCCCCATGTGCATAGCCTCCTCCACTATTAACACCCCCCACAGGAGTGGTCCATTTGTTACAACTGGTAAACCTGCACTGACACCTCATTATCACCCCATCCATAACTTACCTGCACAGCAGCATAATCACATTATATTACATGGCTCACTCTTGGTGTTGTACCCTCCTGGGTTTGGACAAATGTGTACTTTGACAAGTATCCACCATCACAGCATCATACAGAGTAGTTTCACTGCCCTAAACATCCCCATGCTCTGCTTGTCCATCCTTCCCTCCCTGCTGCATTATTTTTTTCTTTCTAGTCTCTGTCACCACATTACAACTCTTACATAGTTATAATCACCATTGGGATATAATTTTGTACTGTGCTTTTTTCACTTGAAGCATTTTTTTCCAGCTTGATAGAGTTTTCATAATTATAATCTTGAAAGCCTGCATAGTTTTCCTTCATATGCATATACCATAATTCCCACCAGCATTCCCCTATTGTTAAACATTTAGCTTATTTCCGTTTTTTCCCCTGCTATGATCAATAAACACACTGCTAGAGAAACAAAGCTAGAAGGGACTCATTAAAAGTAGTGTTAATAGTGGTTGTATGTCATAGAATTCTATGCATTTTTGTTTTTGTTCCGCTCGTTTTTCTAGAATTGCTTTTATGACAGGAAAATAACAGTTTTATGTGTTAAATTGGCTAAGCTAAAGCCAGCTGTTGAATCAAACACTACTCTAGGTGTTGCTGTGAAGGTATTTTGTGGATGTGATAGAGAGCTACATGCAGTTAACTTCAGGTGCAGGAGATTATTCTTGATAATCTGGGTGCACCTGGCACTATCAGCTGGAAGGCCTTAAAAGCAGAACTGAGGTTTATGTGAAGAAGAAATTCTGCTTTGCACTTCAGCCTCAGCAACTGCTTGAGTTTCCAGCCTGCCCTTCCTGATAGCTTGTCCTGTGGATTTTGGAATTGCCTACCCAGCTCCCATGGCCACATAAACTAATTCCTTGCAATAAACATTTCATATACATGTGTATATACATATATATATATACATATATATATGCTTATATATGATATATAGCATATGTTTATATATTATATATAATGTTTATATAAAGTGTTTATTTTACATGTCTATACATGTAGACATGTAAAATAAAGGTTTTCCTCTGGTGAAACCCTTGATGACCCAGTAGCCTCTCATTGCCTCTCCCCTCCCAAAATGAGACATTGTAAAGAACATCTTTTTTAAAAAATTTATTTATATATTTTGAGAGGGAGACAGAGACAGAGAAAGCACATGCTCACATGTGAGTGGGGGAGAGATAGATCAAAAAGAAGAGAGAAAGAATCCCAAAAAGGCTCTGTGCTCACAAACTGTGAAATCATGACCTGAGCCCAAATCAAGAGTTGGACACTTAAAATGGGGCACCTGGGTGGCTCAGTAGGTTAAGTGTCCAACTTCAGCTCAGGTCATGATCTCACGGTTTGTGGGAGCCCTGCATCAGGCTGTGCTGAATGCTTGCTCAGAGCCTGGAGTCTGCTTCAGATTCTGTGTCTCCTTCTCTCTCTGCCCCTTCCTGCTCATGTTCTGTCTCAGTCTCTCTCTCAAAAATGAATAAAGGTAAAACAAAAAGATAAAAAATAAAAGAGTTGGACCCTTAACTGACTGAGCCATCCAGGTGTTCCTGGAAAGAACATCTTAAGGTGCCCAGATTTTTCTTCTCATTTTGTCCTTTTTTCTTCCCCAGGATTGAGATTTCTAGATGTAGCATGAGCATATTTAACTAACATACACTTTCTTATTATGAACCCTAAACAATAGTGAACTCAGGAGGCAAATTAAAGGGTGAGCCAGATGGGTCATGTGATGAGGTGCCAATTTAAAATGGATCCTGAAAACCTCTGGAAATGTAGTAAGACAGAGCAAATTTTGTTCACCAGGAGCCCTCTCAGGGAGAGTACTTAGTGTGATTAGAAGGGACAACTTGGTAAGTTGCGTAGGCTTGGGGTAACGACACTTCCAAAGAAAATGCTCAGAGGTAAAGCTGATGGCCTGAACTGCCCTGAAAGTGGCGATTCCAGTTCATTGTAGGAATTTTTGCTGGCTGGAGTTTGCCAGTCTGGGACCAGAGCTGAACTGCAAGGGACAAGCAAGGAGAGACATACTTCTGTTCCAGTGGTCAATTTACCCCCCAGAAGCCCTTTGCCTGCACTCTAAGAAAATGTAAACACATATTTAAGCAAATGTCTGTTGAATGGAGTGCCAAAATATTAATCAGCTTGAGTTGCCCACTTACCTAGGCCATCCCTTCTGGGCCTCAAGTTGGTCCCTAATTAAATTTACTAACTACATGCAGTGTACATTTCATTCCTTAGGACAATAAGGCGCAAGTGTCATGACATTGTTAGGATTTGTAATACAGAGAGTTGCATAATGGTGGCAGTATGAAGAACCTGAATCCCAGAAGATCGCATAAAAGATGTGGAGTTTCAAGTGCTGATTTCCGTTTATTCAAGCAATATATTTCAGGTACCAGGCATTATACAAAGTGCCATGGGTACAGAAGTGAAAGAGTTATGGACTCTCCTCCCAATGGAGTCTCAGGAAAATATGGACAGCAATTGCATATAAAATTATTTAGTAGAGAGCACAGTGAGGGAAACACATCTGATGCCGTATGAAGGCATATAACAGAAGGAACAGAGCTCAGCTAGTCGGGATGGCTGAGGCAGCTTTGTAAAAGCAGAAGTGTTCTGGTGGGACTGACAGAGGAAGCTGACTTTCCTAAGTTGTACCTTAGCCTCTGAGTTAGAGGTGTGTATGTATTTGTGTGTGTGTGTGTGTGTGTGTGTGTGTGTGTGTGTGTGTGCGTGTGTGTGCGTGCTCACACGCACATACATGTTGGCTGTAGGAAGGAAGAGCAGATAGGAGAATACATTGAAGAAGCTGGGACTGGTGGCTGTTCACTGTAGTATTTAGAAAGACCACTCAATCACCTGTTAGCAAAGTAGCAAAGGGAAGGCACAGCAAACACAGCACAAACAGGAATAGCTTTCCAATGCCTCAGATAGTTCTTAGTCCATAGCAGGTGCTCACTAAAGGCCAAATGAGGGAAAGACCAGGGGCACCTGCGTGGCTCAGTTGGTTAAGCATCCAACTCTTGATGTCAGCTCAGGGTCATGATCTCACAGTTACTGAGATCCAGTCCACGTCAGGCTCTTTGCTAACACCATGAGTCTGCTTGGGATTCTCTCTTTCCCTCTCTCTCTGCCTCTGTGCTGACAGCATGTAGTCTACTTGGGATTCTCTCTCTGTAAACAAACAAATAAATAAATAAGGGAAAGATCACCCAGGTGCTCTACTATGTGCCAGGTGCTATATTAGGGTGCTTTATATGAACTCTCTTACTCTTAGCATACTGATGCCAAGATGCCAAAAGAAAAAGGAGAAAACCTCAGTCTAGAGATCTTGAAGAACGTGTTCAAAGTCACCAAACCTAACACAAAAGTGTGATGTTTGCTATAGCTACTAAGGATAGAAGAACAGAATCAGTAGGAATCATTGTGGAAATGTATAGAGTTTGAATTGAATTCTTATACTGAACATTACCCTCCCTGTGGTGTATGATAGAATTAATGTTTCTCTGCAGCTTATGGATGAGGTTTCCATTCCTTTTATCTAAAAGCATTCAGAGCAGAGCAAGCAATTAAAAATAAATGGTTGGATAAGACATTTTAAACTTGGCCTTCAGACTTTTACTGACAAGTTACCTTCTGTTTCTCTTATTTCTCTTTTTGTTTACCTTAACCACAACCCTTACTAGGTATTCTGAAAATGGCTTTTCCTCCTAATTTATTTTAAATGAAGTAAACTCTATACAGATTTCGCTAATCAAAGAGAGCCGCTGGTTTTTGTCTTGTCAAACCTACTAAGATCCAGGTAGGGGTCAGGGACAGTTAATGTGTGAGACAGGCTTTGACATTTCTGGTAAGGTCACTGCTCTACACTTTGAGGGCCCTTATTCGTCTACCTTACACAGTTATCATGGGCTTCAGGATTATCCTCTGAGTATCCCTTTGAATTAGGTATAGCAGGAAGAATTTTTGACGACAAATTAACACATTGACACTGGTTAGCTTAAGCAGAGAAAGAATTCACTAAAAAGATATCAGGGAGTTCAGAGAGTCAACCACATGCCCATTGAATTAGGCTTAACAGACAAGCAGATGCCAAGGTATATAAGAAGGCCAGACTGAGATCCAAAATCCTAGGACAGAGAGGGTCTGGTTAGACACCTCTGCTGTCCCACTCCTGTCCCATCACCACCCCTAGGAGAATGGATTCCAAATTATCCTTGCATCTTTGTGTCGCTTGCTCCAGATTCAGAAGTCCAGGTGGAATTCTGGTGTCTTTGGTGGACCAAGCTTGGGTCCAGTGTCTGTGCTCTAGCTGCCGCAGCTCAGAGTCAGCAGATGTAGTTTTTGGATTTCCACAGTGGGAGGCATGGCTAGGAGTAAGGGAAGGCACTTGCTTTGAAGTCAAAGGAGGCACTCACTTCCAGCATCTTTCATTTTCAAGCAATTAACAGTTGTCATAATGAATACATTTTAATTTTGAAGAGCTTCAAATTCAGTAAAATATTGCCTGCATGAACTGAAATTTGCACATAAGACAAAAACGTCACACCATGCAGTCTGCGGTCTGTTTTACTGTCTTGAGTTTTATTTTATTTTACTCTATTTTAGTTTTTTGTTTCATTGTCTTGGGTTAAGCACAGGATGAAAACTCCTAGTAGTCAAATTGACTTGAAAGAATACATGTTCTGTTGCTTCATCGAGACAATGGCTGTGTTATCACTACTTATTCCTAATCTGTTTAAATGCAGGAATGTATAGTATCACGGGGGGGGGGGGTTGGAGACATAAAACCCTGCTCCACAAAAGGGAGCTTGGATAATTCCAAGCTGTCACTGACTTACTTTCAAAAGGAACACCTGTGGCTGGGTCCACCTGTGTCCAGGGCAACAACAAATCAACAACTGTTTAGAGCTTGTAGGAAAAAATAGTTTATCACGGACACTGTTGAAATTGTCAGCATCAGTGAAAATAAGCAGCAGTTTTATTGCTTTGTCAGTTTTATTATTGTTTTTAAATTCATGGCAGTAGTGCATCCTTTTATTGCTGGGGCCCTCTCTCCTGTCACCCCTGTGAGTGAACCATACACAAGAAGCTGGCAAAAGACATCAACTCCTAGAAGGAACAGAGGAGAGGTACAGCGGAGGGAAGGAGATCTGGTTTGTAGCAGCTTCATAGATTACCCTCCCCAAAGACTAAGATAAAACAAGATGACTTCAGAGGGCTGTCTTAGTTCCAGCCCTTTCTTATGCCAAAGCCCAGTGTTCCCAGACCAGCTGGCAGGTTGTGAGCCCAGGGCTGTGTGGCCCAGTTAGCTGTCCCCAGCTCAGGACTGGCCAGCTGCCTCAGAAGTGAGTGCCCCTGGCCATGCTGGCCACAGGGGCAGGGGAATAGTCAGTTCAGCTCACATTCAATGTTACTGTGAGAAAGGCAAGAAAAAATACACGGTCTGCCCATGGTGTGTCCTCATCCCTGAAAGATGGGACACTACTGATTAAAATCGGATTCCGATCCTAAAAGCAGATCTTCCGCTAATTAGGCACATTAGCTTTGTGCCAGGCTGGGTGTAAAATAACTTCCATTTCATTCATTTCCAGAAGACAAGGCCGATGAGGGCGCGAGGATGTGCCCCACATACCCAGGGCTATTGTTCAGTCCCTGGGGAAGGTATTCCCAGCGCAAGACAGTGCGATTTTCACCATTGGACTTGCCTCCGAAAGATCATTTAATAAACAGTGTTCTTGTTTTCTTTTTTAATCTTTTCAACTTCATTAGAAAATATAAGAGATGCCTAACCCGACTCCTAACCCTCAGACGAATAGACATAACGAATTCCCAGACGCACAGACTTGGCAATGACTGCTTCACCCCTGAAAGCTTGCTTTGCACTAAGCGCTTCTGACACTAATGTTCATGCTTAAGCAAACACATTACTTAGAGAGAAGAATGGCTCTGTCAGCCTGCCCGGGCTGCTTAGCACCATGGGACCTGCAGCTGCGCGCGGTCCCATTCAGACAGGCACGGGGAGACGGTCTTCCAGACATACGCACGGAGACCTTCAGATTTGCACACCCTTGTGAACACACCACACACGGTCACCATCAGACAGCCGACTTCAAGAAGTTCCTAAGGAGAGAAAGAAAACTTCACTGGTTATTAACAAGCCTCTACAAATGATTTGTAGGGAGAACTATATTTGGAACCATTTCTTAATCTTTTCCACTGGAGCTGGTTCGTTGGAGTGTCTGTGTTCACATTAGCATTTCTGTCTGGATCTATGAATTATGTTGTCAAAGGAGTTTCACACTGGGTTTGTTACCTGGATACCCACAAATATGCTTGGTCTGTTTGTATAAATCTGAAAAACCTTCCTTGTCCTTAGGAAACCAGGCCATTCTGCATATTAGGAAGGGACAGTGAATCCAACCTCCTGTTGGTGCTCCAGGCCGTTAGGGGAACGGTGCCTGGATAAATAACTGTAGAAGGGATCCCAGAGTCATTCTTGACTGAGATGGTTGTATTCCATTCACAAAGAAGTAGATTTCCCTGTGGCTGGAGCTACAGGGTTGAGCCTGCCATTAGACATCGCTAAAGGTGGGCTCGAGCCCAAGACACATCTGTCTACCATCATAGCGGAAACCATTGAAAAGCTCCTTCACACAGTGCATGTTACGCCACAAACCAGTCCAGCTGTTGAAGCGTCGACCAGAAGCAGGGATTAATGGAAGCAAGGGCAAAGCAAGCCGTGAAAGGACAACAGAGCTCCGCGGCTAAAGTCCCAAACCACGCTCACGCTGTAAGAGCCCACCAGGAGATTCGTGGAGCTATGGTTCAGCCTGTTCTTCTCCCATCAGGTTAGGCTCAAGCATTTGCCTCTGACAATGCCCCACATATGTCATTCTGACTGCTTTCATAGCCCACTTCCCCCAGCCCATGGCCCAGCCTCAGGAAGCCGATTGTGAGCGAGTGTGATGGGGTCAAGCTCAAGACCTCTGGCACCACCCCCACATCATCCTGTGAAGGAGAGACCTCCGGGATTTCCTGTCCACAGATGCACTCCCTGGGTGGCTGTTGTCAATTTCCATCACCCAAACCCCTCTGGGCCAAACCCACCAGGATTGGCTCTCACAAAAGGCAGGGGAAGAAAGCTGGGCATGTTGACAGGGCCAGCTGCCTGAGTATCATTCCCTTGCTACTGGTGCTGGGCAGATATTCTATGGCCACTGTCCCTGATGGTTCATTTCCTACCACTCTTGTGGCAACCTGGTGTATCCTACTTCATGGTGCTTCAAGCGTGGCCAGTGGTGCAATTACGGGAGAATCATTTGGGTATATGTTTAAAATGCAGGTTCAGGGGGCACCTAGATGGCTCAGTTTGTTGGGCTTCTGACTTTGGCTCAGGTTATGATCTTGCAGTTTGTGGGTTTGAGCCCCAAGTTGGGCTCTGTGCTGACAGCTCAGAGCCTGGAGCCTGCTTCAGATTCTGTGTACCCCTCTTTCTCTGCTCCTTCTCTGCTCAGGTTCTATTTCTCTCTCAAAAATAAATAAACATTAAAAATTTCTTTTTAATATATTTTTTTAAAAATTTATTTCTAGGAGAGAGAGAGAGAGACAGCGTGAGCAGGGGAGGGTCAGAGAGAGAGGGAGACAAGGACTCTGAAATAGGCTCCAGGCTCTGAGCTGGCAGTCAGCACAGAGCCCAACGCGGGGCCCGAACTCATGAACCACGAGATCATGACCTAAGCGAAAGTCGGACGCTTAACCGACTAAGCCACCCAGGCGCCCCTAAAAAAATTTTTTTAATTCAATTTCAGAATCTCTAGATGCCCACAAATTTGTTTTTCAGCAGATACCTCTGATGATTCTCATGCATATTAAAATTTGAGAGTCCTTGACCACTAGCCCTCTGTGTTTCTATTTTATTTTATTTGGACCTCAGGAAGATGGAACACAGTTAATCACTCACAGCTCATGTACCACAGTCATCTTCCATCTACCCTCCTTAACTGAGGTGTAGTTGACATACAAAAACATTACTGTTTAAAGAGTACAGTTTAATAAGTTTTGACATCTAGACACACCCATGAAACTATCTCCACAATCAAGATAACCATTTCTTATCCCCATTTCTTTTTCCACTGTAGGTACTTGAACTTGAACTTCTGTATACCCTTCCAATCCACCTGATCCACATGTTAGATAAATATTCTTAAAAAAATATGGTGTCATTTTGTGTGTGTGTGTTCTTACTTCACAAATATGGTTCTTTGCTGTAGAGCTCATTCTGCTCCTTATCTATTTTATTCATCATTAAGCTTTGGGGACCCAGTCATGTTACTAACTATAAATTCCTTTCACCACTCTGGCTAGCACATATTGTTTATGTTTTTGCTTAACTAACCCATTGCTTTATTAATAAACACTAGGAGTCCTCCAAGTCCTTGTTCTCTCTCTCTCTCTCTCTCTCTCTCACACACACACACACACACACACACACACACACACACACACACACACACCATGGTGAATACCCATTATGTGTTTCTTTATGATCTATATGTGAGAGTTTCACTGGGCACATAATCAGGGCTGAGACTGTGTCCTTGAATTGTCTCAGGATGGACTGCTCTGAGAATTGACTCCAGCGGTTCAGACTCACTAGCTGTTTATCTTTGCTATTCTTGATATTACCTAACTTCCCGTGAAGTGATCTCTCATTGATGTTTTAATTTGCATTTCTGATTGCTAGTGATATTGAGCATCTCTTCCTACACTTACTGGCCATTCAGAGGTTTCCCTGGCTATGAATTGTTTATTCATACATTTTGCTATTTTTTTCTGTTGTTTACCCTGTCCATTTCTTACGGTTTTGCCAAATTTCCTAAATACAGATTTTTTTTTTTTGGTTTCAGATGTTAGTAACATCTTCCTCTGGTCTCCTATCTACCTGGTGACTTTGTGGTATTTTTTTGTTGTTGTTGTTGGAATAAGTCTTTGATTTTGTTTTATAGACAAATCTATCAACTTTTCTTCTGCTTACAGTTTGTACATTTGGGGCTTTCTTTAAGTTATAGGTTCCATTCAAGAGTTATATAGTAAGACATATTCTCTTCTATTAATATATAATTTTACATTTAACATTTAGGCCTTTAATACAGTTGGGGTTTCTTTTCAGATCATCTGACATGGGACTGAACATAGTTTTCCCAAACATAATCTACTAATTGATCTATTGCTTCCCCGGTGATTTTGCATTGCTCCCTCTTATTATATAACGAGTTCCCAACTAAAGTGATGCTGGGTTCTCTATTTTATTGCACTGGTCACCATGCCTTCCTCCCTCCTTTTTTTTATTCTAGCATTGCGATATGCCTTAATATCTAGTAAGTCAAATATCTTTTCTTGCTTATTTTTAAAAATTAGCTGCTTGTGATATTTATTCTTCTATATACATTTACAAATTGGTCTCTCAAAATTTTGAAAGTTGGACAGTGGGGCATTTTACTAGAATTACATTGGATCTGTAGTTTCGTTTGTAAAGAAGTGATATTCTTAAAACGTTGTCTCATATAATTGAAGCACCACTCTATTTATTCATGTCTTTGTTTATGTCCATTACTGTAATTAAAACTTTCTCCAAAAAAGAGACGTGTACTTTTTTGTTAGATTATTTCCTAGATAATTAAGACATTTAAATTTTCCATCCCCAATTCGCCTGGATCTTCCTCTTGCTGATTATCTGCTTGGACTTCTCTGTGGCTTTTATAGATTCTTGGTTTCTCTCAGCTTTCCTCGGTTCAGTTCTCACTTTTCTGCCTCTTCAATTCTACCTCCTCATCCTTTTCCCTTGACCGGTAAGCTGTCTATCATTTAGATATTCTTTGTTCAAGGGGCTTTCGAGATGTTACCTAAACCCATACCTGTGACTTGTAGCCTAGGATGTTAATGAAGATTATATCTGAATGCAGAATATAACTTATATGGGGGCAAAAACAGGACCACTCATCTGCTTATCCAGCTTTAGGTCATGGAATTCACATGAAATTATGTTTTTTCCAAACATAAAAACATATGTTTTTTCTCAACATATGTTGAGTTTGAGAAAAATATTTTGGCTTCTACAATATAAAATTCAAATAATAGCCTGAATAATACAGGCATTTACGATCTCACATAAGAAGTTTGGAGGTGGTTCCAAGGTTCATACAGAAGTTCAATGAGGTCATTTGGGCATTTCTTCAGGTCTTTCCCTCATGGTTGAAAGATAGTTGCTATCATTCAAACATGACATACCCTACCACATTTAAGAAGTGAAGGGTTGGGGGCAGAAGTGGCTAAAGAGAGCTCTCTGCATATTTTTTCTTTCTTTCCATCATGGACAAACATCCTTCCAAGAAGCCTTTAGACATCTCTTTCTAGCTAGACATTTCTATCTAGCTCATTAGCTGGAACAACATGTCATACCTATTCTGATCCTTCACTGAAACAAGGGAATGGGATTGCATGATTGATTTAGACCAATTCATGATACAGTCTTTGGACTGGGCATTTTGTCAACTAAGCAACATCATATTCTGATAGCAAAGAACATGGGGAATCGCTATTGGGTAGAAAACTGACAAAGTTTCTGGGTATGGATGAGAAACAATTTGAGGAAAGATCATCTTTGTTCTTCAGTTTTGGGCCCTGAAGTTAGAGCTTTCTCATTTACCTATTTATTTATTTCGCAGTATTGATTGAGCACCTGTGATGCTAGGGACTGGACATATACTGACAAGCAAAACTGGCCATGATTCCCACTACCACCAAGACTGCAATGTTCTATGGAAGAAAACATTAAATGAATGTTTATGAAATAAAAATATAAAGTAGCCAACTTACTAAAGTACCATGAAGGACAGGAACAAGGAACAAAGGAAATACATAATGAGGGCACCTATTTTTCAAGCAGTGATAATTTTTTCACATCCCAGTGAGGAGGTGTAGAATTACTCAGAAGGTTGGTGGCCTGACAGGAGCCTGAAATTGCTGTGAAATGGGAAGAGTGTCTGGGATGGAGGCAAGTGGCTGAGGCTCTGGAATACAGCGGGGAGCACCAGCCCATTGACCCCAAACAGCCAGAAGGGACCAAGGGCATATCACCAGTCACCACTCCACGGAGCAGACCGATCAACCTACTGCACCGCAGAGATCAGAATGGACCTAGTTCTCTCTCTCAATGGCTTTAAGGACCCTACCCCTCCTTTGCTGTCACAAGGTTCCTGACCCACAGGCCTCTCCTCATACACCCAGACACCATTTTGGAAAAAAGAAGCAAAAGCCTAACATTTATTCCTAAAGAAGTGAGAATCCTAAAGAAATATTCGAGGCATTAGATCAGTATAAAATTAGTAGATTAGACAGAAATTAAGGTTCTTTTCACACTGTTCAGCGGCAGGAGTTTATAAGGAAAACTAGAGCAGGTAACTAAAAATTAGATACATTTCATTGCAACTGAGTGTGAGTATGTCAAAACAACATTATGGGGAAAGTGCTATATTGACTCCATCTTACAGATAAGGAAGTTGAGGCTCAGATAAGTAAATTGTCCAAGGTCATGTAGTTAACCCGTGGCCGATCTTGAATTTGAGCTAGATATGACTTCAAAAACTCCATGCTTCTAACCACCTACAAGATACCACTTTATAAGGTGGGAAGTGCAATAAGAAATACAGATAAATGTTCAGGACTACGTTGACGAGGAAAAGATGGCTTCGGAAAAAAAGAAGACTGAAGAAAGTTTCATGACTAGACAGCAATTGATTCCATCTTTTCCTTTTTAACAAACAATGGTGGTAAATTGTAGGTCCTTGCCGGTTAACTTCAACGTCTGAATCTCGTCTGTGTCTATTGTCTTTTTCCCCTTGGTTTTTCAGTCACATGATTCCATCCTTTGGTATACCTAGTAAATTTTAATTGAATGCTAGACATTATGTATACTAAGTCAGAGAGATGTCAGATGATATATTCTTTCAGAGAGGGTTTACCATCCCCCTGCTGTAACTGACAGAATGGTGTCTGGTCATGTTCTGGTGATTTGCTGAGTCAAGGTCGAATTATAGCTCTGGTAAATCTCAGTCTTCCACTGGTTCATCTCTGACCTGGTTCATCTTTGATCTTCAACAAAAAGCCTATTGTATTCTTCAAGGCCCCTCCCATGGTGGGTACTAAACTCTAATCTTATTCTTACAAGAATGCCGAAAACCTTCCGCTGCTTTTCAGAGGCAGGGTTGCCACTTGCATTTTAAAACCCCTGCTCTAAACAGCCCCAGTATTTGGCAAAAGTTCTCAAGAGGAAAACAGACTGCATGCTTGAGGCCCTCCCAACTCCTTCATCAAAACTACTGGTTTCTCTCCCTCCTTAGCAGCCCTGGGCCACACTTTGCACTGCATCTTGTCCCGAAATTCTCAGCGTGCTGCAAATGCTCTGAGAACTTTCAGGTTCTTCCCCTTCGGATGCCTTAGCTCTTCCAGTTTTCCTTGCCTCAGCAGCTCTCTGATCCCTTCAAAGGGATAATTTCTGTGTTTTATTTGGCTTTTCTAATTATTCTGTTGGGAATGCTGGTCTGCTGACAGCAATTTTATCCAACCAGAAAGAGAAAGCAGTTGAGGGGAGAAGGGTGGATGGATTGGAATATGGGAAGTAACCTACTCTAAAAAGCAGCTATGATCTCCCTGTCACATACTCCATTGGTCTTTTCCTTATCCTCCACCTCATTGATCTTTCTGTATTGTTTGGCCACTCCTCAGAGAATATCCATTCTATCTTTTTTTTTTTTTAAATGTTTATGTGTTTTTGAGAGAGAGAGAGAACAAGTGGGGGAGGGGCAGAGAGATGGGGACAGAGGATCCAAAGTGGGTGCTGCACTGACAGCAGTGAGCCAAATGTAGGGCTCAAACTCAGGAGCTGTGAGATCATGACCTGAGCTAAAGGTCAGGTATAAACACTCTTAGAAGTCAGATACTTACCGACTGAGCTCCCCAGGCACCCCCAGAGTGTAACCTTTTTTTTAAAAAATATTAAGACTTAATTTTTTCAGAGCAGTTTTAGATTCAAAGCAAGATTGAAGAGATGGTACAGAGATTTCCTATATACTCTCTGCCCCCACTCATGCATCGCCATTATCCAAATCTTCCATTGTCAGTCTCTCCCTCTAGAGTGCTACATTTGTTGTAATTGATGAACCTACACTCATGCATCAAAATCACCCAATGTTCACAGTTTACATTAGAATTCACTCTTGGAGGGGTGCCTGGGTGGTTCCTACAGTTAAACATCTGACTTCGGCTCAGATCATGATCTCATGGCTCAGAAGTTCGAGCACCATGTCAGACTCTGTGCTGACAGCTCTGAACCTGGAGCCTGCTTCGGATTCTGTGTCTCTCTCTTTCTCTGACCCCTCCCCTGATCATGCTTTGTCTCACTCTCTCTCTCTCAAGAATAAATAAACATTAAAAAAAAAAAGAATTCACTTGTGGTGTACATTCTATGGGCTTGGACAAATGTACAAGTGGCCTATATCCATCATTATAGTACAATATGGAGTATTTTCACTGCCCTAAAAATCCTCTCTCCTTCTCCTATTTATCCTTCCCCACAACCATCCTTCGCAATAACCACTGTCCTCATAGTTTTGTGTTTTCAGAATGTCATACACTTAACCTCATACAATATGCAACCTTTTCAAACTGGCTTATTTCCCTTAGTAATATGCATTTAAGACTTCCTCATCTTTTCATGGCTTGATAGCTCATTTCTTTTTAGCACTGAATAATATGCCATTGTCTGGAGGTACCAGAGTTTATCCATTTACCTAATGAAGGACACCTTGGTGGGTTTCAAGTTTTGGTAATTATGAATAAATTTTATGTGGACACAAATTTTCTGCTCCTTTAGCTAAATACCAATAAGAGTAATTGCTGGGTGATATGATAAGAGTATGTTTAGTTTTGCAAGAAAGCATCAAATTGACTTCCAGAGCGGCTGTACAATTTTGCATCCCCCCAGCAGGGTATGAGTTCCTATTGCTCCACACCCTTGTCAACATTTGATGTTGTCATTGTTCCAGATTTTGGCCATTCTAATAGATGTGTAGTTGTATCTCTACACATTGTTTTATTTGTTTGTTTGTTTATTGTTTAATTTGTGTTCTTTTAATTTGCATTTCCCTGATGACATATGATGTGGAGCATCTTTTCACATACTTAATTTCTTTCTGTACATGTTCTTTGGTAAAGTATCTGTTAAGGTATTTGGCCCATTTGAAAAATCAGATTGTTTTCTCATTGTTGAGTTTATTTTTTATTTTTGAGAGAAAGAGAGAGAAAGGGCATGAGCAGGGGACAAGCAGAGGGAGAGGGAAAGAGAATAAGCAGGCTCCACACCCAATGCAGAGCCCAACACAGGGCTCAGTCTCACGACCATTAGATCATGACCTCAGTTGACATCAAGAGTTGGACACTTAGCTGACTGTACCACCCAGGTGCCTAGAGTTTATATATTAAACTCTTAAAGAGTTCTTTGTATGTTTTGGAGAACAGTCCTTTATCAGCTGTATCTTTTGCAAATATTTTCTCCTATGTGTGGTTTGCCTTTTATTCTCTTAACATTGTCTTTCACAAAACAGAAGTTTTTAGTTTTAGTGAAGTACAATTTATCAATTATTTCTTTCATGGATTGTGCCTTTGGTGTTGTATCTAAAATGTCATTGTTAAACCTAAGATCACTTAGTTTTGAATTGTATTTTTAGGTCTATAACATCTTTTGAGTTAATTTTTGTGAAGAATGTAAGCTCTGTGTCTGGATTCATTTTTGCATATGGATGTCCAGTTGTTCCAGCACCATCTATTAAAAATACTATTTTTGGTCCATTATATTGTCTTTACTCCTTTGTCAAAGATGAGTTGGCTAGATTTATATGGGTCTATTTCTGGGCTCACTATTCTGTTCCATTGATCTATTTGTCTATTCTTTCATCAGTGCCACACTGTTTTGACCATCATAACTTTATAGTCAGTCTTACAGTTGGATAGTGTCAGTCCTTCAATTTTGTTTTTCTTCTCAGTATGGTGCTGGCTATTCTGGGTTTTTTTATTTTCCATGTACACTTTAGAATCAGTTTGTCAATGTCCATGGGATAACTTGCTGGGATTTTGATTGGGATTGTATTAAATCTATAGATCAAGTGGGAAGAACTAACATCTTGACAAGATTGAGCCTTCCTATCTATGAATATAGAACAGTTCTCCATTTATTTAGTTCTTTGATTCTGTATACCAGAGTTTTACAGTTTTCTTCATATAGATCTTGTACACATTTTGTTAGGTTTATGCATAAAAATTTAATTTATGTGTGGGAGTGTGTTAAGGTAAATAGCATTGTCTTTTAAGTTTCAAATCCACTTGTTTCTTTGCTGGTAAATAGGAAAACAATTGACTTTTGCATATTTTTAACCTTGTATCCTGTAACCTTGTTACAATAACTTACTAGTTTCAGAAAATTTTTTGCTTATTCTTTCAGATTTTTTACATATGTGATAATGTCATCTGTGAACAGAGACAGTTTTATTTCTTCCTTCCCAATCTGTATGTATTTTATTTCCTTTTCTTCTTGTATGTATTAGGTAGAACTTCCAGTGTGGTGTTGAAAAGGAGCAATGAAAGGGAATATTATATTCTTTCCCTTATCTATAGTCGGAAAATTTTTAGTTCCTTCTGATTTAGTATGATGTTAGTTGTAAGGTTTTTATAGATTAAAAAATTTTTTTAATGTTTATTTTATTTTTGAGACAGAAACAGAGCATGAGTGGAAGAAGGGCAGAGAGGGAGAGAGAGACACACAGAATTTGAAGCAGGCTCCCAGGCTCTGAGCTGTCAGCACACAGCCCAACGCAGGACTTGAACTCATCAACTGCGAGATCATGGCTTGAGCTGAAATCAGAAGCTCAACTGATTGAGCCATCCAAGCAGCCCAGATTTCTATAGATATTTTTAATCAAGTTGAGGAAATTTCTCTCTATTCCTAGGGTTTTTATTATGATGGGATATAACATTTTAAAGCAAAGGAGAGAGGTAAGGGAGGAAAATTATGAAAATGTGATTGTTCAGTGATTGTAAGAAACCAATGTGAATTCACTATAAAATTTAGAAAAATTTTGAAGACAGTTGTCACAAGGGAAACATTTTATTATAAATAACATGTGAATACATTGAAAATATAAACATTAAGAGATAGTATTTCAAATCACTAGAGAAAAAAAAGATTATTTAATAAATAGTTTGGAATAACTGGTTAGCTATCTGGAAAAAACTAAAATTGTATTCAAATCTAAAACTTAATTTATTTATTTCCAAACCTAAAAATTTTAGACCAGGATAAATTTCAGATAGATTAAATATTTAAAAGTAAAAAATCATAAATATGTAAAAAAGAAGCCATAGGATTTTTAAAAACTAATCTTAGACTGGGAAAGTAGGATAGAAAACACAGAGGCCATAAAATTAAAGGACTTCTAAAATGCCAATGATAAAGTTGAAAGACATAGAAATATGTGCAACTAAAACCACAAATAAACAGCCAGTCTAACTGCATATAAAACTCTTACAAATCAAGAGTGCCTAGGTGGCTCAGTCAGTTAAATGTCTGACTCTTGACTTTGGCTCAGGACATGATCTCACTGTGCTGATAGTGCAGAGCCTGCTTGGGACTCTCTCTCTCCCCTCCCCCCTTAAAATAAATAAACAGTAAATAAAATAAAATGAGATAAAAAAACTCTTACAAATCAATAAAGAAAGATCATTAAAAAAAGAAAGCTATTAATAGTTTCTAGGACAGAGATACAAATTGCCCTTAAATATATGAAAATATTCCCAATCACACTCATAATAAGAGAGATACAAATTAAAACTACACCCAGATACAACTGTATACGCATCACTTTTACAAACATTGAAAAAAAAATTTGGTAAAATACCACGCTGGCAAAAGTATGAAGAGACAGGCACTTTCTACACTACTGGGAGGGCTTTAAATTGGTACAATCTCTATGAGGGGTAATTTAGCAATTTCTGTCAAAATTACAAGTGCGCATATCCTTATATCTCACATTTCCCTTTCCTGGACTTTTTCTTTAAAAAAGTTTTTTTAATGTTTTTTTTTTTTTATTTTTGAGAGACAGAGGGAGAGTATGAGCTGGGGAGGGACAGAGATAAGAGGGGGATGCAGAATCCAAAACTGTGCTGTCAGTACAGAGCCTGACGGGGCTCAAACCGACAAACTGCAAGATCATGACCTGAGCCAAAGTCAGATGCTGAACCGACTGAGCCACCCAGGCCCCCAGGACTTTATTCTTGGTATAAAGGTGCTGATGTATAAAATAATGAATTTTACACCATTGTGTAATGTTGTACCATTGCGTAATGGCAAAATTCAGACAATAAATATCTATAGGGGAACTGGTTAAACAATTCTGGAATGGTATATAAGAAACTAGAACTTGTTTTTGCCCAGGACAGGAACTGGGTAGCCATGGATGGGAGGGAGATTTCTCACTGTCCATCCTTTGGTGTCTTTTGAGTTTAAACCATATAACTACATACTTCCTATTGAAAAACAGATTAAACTAAAAAATATCTTTAGGAAACTATACAGATTTTTAAAACTGCAATGACCTTAGATAGAAGGTTGTTTGCGGGGCGCCTGGGTGGCTTAGTCGGTTAAGCGCCCGACTTTCGCTTAGGTCATGATCTCGCGGTTCGTGGGTTCGAGCCCCGCATAGGGCTCTGTGCTGACTGCCAGCTCAGAGCCTGGAGCCTGTTTCAGTCTGTGACTCCCTCTCTCTCTGACCCTCCCCTGCTCACGCTGTCTCTCTCTCTCCTAGAAATAAATAAAACATTAAAAAAAAATTAAAAAAAAAAAAAGAAGGTTGTTCGCTAGAGAATGGATTTCTATGAGGTGGGAGGGGTGAGAGAGAGCCTGGATGGCTTTTAAATTAAAGAATAGTTTGAACATCTTCTTGATGGAGAAGAGAAAACACAAACATAGAACAGCGCTTCCCAGATCAACAGTTTCTTCTCCTGCCTTGGCTATAAAAAGCTTTTCTCCTTTGCTGGGCTCTCAGAGCCACACATATTTCCTACCTCTCGGCTGCCTGCGTTTGCTGGCATTTGATCTGAATGACCTGTACAGAGTCAACCAGGGTGAGAGTGGTACTTCTGAGAAATGTCTGAAACTTCTCTTTTAAAGGTCAGTGCTTGGTAAGCTGCGACTCCTGAATGTGCTTGTGTACTTGCATGCTCCGTATTTAGCACGTCTGTAATATCTATTGATGTTTCCTTCTGGTGGGGAGGTTTCTAAGGATTTGGTCAGTTAACAGCAAGGGCTCCTCTACATTTAACAAGTATTCCAGAAACTTCTCATTTTCTTCAAAGCTGTTAGCTTCTGGAGATCTAGGACAAAAGTATCCTTCGCAGGATTCTTTTATTAATTCTGCTTTTGCTGGCCTTGATAGACCCTCACTGTAACCACCTTCATTCAGCATGGTTTTAGGGGAACATGCCTTGGCTCTAGTCATACCTCTCCATTAACTAGCTTTGGTTCGGGTCTTGGTTCTCAGCTCTGCACTGCTAGCCGCACTAACCACAAACAAGTCCACTAATATTTCTAGCACTCACCTATCAAACTAGGGGATTTGAATAGAAGAGCTTCAGGTCTTTATTTTTTATTTTTTATTTTTTTTTTACAAATAGTTTATTGTCAAATTGGTTTCCATATAACACCCAGTGCTCATCCCCACAAATGTCCTCCTCCATGCCCATCCCTCCTCCCCCCTACATCCATCAGTCCTCAGTTTTTGTCAGCATTCAAGAGTCTCTCATGGTTTGCCTCTCTCCCTTTCCCCACCATTTCCGCCCTTCTTCCCCCCCTTGTTCCTCCATCAAGTTCCTCCTAATCCTCCTATACGTGCAAACATATGGTATTTGTCCTTCTCTGCCTGACTTATTTCGCTCAGCATAACACCCTCAAGGAGGTTCAGGTCTTTCTACATTTGAAAATCTAAAACCTAGGGGCAAATTCTCTCCTTTACCACACCTCCAAAGTAAATAGTCTTGTTCTTTCTATTAGAAGTAGCAGCCAATATTCTAAAAGTTTGAGAGATAAATGAAATAAGAACTTTCAATCTGGAGAGTTAAAATAATAGTTCTAAAAGGCTAACACACATGGACTTGGGGCTTCAGAAAACTACAAAAAGGCAAGGAACAGAACAGCTCAAGTATCTGTAAGTATTTAGAATACAGTAAAGAAGGCATTTCAAATCAGCAGGAAAAAAACATACTATTCAGCCCAAACATTAGAAAAATAATTTGGAGGGGCACCTGGGTGGTTCCGTGTCTGACTCTCAGTTTTGGCTCAGGTCATGACCTCATGGTTTCATGGGTTCTAGCCCTACATCGGATATTGGATTCTGTGCTGCAGTGAGCATGCAGTGAGGAGCCTGCTTGAGATTCTCTCTCTCTCTCTCTCTCTCTCTCTCTGTCCCTCCCTTACTCATGCTGTCTCTTCCTCTCTCAAAATAAATAAATAAACTTAAAAAAAAAAGAATTTGTATTGCGACCTCACACTACATGTCAAGTAAATTTCAGATGGCTTAAAGATATAAATGTAAAAAACAAGGGAAAATAGAAAAAGCACAGGTAAAATTTCTATAATTCTAGAATATTAGATACTCTTCTGATCATGATTCAAAGGTAAGAAAGGAAAGGAAATTATTAACATATTGGTCACTTAATGCAAAACAAAACTTCTATATGGCTAAACTACATAGTCAAAGTTATGAAAAGCTGAGACAGGAATTCACAACACACATGACAGCAGAGGGTTAATATTTCTGAATTATAAAGAACTCTTAGAAATCAATAAAAAGATTTAAAAAAAACATTAGAAAAATATAGTTGAAACATGATCAGGCAAGTTACATAAAAAAGAGAAATGCAAATGGCCAATAAACATAATAAATATTTAACCTCACTAGTAATAAATGAAATGACAATTAAAACAAAACTGAAGATACTTTTTAATCTATGAAACTGGAAAATTTTAAAAAGAATGATAATAACTAGTGTTGATGAGGGCTTGAGATAATAGGTGCATTTATACTTAAAGGGAATGTAAATTGGTTCCAACTTTCTGGAGGGCAATTTGGCAAATTGATACAGCATTTTAAAATGTGCAGGCTGACATTTAAATGTTCACATTTAAGAACTTATCCTAAGGAAATAACAGGATAAATGCACAAAAATGCCTGTACAAGAATATTCTTTAGTGTGTCATTTATAATAACAAAAAATTCGGCACACCTGAATATTTGTCAATAGCAGAAGAGAAAGCTCTGCAATAATTTAAAATAGGGCAGAGATGTTCTCAATATATTAAGTAAAACTGAAGATTATATAATGAAACATACAGTATGATCATATATACATATATTTTCTAATGTTTGCAGTCAAACCAAAATCTAGAACACCAAATGTGAATAACTATTTCTGAATGTTTTGAATAATAGGTAATCCTTACCTTCTTATTTATGGGTTATCTGTGTTTTCTGATTATTCAAAAATACCAGTATTGATTTATTTTTATCATTAAGAAAAAAAGCAAAACTGTAACATTCCTTTCAAAACTCAAGTATGAGCCTTAGAGATGAAAAGAAAACCATTGTAGGTAAGTGATGTATATATTTCCATGACATGGCTTTCGTTACCATGGCAAAGTGCATAGAGAAATGATGTCCAAGACTAAACAGCTGTGTGTCTGTCAAGTGTCTCAGCAGGAATTTGCTTCCTCTATTGCAGATGGAAAGCTAAATTTTCCAGTGAATTTCCCACAAAGCTGCCCCTTCACCAGGTGGGTTCCAACAATAATATTTGGAACAAGGTTTGTCATGGAAATGGTCTTTGATTTCCATTTTCCATGCAGAACAGACATCTACCACAGAAGTAACATACAGTTCCTTCTATCTCACTCTTTTTACCTGCCCTGCTCCCATTCTCATTCCCTCCATTTCTTCCTTTACCTTTCTCTCTCTCTTCCTTCTTTTTCTCTTTTCCTATTCTCCCTGCCTTCCCTCTTGTTCTTTTTCAGCCATTATCTCACCAGGCATTTCCTGAGACCTTTCCAGAAGCCAAGCTCTGGAGTGGGTGCTGAAATCAACTTGGCAAGCATCTTGGGGGCATGGGAACAAGTGTGTTCTCCAGGTCCCTGTAGCTGATGGCAATTCTGAGGCAAAATGGTAATAGCAGGATTTTGTGATTTACTTCACTTATTGGTGAACTACTGGGATTGACATGTTATTATATTTTTAACTACTCAGAATTTGTAAAATTGAAGACATCAGCGAAACAATATGTGTGATACTTTTTGAAAGAGCACATTTATCAGCCTGTTTCAAAACATTAAGCCAATGTGTAAGTTCTTAAGGATAAAAACATTACATACACAGTACTAAGCTATCACAAATTAACAGGGTAACAAATTAACATATCACATTAAAAATAAGCAGTTCATAAAATGAAAATTTGAATTTGAAAAAATTATACTTGAAATATCACACTAAAGTCATTTGATTTTTTAAAAAGAGTATAGTTTTAAAAATGAAGTCCTTCAGTGGTGTCATTGTTGAATTGCCAGTATACTTTTATGCACCTTTTCCCAACTGTTGAAAATATTCTAATACGCTGAAGAGCGATTATAATTAACCTTAAATTATTTTCTTCTGACTCATTCACTTTCAAATTATAGGATTTCCTGGCTCGTAACTGAGGAGTTCTGGGGACTCTCAGGAGATTTTTGGTGTGTGTGTGTGTGTGTGTGTGTGTGTGTGTACGAGTTTGTCATATGTGTGTATAAGATGTGCATAGGGTCTATGTATGTATGTGTGTGTTTTGCGAGACGTCTGTGGGTGAGTATGTATGAGGGTGGGGTACGCACGATATGTACATGTGTGTGTAAATTGTGTGTGGGGTCTGTGTGCCTGTATATGATGTGTATGGTGTATGAACAAGTATGTGTGGTATGTGTATATGCGGTGTGTGGGTATCTGGGGTGGGGACCTGGCAGAAACAAGCAGAATTCTCTAACTCTGCAGTTTAACTCCAAATACGGATCTTTCTCTACCTAATGTTGGGTGACTGTGGTCAGAGGTCATGTTTGGTGCTTTGTTTATTCATGTAGGGACAAACTGCCATAAAACCACTAGTAGTTTGTGAGGCCAAAGGACTTATAGAGAGTGTCAACCCCCAAGTTATCCCTGCAAATGCCAGATCAGGGGAGGGCTAGATGCTTGTCTTACTAGAAAGAAACCTCAAAGAGACTCCAGGAAGCCCCAAAGGAGGTCAGAGAACAAGAGTTGGAAGGCATCTCAGGGTCCAGTGGTCCAGTGTCCAGTCCAGTTGTTTGTCAACCTGGGATTTCAACTTTTAGTGGGTAGTAAAATCAACTTAGTAGATTGCAAAAATCTTTTCTGAAAAGTAGAATGGAAAAGTGCATTGCACTAGCAAGGGTAAGTACAGATTCTTGGAACTTTTGTTTCAGTGCCGTATGTGTGTGCATGTATGTGTATGTGCTGGGTTATGATGCAAGATGAAATTGATATTCTTAGTTGTAGTCACTTTGTTTTAAATTTCTGGGTGAGAAAATGGAGACTATGCCAGGAAAGAGATCTAGTTCAAAAGATCATAGCTAATTAGTTACAGGAGCAGTCTTCCTAGTAAATCACATGTAAGAGAGCCAATAGTGAGTCACTAGAAAGGACTAGAATAATGACTGCTCTCTTCCTTTTGTGGAAAATAGCACTTGTAGTCTTTTTTGAAATATTATTGCTTCTCAAAATTTTCAGACTTCCTGGAATTTTCAAATGAGAGAATTGAATAAGTTGGCCGATGTTCAGGATTCCCACCAATTTGGAAAATTCTAGAGTTCTATGATTTTAAGGAGGTCAGAGAGAGTATGCAAGTGACTTGGTGGTGGTCTATGGGGAAAACCATTTTTTTCTAGAAACAGTGAATGTGGGTTCAAGTGTCATCTCTGTCCCTATGTGACTTGTGGTAAGTCATTGGACATTCTCCCTACCGTTTAAATAGTACCCTCATAGCTACTTTGTGGAAGTCAAATGTGATCATTGTGTGAGATGCTTGGGAAAGTACAAGAGTGAGGCAAGAGTTTCTATTAGTGATCTGATAGCTGCTCTGGCCTCAGCATCCTGTGTGAGAGCTAGTCTGCAGGAAACCTAAGGCCAACCTGGGCACACTTCTGGCACCTATGCAACGCAACTTAACGTGCCTCTTATCTTACTAGGAATTATGTCATGTAATCAGTTATTTAAAGAATTTTCCAGGTTATGAATATACAATGATAAGATTCTCATTAAGAACATTAAAATCAAAACAAAGCTTGGGACTGGATGAAACACTATGTCGTGACTTTGTCAGTCACTGCACCTGCTCCCGTAGTGATCCTTGCAGCTGGCACTACCCAGCCCTCCTCTCAAGCCCACATCTTGACAACTGTCCCCCTCACTTGCACAGTCTGGACGTACCGGCCTTCTCTCAGGCCTTCATACACTCCATGCTTCATTCCTGTCTTTGCACATGCTGCTCCCTCAGCCTGGAAAGCTCTTCCCTCCTCAATTTTTCTCTGAATACATGTTCTCAGCTTTCAGATCTCAGCTCAATCGTTAATTCTTAGAGGTCAAGTTAGGACTCCTTTGATAGGCTCTCATAGCATCTTGAACCTTGCCTCTGAAGCGTTTTGGTTGTAATTTTACATTCAGTTGTGGAATTGTTTGATAAACATTCATCTTCTTTTTTAAATTTAAAAAAATACTTATTTATTTTTGAGAGAGAGAGAGAGAAAGACAGAGACAGAGCCCAAGTGGGGGAGGGGCAGAGAGAGAGGGAGACACAGAATCTGAAGCAGGCTCCAGGTTCTGAGCTGTCAACACAGAGCCCAACACAGGACTCAAACTCATAGACTGTGAGATCATAACCTGAGCCCAAGTTGGGTGTTTAATCAACTGAGCCACCAAGGCACAGAGCTGTCAGCACAGAGCCTGACGTGGGGCTCAAGCAGACTGAGATCATGACCTGAGCTAAAGTCAGATGGTTAACTGACTGAGCCACCCAGGTGTCCCAATATTCATCTTCTTAACCTAGAAGTTCCATGAGGGTAGAGAGGTTTTCTCTCTTTAATTCCCACAGTGTCTCCAATACCAAGGACAGTGTCTAGTGCCCAGGCCATTGCTGAAAAATGGCACACTGAATAAATGCATGTATTGGTGAATCTGCAGACCACATTCAGAAAGCACGTATTGCATGAACATTTACAACCAAGTGCTATGCACAAGGTTACATAAAAGGTGCTGAATGAATAAGGCAGTTCTTGAGCAACTTACTTTAATGCTTTAAATATGATTTTTCCGGAGAATGTCAGCCTGAACTTACATCTCTTCATTGCCAGGAGAGTCTATATTCTCAATAGGCATGTTTTGTATTTTTCTGAATAACCATTTTAGATGCTACAGTTTTCTTCCTGTTGCCTTTTGACCCCTCAGTAGTTGAGGAGAGAGAGAATGAGAGAAGCCCTTTGTTTATTGTCTCTTCCTTATTTCCCATGCACTTGGTACAGTAAAGATTCAAAACCTGTTGGTAATGGTCTGATAGATGCTGCTTTACTGCCTGGTTCCACTGTGCTTCTAGAAAAAGTATTTGGATGCCTACCTATGAGATACTGAACAAAGAACATTTGTGTAGCATTTCACAAAGCACCACTGCTTGTGTTGCCTGGCTTTAACTCATAACAATACTGTTATGAGAAGATAGCATTTTCCAAATCTTATACACAATGAAACTCAAAGATGTTAAGTCACTTGTCCAAGGCAATTAAGCAAGTATTTTGGACAGCAGGACTCAAACCTGGTTCTTTCAGTTCCAGTGTTTTCTATTACTATAAAACACCCCTCATGTTTCCTAGGAGTCATAACACTTCATAATTGTTCCTTATATTTTATGGTACTTCTTATTCTTCCAGTTAGGCCACATTAATTCATGTGATACTTACAATAACTTCCTGAGGTAGGTGGGGCAAGTATACATCACATTAGGAGAATGGCTTGGGGCAGATTTCACTTCTCTGCTCCCCATGTGGCTGCCAGTGACAGCCAGAATGGCTCTCTGAAGATGACCAAGGCTTCATATTCAAATCCTGTAAGTATGTTATGTTGTGTGTCAGAAGAGACTTTGCAGATGTGATTAAGTCAAGAATATTGAGACTGGGAGATGATCTTGAATTATCTGAGTGGGCCTAATGTAAACACAAGAGTCCTTATAAGAGAGGGGCCAGAGAATCATAGTCAAGGAACAAGATGTGATGATGGAAGCAGGATTTGGCGGGGAGGGGAGAGAAAGAGAGAGAGAGATTTGAAGATATTCTGTCATCAGCTTTGAAGAGAGAAGAGCCACAAGCCAAATAATTCAGGAAGCTTCTAGAAGAAAGATATTTCTAGAAGAAGCAGATACTGCCTCCAGATGGAACACGGCCCTGCCAACATCTTGATTTTAAGATTTCTGACCTTAAGAACTGTAACATATTTGTGTTGTTTGAAGCAACTAAGTTGTCGTAATTTGTTACAGCAGAAGTGGAAAATGAATATACTACTGTAAACAATGATTGACTTCTGTAGGTAAGGAAAATTTCAGACCAATTCTGGTATATCTCAAAACCCCAGCTTGGAGGGAAGGGCTGTGGCAGGTAAGAGGCCTTAGGATGTAGAGAGAGATCAATATGTCACAAATTTCTGCTGTCTCTGAAGGAGGTGTGAGGTCCTGTGGCTCCTGTCTCTAAAGTCTTCCATTGGCCTCCAGCTCCCTGACCCAGCCCACCTCTCTGACCTGTCAGCCTATTTCTCCCTCCCTCACTACGATACAGAGACACATGCCTTCTTCCTGTTTCTAGAAGCCTTGACACATCCTGTTTCTTCTGCTTGAAATACTCTCACTGCAAAATTTCACATCATACCTTCTCATCATCTCCTCAGAGAGGATGTAGTTGGCCATCTCTCCAAAGTGGAGCCCAAGTCATTCTCAACTCCATCAATGAATTTTATTTTCTTTATAACTTTCTTTGTCACTACCTAAGACTATCTTCTTCATTGTTCACCCCTATTTTCTGGTGCTTCTCAGTAAAACATCCACATCATGAAAACTATCTGGCTCACAGCTCTATCCCAAGTGCCTGAATATATTAGCTGTTCAATAAATATTTGTTGACTAGAACTAGAGGCAGCCTTAAATCAGGAGCACCTGGCTTCCCCTCCACTCTTCTAGAAGGAGTTTCTGCTGGAGACATGAACATTGTAAGCCTTCAGATTCTTTCTCTCCAGAGTTCCTGGCTTCCTTTAGACACAGGGCTCAGTTCCAGTTGAAAAAGCCCCCAAGATCTAGGACCTAGACTGGCACTCACAGATGGGCCATGATGTTCTCATGTTTAACAGAAATATTTCCATAGAACACCAACATCAGCCAAGGCCGCTCTGTGACCCTGATGGAACAAAGCAAAACAAGATTACTCCATAATCATGCCTAGACCCAGACAAAAATAAGAACATTGTCTAAACCACAAAAATGACCAAAGATACCCCTTTCCTGGCTAACACAAGTGACCGATATTTCTTTACCAATTATAGCATTAACTTTGTCTCCCTCCTCTTAGCCTTTTATGTGAGAACGATCAAGATACCCATAGAATTACCCCTGCTTCTGATAACACCCAATCCAGAGCAAAGTCCTGCCTCTCTGAACCCTCCCCAACATCACCTAAGCCAAGCCTGGCTCCTGTAAGTTCTCTGTCATATCCTCTCACTGAGATGCCCCAAGGCTCCCCACAGTGTGGGTTAGCCCTGGTCGGTAACCCAACACTGTTCAACTCCAGGTGATCCTGGTGATCTCTGGCTGGAGGACACTGACATTCTGGACCTGAAGTCAGGCCTGCCTGCTTTGCCATCTTGGAGGAAGAAATGCTAGTTGGGCCAGCTGGTCAGCCAGAAAATCCTGAACTACTTTACCAGTGAATCAGTAACACTGGATACACACTGGGTGTGTATTACCAGCTTGCACAAGAGCGGGGTGGTGAGGTTCCAGGTGGAACAGCTTCCTTACAGGTGTGTGGCAGGTAGGAGCTCAGCAGCTGCAGCCATGGCCTGCCTGGTTTTCCTCAGGGATGGCTCATCCCAAGGCACAGGCTGCTCCCTATCACCAAACTACTCAAGTCAATCTCCCCAACACAGGTTCAAAAGCCAGTGGCATCTGCACTTTTTTACCTGCCCCACCCCCCAGGTTCCTTACAGTCCCTGTTAAACATTCCTTCCTGCCTGAACAAATTCCCTTGGTGATCTTCTTAACACCCAGAACCACAGCTCCCACCACCACCAACACAGCTTCTGCACAGCCACAGCCATGGCCACAGCACAGCTTCTGCTGCAGGTATGTGCGTCTGTGCCGCTGACCTCTGACCTCTGGGCCTCCTTCTGTCTTTTCAAGTCCTGCTGGATGATTAGCTCACATCGTCCCCAAAGTCTTCTCGGTTGAGCCCAGCTGCCTACCCACGCTCATAGCAGCTGCTCTCAACATTTACCAAGCAAGCTCAGGTTACAGTGCCTGTAATCAGGTTGATTTATGGGTTTGGGATAATCGTGTGAACTGTGGTTATGTTTGATTTTGATGGGGTGGTGAGAGTGAGTCCTATTGATTATGTTCCCATCTGGAGCCTAGTGCCCCAGCACAGAGGCCATGTCTGCTGGTTTCCTTTTTTGGCCGCTTTCTCCCCACTACCTGAGTCCGGAATGATGACTGCCCAGCACTCCACAAGCTCTCAGTGCTCTAGAAGGTCAATCAAGGACTGGTTTTCTGTGAAGTTGAAGAATGATACCTGCTTCTCAGGTAACCCCCATCCCACCCCCCAGGCCAGCCTCTGTGCCTGCAGCTGCCAGGAAGGCTTCAGAGGGAGCTGTTTTCAGGGATCCAAGAAGCTTATCAGCTCTCCTGACCAGCCCAAATTGTTTGCTCCTAGCTCTGAGCTCCATGGTCTTCTGTTCACAAAACATTGATCCTGGAGTATTGTTTTTTTCTAGAACTGGACATGTGTCAGCCTGATGACTCCAGGAACCAGCTCACTCCAGTTAAAGGTAAGAGTTAATCTCCAATGTCCTTCTCATACCACCTCTTGTAAACACCTGGTGATGCTTTACAACACAAGGTCAAAGATCTATCCAGGCACTTTTTTAAAAAGAGGGAGCATTGGGATACAGGATACTCTCCTGCCATAAATAGAGCAAGATTAATCTAAATGCAAAATATGGAGAAATGTCTAAGATATGATGTTAAGTGAACAAAGTAATGGTTGCAAAATAGTCTATACACCATGAACTCAGTTTAAAAAAAATTTTTTTTTAATATTTTATTTATTTCTAGGAGAGAGAGAGAGAGACAGCATGAGCAGGGGAGGGTCAGAGAGAGAGGGAGTCACAGACTGAAACAGGCTCCAGGCTCTGAGCTGGCGGTCAGCACAGAGCCCGACGCGGGGCTGGAACCCATGAACTGCGAGATCATGACCTAAGCGAAAGTCAGACGCTTAACCCACTAAGCCACCCAGGCACCCCACCATGAGCTTGTTTTTATAACCCTATTTATATTTAATGCTTTTATGTATAGAAAAAGAGTGGAAAGGATGTTTATCAATCTGTTCTATAGAAAGGTTACGAGAGGACTTTAATTTTTTATAAAGTCATGTCTGTTCTTTTTGCAATCAGTAAATAGTTTTTTGAAAAAGGGACTTGAGATAACAGCTCTTACTTTCATACCACTTATTTTTTGCTTTAACATTAGAAGAATTTTACCTAGTTAAAGGAATTTCTACATGTATCTTTGTTAAAATTTTTATTATCTCTCATTTCTAACTTATTCTTGCCTTAAAAAAAAAAAAACAAACCCAATATCTCTCTGAGCCCTTCAGATTTCTCACAGACTTCATACTGACACCAGCCTGGGGAAATCCAAGAAGCAGGGATCACTTCACAGCCTTTCAGAAAAATAGTTGGTTGGGGAAGTAGTTGAGGGACAGTTACTCACTGTGTTTATTCAATTTACGCTACTGAGTCCTGCTGCATATCAGGCCGTGTGCTTGATGCCAGGGCCAGTTGACAAAAGAGATTAGAATTTCAAGGAAATAGTCTAGGCTATTCGGTTGCATTAGGACCACAAGGCTTGCCCTGCAGTACAGGGCGGCGGGCAGACTGGGGGTTGGAGAGTCAGGCACCACTACCGAATAATCTCAGGGGCATATGCTGGTTAGGTACTGGGTCAGATGCTAATAACAATAACCAGAAATAACACAGGGTTATTAAACAAGATAGAAGTTTGTTTTTCCTTCATTTAAGCAGACGTGCCTGAAGGGAGACAGTATGAAGCTTCCATGGTCATCAAGGGAGGCAGTGAGAAGCAGGTCATGGTCATCAAGGACCCAGGCTCCTTCTCTCCTTCTGCCCTGCCCTCCTTAGCTTGTGGCTTCCTTTCTCAAGGCCAGACAACTAGGGGCTGGAGGCTTAGCCATCATATCTGTACTCCAGGTAGGCAGCAGGAAGGAGGAGAAAGGAGTAAGAAAAAAAGCCCACCTAAGTCCATACTCTTATTCAGAAGCTTATTTGGAAATCTTACCCAGTGACCTCTGTTTCCATTTTATAGGGATAGCTGCCTGCAAGGGAGTCTGGGAAATGTAGAAAAATATAGACTTTGAGCTGCCCATATTGCCTGCTCAAGTGAAGTCAGGTTTCTCTTCAGAAGTGAGAAAGGGACTTTACAGGCTAGCTGGGCACCTCACTGTCTCTGCCCCAGGGCCATACCTTGCCTGCTTCCCCAGTACTGGAGGATTAAATCAGATGATACTTGTAAAGCCTTCAAACGTCACCTCTCCTTTGAAGCCTCCTTCGGTAAAGTTGGTCATTTTTAAAAAAAATATGGATCCAACAGCACATTCTTCACACCAAAATCCTACCACAGGCTGGGGCTTATTATAATTTTGCATGACTATCTCCCCACTGGACTTTGAGGCCAGGGTGAGGCCCGATTCACCTTTGCAACTAGAATTCCAACACACTGGAGATTCTCAATCAATCCTTATGGAATAAATCAAAGGATTTCCCTCTCTTCCTTTCTTGATTTAACTTCCTGAACCAATTTTATTTCTAAATCCAAATACCCTACCGGCCCTAAACCTTCATCTTTGGAAAGTTGTTTTTGGGTTTTGGTCTCAGGTCTGAGAAAGAATGGAAAGAACAATAGCACTGGCCTCAAATACTTGCTTTGTCCTTTATTTGCTGTGTCACATTAGGAAAATTGCTTAACCTCTCTGAGCTTTAGTTTTCACTGGAAGTAAGGATAATATTAGTGATGCCATGTATGTGGTATAAAGATTAAATGAAAGTATTCAGCATGTATCTGGCATGGACCAGCACTTATCATAGACATAAGCATCTTTGGTCTTCTTTTGATATTTTCCCCTGTACTCTAATAGAGCTAGCCCAGGCAAGTTAAAAATAGCTACCATTTTTTGGCCATTTATTATATGCCAGGTGTTACCTTGAGGTGGTTCTATTAGGATCACCCCATTCCACAGATAAGGATACTGAGGTTCAGGGAGTCACCCAGCTAGAGGACAGAGGTAAAGTCAGAGCAGTCTGGCCACAGACTATATGCATAAGACCATACTGCTTCTCATGTTGAATTTGACACCATTTAACTTCAGCATATCCCCATCAGCTTTCCCAGTGTCCAGTCATTGACAATTTCTCTGGGTACTCCAGAGCCCATGTCACTCTGGAGGTAGGCACGGACAATTCTGGATCAGTTTACCCACAAGGATGATTTTCTGAGCTTAAAATTTCTCACAGAACCCAGCAGTTACTCACTCCTCAGAGAACATTATGAAAAGTTCAGTTTAAGAGCCTGAGAACAGCGGTGACCTCAGATCTGTTGTCATTGTAAGAGTCACCCCTACCTCATGAAATCTAGCCTGTGAAAAATTCAAACTTATAAAAAAAGATCAGTGTGTGTGTGTGGGAAGGGATGATGTACATTATCTAAGCTGCCACACTTTATAAGGTATGGCAGCTAAGCCTTCCTTTATTTAACAATCTTTCCCTGAGTAGTTACGGTGCTTTAATTCTTTAAAAAATTCCATTTATGTGAAAGTTCACAGGGACATGGCTATTAAGTCAAGTGAGATACACCCATGTAATTCTGTGATCTTAATATTGCCAGGAAATTGCAAAAGCTGCCCTATCTTACCCTTTCCTTTGTATTTTTCTCTTCCAAATTTTCCTCTGAGAAGGTACTTTTTGAACCCAATTATAAGAAGACCATCATTGAAAATCATTCAATTATCACAATAGAAAGAAGTTAATTTTGGCTGTGCTGGGAGCTTCCATCAACCACTAGCAACATTTTTCAGCACTGGAAAATTACAAAGTTTCTTTCCCTACTGTTTTAAAACTCACAGAGCCTTTGGGAATCAGCCTAAAGCATCTGGCCACCAGCCAGTACCAGAGGGGAGGAGGCAGATCCCTAATGACATCTCGGAACTTGGAGGCCAGTGAAGGAAGAGACGTTCAAGGAGCTGGCCTCCTGAAGTTGGCCTTGGTTTTTCCTGGACAAGCTGTCCTAGACGCTGTCTCCAGTGTGCCTTTCTGATCAGACTGCCAGTCATGGGGTGTGAAATTACTGGCCAGAAAGGGCAGAAAGCAGTGAGGGGAGGAGGAGGAGGAATGGGCATGAGAATCCATAAAACCATAAAGAAAGAAGTGAAGTATATATTTTCATTACATTTTCAGAAAGTTTAAGCCATACTTGACTATGAAACAGAAGTTGTGGGTTGCCAGGGGACTAGAAGCTACTTGAACATCACCAGCTTCAACTGAAAAAAACATGAGGAACCCAAACATTTAAACAATTTTGGAGCATGGCCTTCTAGAGGAAACTGCTGCAAGTTTACATTTCAGGAAAACCTGGCCTGCTGAAGTCTCTTCTGACTCATGCTTAGGGGCTAGAGCTCTTGCTGGAAAAGGTTGACATTTCCTTGTAAAGCAACAAAATGCAGAGACGCAACTCAGGCAGGGCTTCTCAGAAATCGCCTGTAAGTTCTTCCCCTAAATTCTATACCAGCTTCTTTTAATGGTGCCAGTCAGGGCAAGGCCAGTAGGAGTTTAGGACACAGATTTAAGGAGGCTCTCACTCTCAGGGTTGTTGGAGTACCTGGTCGGCCCGGCAGTGAGGGCCACCTTAAATCTGGCTCCTCGGACCATTGCTTTGCTTACTTTCCTCCCAGCCCTGCCTTTCAAAAAGTCTCCACTCAGCACTCAGCGACCCCCATTCTAAACCCCTAGGTTTGGGATTAGGGTGTAAGATTTCTAAAGCTCCTCAGATGATATTCACATGTGTAGCCAGGAAGGAGAGACATCGCTTTAAGTGAACAAGGGAAAATCAAGGAATCCAACTAAAAACAGCAAATCAACCTTGACTTCATTTCTTCCTTGCATGTTAACTGGGGCGGGAAATTCTTACCAAATTCAATTTGATTCAGTCTGTTCACTATATTATAGATCACAAAGGGTCCTGTATCCAATTGCCAGATAAAATACAGGATGTCCAGGTGAACTTGAATTTCAGATAAAAAACAAATGATTCCAAATCTAACTAGGCATCCTATATTTCTGTTGGCTAAATCTGGCGATCCTTATTTTGCCTGACATATCAAAGTATGTGGACTTGATTACATAGGGCAGCATTTCCTAGTTTGTATTACAGAACTATGTTGTGGTGGATATAATGTGTATTATACTAAGAAAAAACCGCCACAGTCAGCTATTGGCAAACATTGGGTTAAACCAAGTTAACCTGGGATTTTTGACAACAAAACTTCTTGGAGGCTTTAATATGCAAATAAACATTGTGCCCCTTCAAGTTGGAGAATTACGGAGTTCTCAAATGTACATACCTGAGAGACATCTTAAAAGCTTAGTCGGTTAAGCCTCCGACTTTCGCTTAGGTCATGATCTTGCGGTTCGTGGGTTCGAGCCCCGCGTCGGGCTCTGTGCTGACTGACAGCTCAGAGCCTGGAGCCTGTTTCGGAGTCTGTGTCTCCCTCTCTCTCTGACCCTCCCTTGCTCACGCTGTCTCTCTCTATCCTAGAAATAAATAAAAATTAAAAAAAAATTAAATAACAAATATTCCAGAAAACTAAATGTGGAAAACTCTACAGTGAGAGGTGGGTTGCTACTAAAGGATTTTAAGCAGACAAGTGACAGAGACCAGTGATTGAGACAGATTGTTCCACTTTTAGAAGTATTGATTTTGAGAGGGACGTGACTAAAACCAAAGAACTGAGATAGGAGGCTCTATTTGTTTGCTAGAGCTGACATAACAAAATACCACAGACTGAATGGCTTAAATGACAGAAAATTTTTTTAATGTTTTATTTATTTCTAGGAGAGAGAGAGAGAGAGAGACAGCATGAACAGGGGAAGGGTCAGAGAGAGAGGGAGTGACAGACTCTGAAACAGGCTCCAGGCTCTGAGCTGGCAGTCAGCACAGAGCCCGACGCGGGGCTCGAACCCACGAACCGCGAGATTATGACCTAAGCGAAAGTCGGGCGCTTAACCGACTAAGCCACCCAGGCGCCCCTTGAATGACAGAAATTTATATTCTCACGTTTCTGGAGGCTAAAATCTAAGATCAAGATGTCAGCAAGGTTGGTTTCTTCTGAAGTCTCTCTTCTTGACTTGTAGTTGGCTATCTTTTCCCTCTGTCTTCATGCAGTCTTCCCCCTCCACATCTTTGTGTCCTAATCTTCTCTTCTTGAAAGGACACCAGTCATATTGGACTAGGAAACACTCATAAGACCTCATTTTACCTCAATTACCTTTTGAAGGTTCTGTCTCCAAATATAGTAAGATCCTATAGATACTTGGGGCTAAACTTTCAACATGCAAATTTGGGTGGGAGAATACAATTCAGCCCATAACAGAAGCTATTACAATAATCCTAGTGAAAGATGACAAGGTTATTAATTAAGTTAATGGCAGTGGGAATGTAGAGAAGAGATTGGATCCTAGAAATATTGGAGGTAGAACTGAAGGGACAGATGAATTGATTAGATGTGGTGAATGAGCAAACAATAAAGCATGGTTTCTAGCACAGAATAACACTCAAATATATTTGTTTCCATCTCTACTCTTCCCTGAGTCTGGAATAGAATCTTTCTTGTACCAAAAATTTATAATCCTAGTGCAATGTTGGTTTGGGATTGAATTCATCTCAGTGACAGAAGTATGAACAATGCAGTTATTAAATATTTCCTCCTTCAAAAAATGTCCACTAGTTTTTGTATTGGGATGATTGACTAACCTCTGAATCATCTCTCCCCACCCCTGGAAAATAGTATTGAGCATTATGAAAATGCCTGGCTTACCTCTGCGAGATTCATTCTGCCTCCAGTGAAGAGAGTTTTGCGATCTCCTTGGAGAACAAAGCCTTGGTGAGGAGCAAAGTCTTGGATAGACCTGGCTCCCCTGGAGGCTGTGATCCCTGATCCTTTAAGACACATTGAAGACCAGCAGTAGTTCCTACCTTCAACAATAACCTCTGAGAATTAAAATCCTGGTCAAATTTTGATAATGTGGAAAAACAATCACTGAGTGGTTTATACAGATGAAAAAATAGCCAAAGACATTTTGAGTGGCAGCCTTTAGTTCTGCAGAATCTATAGTACAAATAAACTCTATAAAAAGAAATTCTTAGGATTGTTGGAGTGAGGGACTAAGGATCCACAAGTCAGTGCACCTTCTGAGGACCAGCCTCTAAGCTCTCCCTGGCCTCATTTGACCTGGGCACCAAGAACACCAAAAACTGGATGGCTATAGTATGAAGGGGGTGTCGTGGTAACACCCTGAAATTCTGACAGACCTACCACAAGCTACGACCCATCTTTGCTTAGGCATACAGAATTCTTGTTGATACAAGTGTTCTTTAAATTGAAAGCAATAAATTCCTTCTGGTTTAACTTTAAAAAAATCAGTTGAGAGAACTTGGATTCTTTTCCCTTTGTCTTCCGAGGATTGATGCATTTCTCAGGCTTTTGGCCTTTCTACCTATTAAATAATAATGCTGGCCAAAGTGCAACCACTGCCTGTAATCTTTCTCTTTTGGGTCTTTAATCTTTTCATGGCTTCTTCCTTTTGGCCTACACTTGAAGTTCACCTGAGTCCAAAGATTGTCCCTCGATCAGTCATCTTATAGCATTAATATTCTGCCTTGTTGTAGAGCTGGAGACTTGCCCTGCTCTCCTTATTCAAATAATAGCTACTTGAAAGGCAAGAAGGAGTTCCTCTGTGACTCTCCCTTGGCCCCTAGCACATACCTCAATTATGGCAAACACTCATCCAGCTGTCCTGAATCTGATATATTTTGCACTACCTCCTCTACTTGTAACACTCAAAAATTCCTAGTATTCTCCAGTGTTGACATATTTTCTCCTGAAATTTAATTTAAATTCATCCCACAAAAATATAAATCCATTTTGCACTCCATTTGTAGTACACTGTTTGAAAAATCGGTCAAAATCATCCCCTTCCTTGTATACATGCCCCTTTGTAATGTGGCTTTCCACTTCCTTGCATCAAGGGACAGAATCTATTTTCCCACCCTTTGAATGTGGGCTGACCATGTGACCTGCTCTGACCAGTAAATCACAACAGAAATGACGCTGTACCATTTCCAAGCCTAGCCCTTAAGAGGTTTGGTGAATTTCTGTTCTCTCTATTAGAATTCTCTCCAGCAACCATGTGAACAAGATTAAGCTATGTGAATGACCACATAGCTAAGTCAACTTTGTTGACCCTGTTGGCTTTAGCTAAGTGCCAGTTATATCTCAGATGTGAAGGTCCTCAGGTGACCTATGGTTGACCATGGATGCATGAAAGAACCCAGCAAAGACCAGAAGAATGGTCTAAATTGCTGATTTGCAGAATCATGAGTTAAATAAATTGTTGCTGTTTTAAGCCACTAGGTTTTCCCTGAAATTTAAATAGTTAACTACACACCATCCAAAATGTTCAGAGGGTAAGGAACTTCCACTCAATCCATATGACTCACAAATTTATGCGTTTATACAATTTTGGTGCACTAGACTCATGGTAATAAGAGGGATAGCTGGTTCATGGACAAGTATCTCAATGAACCAGAAATTTATAGTACTCCAGGAATGAAAGCAAGGAGAGGTCCCTGGGAATTTGGTCTTTTCAAAGTAAAGGGAATTTTACTTGAGGCAGGGGATGAAAGCCAGTTTAGTGCTTGAAGCCAAGGGTTGATGGGAGGTGGATAACAGCCCCACTGTCAACAGTGCATGAAAGGAGGCTTAAACATAATTGTCTCGGAGTGCCTGGGTGGCTTAGTCGGTTAAGCGTCTGACTTTCGCTTAGGTCATGATCTCGCGGTTCTTGGGTTCGAGCCCCGCGTCGGGCTCTGTGCTGACTGCCAGCTCAGAGCCTGGAGCCTGTTTCAGAGTCTGTCACTCCCTCTCTCTCTGACCCTCCCCTGCTCACGCTGTCTCTCTCTCTCTCTCCTAGAAAAAAACAAAACAAAACAAAACATAATTGTCTAGTATGGAGCACCTGGGTAGCTCAGGTAATGATCTCACAGTTCATGGGTTTGAGCCCCATATTGGGCTCTGTGCCGACATCTCAGAGCCTGGAACTTGCTTCAGATTCTGTATCTCCCCTCTTCTCCTCCCTCACTCATGGTCTGTCTGTCTGTCTGTCTCTCTTTCAAAAATAAAAAAGCACTAAAAAAAAATTTGCCAAGTATTACCATCTCATCAAGCATTCTCCCCCTGCTTCCCCTACTGACTTTGATGAAACTAGAGGTCAGTTCTCAGTCCTCATTTTACTAAGCAGACTTTGATAGAGTTAATCCTCTCAAATTTTCTTTCTTTTTTTTTTTTTTCCTGTGTGAGGATACAACACCTTCCTGGTTTTCCTTCCACTTCATTGGCCACTTTACTCGGTTTTGTTTTTAATGGTTCTCCCTCTTCTTCCCAAACTCTTAATGTTGGAGAATGCTTAGAATCCATTTTTGGTCCTGTTCCCTATCCATCTTCACTCCTTTGGTGATCTCATCCATGTTCATGGCTTTAAATATCATCTAGATTCTGACCACTTCCAATTTAAATTTCCAGCTCAGATCTTGCTTTAAACTCCAGGCCCATATATCCAACAGCCTACTTAATATCTTCATTGGATGTCTCACAGATATCTCAAATTCAAATGAACTCCTGATTTTCCCTTGCCCCAGTGTCCCTGGTCTACCGTCATCTACCCCATCTCAGGTAATAGCAACTCTGTCCTTCATTTCTGAGGCCCCAAACCTCAGGATAGGGTTATATCAATGGGGCCTTGATATAACCATTCTCTCATATCTCTCAACAAATGTACCAGGGAATAATGTTAAATCTACCTTCAGCATTTATCTAAAATCTGAACATTTCTTATTTGGGATCATGGCTTTTGTCAAACTGTGCATCTAGGAAAGTGAGAAGGCCTGGACACAGTCTATGAATGGAAAATGAGTAAATGCTGGCTAAGTGCTTAGATCGGTAGTATCTCCAATTTCACTAAAAGATAGAAGCTTCACCTGTTTCTAAGCTCAGGTGAAGCAACTGCAAAAATACTATTTGGTAATGGAAAGAGAAAAAAGTTAAAATCTTCCCAAATAAGACTTGAAAAGCTTGCAGACCAAAATTCTAAATCCTACCAAAAAAAAAAAAAAAAAAGTCTAATGTTAATGAAGTCAACAAATCACTTATCCTGAATAAAATAGCCTAAAAAATATTTTATGAATGAGGATGTTTTAGAGTATTCAAAGAAATAAAATGAAGGGCCAGCTTCCATTTTTTTAAAAAAAGCACATGATATGAAAAACAAATAGGCATAAATAAAATAAAGTATGTAAATATGAAAAATAAGCTATTTGAGGGGGGTCTGAGTTGCTCAGCTTGGTGGACTTCCAACTCATGATTTCAGTTCAGTTCACGATCTCATGGTTGATGGCATCAAGCTCCACACTGGGCTCTGAGCTGACAGTGAGGAGCCTGCTTGGGATTCTCTCTCTCCTTCTCTCTGCCCCTCCCTTCCTCTCTGTCTCTCTCTCAAAATAAATAAGTAAACATTAAAAAGAGAAGAAAAAAGGAGCCATTTGAAAATTTTGAACTAAAAATGTTAGTAATTTGAATTAAAAAATCAATTGATATGATAAGCTCCAGACTGAACACAAATACATACAGAATTAAAGAATTGCAAAATTGTACTGAGGGATCTATCCCTAACCAGCCAAAGATAGAAAAGATATGAAAAAAGACAAGGACCATAGTTTGAATAGCTACAACACGTGGCAAACAGGAGTTCTGAAGAAGGAAAGCAATCTTTGGAGATGTAAATAGCAGAGACCTTTCATGATTGAAAAAAGAGAAGAGTCCTCACACCAAAGGAGTTCTCTGAGTGCTAAGATAAATAATAATAAATGAAGAAAATTCATTCTTACCAGACACATTGAAGTAACATTGCAGAGTGCTAACATTAAAGAGAAGAGAGAGGTCTGGGGCACCTGGATGGCTCAGTTGGTTAAGCATCCGACTTTGGTACAGGTCATGATCTCATGGTTCATGAGTTCAAGCCCTGCATTGGGCTCCGTGCTGAAAGCTCAGAGCCTGGAGCCTGCTTCAGATTCTGTGTCTCCCTCTTGCTCTGCCTCTACCCTACTCACACACACTCTCTCTGTCTCTCAAAAATAAATAAACATTAATTTAAAAAAAGAAGTCAGAAATTTCTGGAGAGGAAATATTATGTTCTCTATAAAGGAGTAACAACTGCATTAACAGATTTCTTATCAATAACAACATAGTCAAAAACTCCACTGAAAGAAATATTAAGGGATGTTATTCACTAAGAAGAAAAGTGAACCCAAGGCATGAAATATAAGAAATAATAAAACAGAAACTGATAACATTTATCAGTAAGTTTAATTAATTGTTGACCATGAGGGCATACATATTAACCATACTTTTGGATTTAAAAAATGTATAATTCAAGCTCAGTACAGCAAAAATAAGATAGAGGGAAAGGAATACCATGTTTAATCTCTATTAGGCCTCTGCAATAGTAAAAAAAAAAAAAAAAAAAAAAAAGGAAAGAAAGAAAAGGATAGAAACTGAATAGCTTTGGGGTGCCTGGGTGGCTTGAGTGGTTAGCGTCCGACTTTCGCTTAGGTCATGATCTCACGGTTCATTGGGTTCAGAGCCCGGCATCTGGGTCTGTGCTGACTGCCAGCTCAGAGTCTGGAGCCTATTTGGAGTCTGTGTCTCCCTCTCTCTCTGGCCCCCCCTGCTCTTGTGTCTCTCTCTCTCCTAGAAATAAATAAAAATATTTTTTAAAAAAGAAACTGAATAGCTTTAACCTTTGTCTGAAAAGTTTATGGTTAGGTCGCCTGGGTGGTTCAGTTGGTTGAGCATCTGACTCTTGATTTTGGCTCAGGTCATGATCTCAGGGCTGTGGGATCAAGCCCCATATTGGACTCTGTGCTGAGCATGGAGCCTGCTTGGGATTCTCTCTCTCTCCCTCTGCCCCCTCCTCTGCTTGCACATGCTCTTTTTCTAGAAATAAAAAAATAAAAAATAATAAGTTTATGGTTATAAATATATATGTTTAAAAGATTAAAGGGAACCACTGTAATCAATAAATAAATTCAAACATTTTGAGTATATGAAAACTTTATTAATACAGTAGAAGGCAGAAAAGGAGAAGTTTACAAAGCCAAAAAAAAAAAAAAATTCTGGTAAGGAGAAAATCCAAAATAAGAAGGGAGAAGTTCAAATATGCCACAATAAATACAAAGAGATTACATTTAATCTACTGAAAATGGTTATCAGAGTGGAATTTTTAAAAATCCAGCTATATTCCTCTTATAGGAGACATAATTAAAACAAAACCAAAGAGACACTTACAAGAATGAAAAGATATACTATGCTTAATAATAATAAAAAAGAAAAGCCAGTACAGTAATATTTTATCAGACAAATAATTTAAAGCAAAAAAACTACATAATAATAGAGGAAATAATCCACCAAGATATGCCATTCCTTGATCTATATGCATCTAAAAAGCAGAACTCTGAAAAATACAAAACCATGGCTGAAAAAATATAAGGAGACATCAACAAATCTATAATCACAGTGTAGATTACTGAGATCAAGGAAAATGAAAGCTTAGCAAGAATTCAAAGGTTTGAACAACAAAATCTACTAGATATAATGGGGAAAAGGTCCTTATACTCAACATTAGACCTAAATACATATCTACATAATCTTATCTCCTATTCAAATCACAAAGGATATCTCAACAAATGTAAGGACATTTAGAGACCATATTCTCTATCGTGCATTTAAATTTGAAATCAATGAAAAGTAATAAAAACAATAACTACACATGTCTATAAACTAGTAAAGCAACCTGCTAAAAAACTCATGGGTTAAAAAAGAATTCACAATGGAAGAGTGAAAAAATATTTAGAAGTAAATGACAATGAAAGTACCTCATTCACAACCTGTGGAAGTTGCCCCCCCCCAAAAAAAATGGTGTTAAGGGCATTTGGGGGACAACTGGCAAAATTTGAATAAGGTCTATTTATTAGATAATAGCACTATATCACATTTTCTAATTTTGATAATTATACTGTGTTGTGAGTGTCTTTGTTCTTAAGAAATATTCACCAAAATATTTAGGGATAAATGCATATGAAACTTATTCTCAAATTGATCAGATGATGACAATGGTGATGATAATGAAGTTGATGATGGTGATATCTAGAGAGAAATAACAAAAATGGTATATGGGAGTGAAGGGTAAACAACTGTTCTTTTATATTATTTTTAATAATTTTTTAAAATAAATAGTTTATTGTCAAGTTGGTTTCCATATAACACCCAATGCTCATCCTCACAAGTGCCCTACTCCATGCCCATCTCTCTCTTCCGCCCCAAACCCATAAGTCCTCAGTTTGTTCTCAGCATTCAAGAGTCCATGAGAGACTCTTTATTTATTTATTTATTTATTTTTACAAATAGTTTATTGTCAGGTTGGTTTCCATATAACACCCAGTGCTCATCCCCACAAGTGCCTTCCTCATGCCCATCTCCCCCCTCCCCCCCCCACACCCATCAGTCCTCAGTTTGTTCTCAGTACTCAAGAGTCTCTCATGCTTTGCCTCTCTCCCTCTCCCCCACTATGTCCCCCCTCCTTCTCTCCCTTGGTCCTCTGTTGCATTCCTCCTAATCCTCCTATACGTGCAAACATATGGTATTTGTCCTTCTCTGCCTGACTTATTTCACTCAGCATAACACCCGCAAGGTCCATCCATGTTGCTGCACATGGCCAGATTTCATTGTTTCTCATTGCCATGTAGTATTCCATCATATAGATAAACCACATCTTCTTGATCCATTCGTCTGTTGATGGACACTTAGGCTCTTTCCATATTTTGGTTATTGTTGAGAGTGCTGCTATGAACATTGGGATACATGTGCTCCTATACATCAGCACTCCTGTATCCCTTGGGTAAATTCCCAGCAGTGCTATTGCTGGGTTATAGGGGAGTTCTATTGTTAATTTTTGAGGGAATCTCCACACTGTTTTCCAGGGGGCTGCACCAGTTTACATTCCCACCAACAGTGTAGGAGGGTGCCCATTTCTCCACATCCTCGCCAGCATCTCGTGTTCTCTGATTTGCTCATTTTAGCCACTCTGACTGGCGTGAGGTGGTATCTCAGTGTGGTTTTGATTTGTATTTCCCTGATGAGGAGGGATGCTGAGCATCGTTTCATGTGTCTGTTGGCCATCTGGATGTCCTCTTTGGAGAAGTGTCTGTTCATATCTTCTGCCCATTTCTTTACTGGGTTGTTTGTTTTTCGGGTGTGTAGTTTTGTGAGTTCCTTATAGATTCTGGATATCAACCCTTTATCTGATATGTCATTTGCAACTATCTTTTCCCATTCCGTTGGTTGCCTATTAGTTTTGTGGGTTGTTTCCTTTGCCGTGCATTTAATAATTTTTAATAATTTTTTGTAAGTTGAACTTCAAAATAAAAAGTTTAAGAAAGAAAAAAATCTATATAATGCAGTTAGAGTTAAAGGAGGCTTTATTTAAACCTCTAAATAGTTCTGTCTTTTAAGAAGGATAGTGATTTGCCAGAATGAATTTCCCTTTTACGATTCTCAGTTTCCCTGATTGGATAAAACAAAAACCTGTTGTGTGAGAAAATGGCATGTTCTGCAAATGAGCAAAGTAACCCACAATGCCTGTTGTGTATAGAACAGCATCTCAGGGTTGTTGGCACCATTTGTTAGGAATTGCCTTGGGGATAAACACAGACTAGTGACTAAACAGTGATGTCACACAATTGTTTTAAATAAATGAACCAAAAACACAATTTGTGCCACATTCCAACTAGGTCATAAAACTTTATTTAAGAAGTTTTGACCCTAAGATTTCTTGAAGCCATTCACAATACTTTGTTTTGACTCCTCTCTCCATGGGTCACAATTCAAAACAGTGCAACCCAATCTCCTTTTAAATGTTGCCTGTGAAATCTGGCTCTTAACTTCAGAAGAGTGCTAAAGTGTCAACACATTGCTGAGAGATTGCTTCCAGACGCTCAACACTGTGTAGAAAGATCCAGTGGTGGAGGATAAAAGTAGGAATATGGTGCAACATGGTGTGATCACCAAGGAGTAAATGTGAGTGTGAAGGAAGGAGGAGAGAGAAGTGAGAACAGAGAAGAGACAGATGAGCAATGTGTGGTTTTGAGAAGAGCTCTAAGGATAGGTTTGGGAAAATCTACCAGCCCCTACATGTCCACAAGATCTCTCAGTTGCCAGGTAAACCTTTTTGGTGAAGAAGGAGAAAGTTCTGGACTGAGGGCCTTGGGAAGGTTGCATAGTAGAGAATCATTGCTAGAGATGGTAGAGGAGAATACAGATTCCAGATGTGAGATGACACTGTTTTCTCAGTCAGTAGATTATGGCAGGCTTGATGGGCCAGGCCATGTGGGTTGTTGGGGGACTTTACACATTTTGTAGTAGACTTACTTTGTAGGCCTCCTTCAGGACACCTCTCTCCCTGACTCATCAGACCCATAGTCTTGGTCCTGCATTATCTCACAAAGTCATAGCACCTCTTGGGTCAATGGCATTCACAGCATATCGGGAGCCAGAAGAAGACTAGGAAATTATGCCACTTCTACAAGACAGCACAGTTTAAGTTTTTAGTGAACTCTTTACCTCTTTATTTTATGTCAAAGTCTGTCTATTTTAATTAAAATTGCTCCAGGAGATGGAGTGTGGAACCAGTCCTGAAAGTGCACATTTTACTTCTAGCAAGTATAGAGGCTCAGGAACTACCTGAAATTTGCAAGCTGTGCCTAAGTATCATCATCTCATGGGAGATGGCTGTGCTTCTGGGGGCCCCAGCCCTTGTCTCTATTTCACCTGACCAAATTCCTGTCACAGTTGGTTCCCACAGAAAACCTTTCTAACCTGGATGGGTCAAGCTGAGAAGTCCTAATCTACAAGATAAGTGTAAATACCTCTTTCTAATCTTTCCTTCCTGACAGTTATTAGCTTTGAAGGAAAAGAGAAGAAAAAAATCTGACTATATGAAAATAAATAGTTCATAGGAGCAATCAGTAAAGGTTCTGGTGGAATTTGGTGGCCATAGAAAATAGTGCCAGAAGACAGCAGTGTTCAAACTTTCCCTATTACCCCACACTTTATAAAGTGCTAAATCATCCTCAAGTGCTATATCATCACTGACATCATCATAGTCTTCACTGAGTCCACCTGCCCATAAAAGGTTTCGATGGACACCATTTGAAAACCTCCAACTTAAGAAAACAAGGCCCAGACAAATTGAGAGACTTACTCCAGGCATGCCAGCTAACTGGTGACAGTACAGCACCACAGCCCCTTTGCCTACAGAAACATTTACTCATTGTCTGGAAGTTACTGCATCATAAAAAAAAAAAATAGATGGCAGAGACTCGAGTAATTTCCCATGAAAGACACGGTCGGAGTCGGCACACACAAAAATGTGTCTCCAAGCCCACCTAATATGGGCAGCCTGGCCAAACCTCTTTGCAGCGTTGATATTAACAGGCAGCAGACTATGGCTTTGGGAATTTGTGTGACAACGCCTCCCTGCCAACATGAGGTCCAGGCTACGGAGACAGTGTAAGAAAGCAAATAAAACAGAGATGCAGGGTATGTGTATTATTAAACTCTTGGATGCGTCCCACAATAGTGCCAGCCTCCTCCACTCTGGCCAGGACTTAAATTAGGCGTGCCATCACATCGTTTGGGAAAGATTTTGTTCCTTTGTTTTTTTCTCAGGGAGAATAGGGAGAAAGGATAGGAAATATGACCTCACATAATGGCATGGTTATATTTATGTACTATTTTAAAAGTTTGCACAGTTAACCCACATACTGCAAATTAAGTAAGTTTCACAATAACTCTAGGAGAGCATAAGAGCAGCATTTTCCTTATTCTGCGAACAAGGAAAGGAAGGAGAGGGCGGTCGTGTGGTTTGCTCAAGGCCACTCCATCAGCTAGTGACAGATGGAATGATCAGTCAGTGTCTGAAGGAGGAACGCTCCATTTTATTTTCCAGCAGACTCTTAGACTAGATTCGGGCTCTGTCCTTCAGTGAACAGGTTGTAGACCCAAACAGAGGGACTCCTTCTCCTCCTCCTCCTCCTCCTTCTTCTTCTTTGAAACAAAACTTAGACAATTTATTTTCAATTTATTATCTCATATTTTTATATGAAATTTAGAAATCATGCTCAAGATTTAAAGCTTTTAAATAACAGAGAAGTGTCAAATGGCATGTGAAACTTGTCAACCTCCATTCCTTAAAACTCATGTATGTAGTCACTCAGATAACTTGTAATTTTCTTAGCTTTCCTTCTTTTTAAAAATATTTATTTAATTAGTTTTTTAAATTTACATCCAAGTTAGCATATAGAGCAACAGTGATTTCAGAAGTAGATTCCTTAATGTCCTTTACCCATTTCCATCCCCCCTCCCACATCCCCTCCAGCAACCCTCTGTGTGTTCTCTGTATTTAAGAGTCTCTTATGTTTTTGTCCCCCTCCCTGTTTATATTATTTTTGCCTCCCTTCCCTTATGTTCATCTGTTTGGTATCTTAAAGTCCTCATATAAGTGAAGTCATATGATATTGG